>VYZX01004409.1:19493-68326 GCA_013401335.1 Brachypteracias leptosomus
TTTTTTTTTTTCCCCCCTGTACTTGCCTATAAACTGTTTTCTTTGAGATGTCCCAAAGTGCTCTGACTCTCTGGGAGAAGCAGCTGTGGGTGATACATGAGGCAGTATGATCACAGCCTATGTTACAATGGCCTTTTGAAAGAAGGATTTTACTTAAAGTTTAATGTTTGGACTGACTCACCTGACAGCACTGAAGAAAGCACAAGGGGAAAAGCTTGACATGCTCTAGCTTGCAAAGGGGCAGATAGATGACGATTAGATTGCTTTTCTGCTCCTCCCAGCTCATGCAGACTATGGAGAGGGGGGAATATTTCTGCCCCTAATAGGCTCTGTCTCTACACCTCTACCCCAAAGACAGCCCTTCTCTGAAGCACATCACGGTAGTAGCGATAGTAATAGTAATAAAGACACTGATAAGAGTGTCATGGTTGCCAATAAGAGACCTTCTTATATCTTATCCCTTAATTCTGGTGCCACTTTGCAGAGGTGGTTGATAAGTTAGAGACTAGCAGTTTGTAAATATCTTTAGATAGTGTGTTTTATCATGACCAACACCATATCTTGACTGTGTAAAAAAAAATTTAATACATTATGTGTAATACTATCCAGGTAAGTTTATAATGTAAATATCTCTACAATGAATGTCCAATTACTCTTCAAGCTCTATGTACGAGGAAGAGCTTCATCTCTTCTTGAGACTTTTTTAACTTAAGGATATGGAAAACCTGTTATTCATTTATACAAAAAAACCAACTGCATTCTTTTCTTCAAAAGAAAATACTACTGCAAGAAAGAAGGGAATGTATTACATGTACTTGATACAAAATCATATGGTAAAACTGGGAACTGAGGTTCTCACAGGTCGGGGACTGGTCAAATTCTTGATGCCGTACATTTGATCTCGTATAAATAAGATAAGCACAAGTTTATGGTTAGCTATGTTAAGCTGACCCACTTGATTATATATACATTATAGATATATATTTATATATGCTGTATAGCTATATGCATATTATACACAACATTCATACAATGAAAGCAAAGTTTGATAAAGTCATATTAACTAGGAATTTGGATGCAATGTTGTGCTCCATTAGGAAGAAAAACGCCTGTGTTATTCAGCAACATTCAAATGTTATGCAGGATGAAGGAAGGTGTTTCACCAGAACAGCTAATGAAGGACTGAGTTGATGACGGTTTGAAATATTTTGAAGACACAACTAAAATTACATGCAATATATATGTATGTACTTCTGCTGAGTTGTATTCCTAGTTAAAGCATTACATTAAATAGAAAATTATAACAATAATAAAAAAGTTTTTGTATGTGGTATCTCTGGTTTTGTTTTGTTTTGTTATTTTTTTAGTGAGTGAACTACCTTGTGAAATGTCAAACTGGGATAATTGGAGAAAAATAGTTTCCCTTCAGTAGCCATGGGGCTATGAGACTGTTCATAGTAAGTAAGAAAAAAATTTTAGCTTTTTTTTCATAGAACCNCAATGTCCTTATACTGTAGTGCCCAAAACTGGACACGGTGCTCAAGGTGCCATCTCACGAGTGCCGTGAGACTTCCCAGTCTTCTTGGCAAGTGTGAAGTTCAAGAGAGGTCTGGAGTACCACTTTACTTGTCCTTGTCTTTGTGTCTCTGTTCCTCCCTCAGTTCACCCCTCCAATGACTCTGCTTACTTTAGAAGATTTTGTCTTTAACTACAAGGTCCCTTCAGGGATCTGATGAGGGCCTTCAATAAGACAATCCTCCATACATTTCTGGCATCCAAGTGTTAAAAGGGAATAGATAATACTCTGCTGTAGCCATTCTGTTGTATCAAAGCAAAATAAATTTTTAGTTAATTATGGTGGGATATGGCACCACTAACAACCAAATTTATTTTGTGCTCCCTTTGCCTTATGAATGCAAACCTAGCTGCATGACATACTTAGAAAGCAACTGAGAGTAGGAATAAAGGGCATAGGTTGCATATATTCAGCTCCTTAGGATCTCAGAATACTGTCTCACCCCAACTTCAAGTGCAGACAGAGCTCAGATGCAGCAGAGGAAGCCAATGGTAGTGACTTCATTCTAAATTTTTCCTTTGTTAATTTATGAGGTTTTTCACTGTTTCCACCTTTTAAAGACTTTATATCTATCTTTACCTTATCTGTCTAAGACTTCCTATCACTACCATTTGCTCTGGTTTCTTTTCAGTCTAGGCTGACCTTCAGCCATTTCAACATCTTCCTGTCCATAAGCTTTCCACAATGAAAGCCAGAAAAGCCACTTTTTCATCTGTCTTTTTCTCAAAACAATCAGATAATTTTATGTGCTTGAATATATTCCTATGCTTGCCCTGTATTTAAGTCCCTTGCACTCTGCAGGGCATATACTTTACTGACAGGCTGTAAGGAAAATACTATTATGTCTCTTTTACAGGTAGATCCTGACAGTCAAAAAACACTTGTCAAGATCACAATAGAGACAGAAATATGTACCTGAACTCTGCTTTCCCAAGACACAGATTACTTATTTCTGATTTATCTCTTCCCTTCAAAGTCCAGATTACTGCTTTCAGACCCTGCTATGCTAACCATCCCATAGTAGACCATATGCATAACTCAAATTGTCAGTATACCACTACAGTCCAAATAATTCTCTCACACACACACTATACCATCCTATAATTACCAACATATGGCTTCAGGAGGGGCTCAAGATGCCAATAGTGAGAGTTTTAACAGATGGAAGAGGTTTCTCTGANTTTGTATGTGGTATCTCTGGTTTTGTTTTGTTTTGTTATTTTTTTAGTGAGTGAACTACCTTGTGAAATGTCAAACTGGGATAATTGGAGAAAAATAGTTTCCCTTCAGTAGCCATGGGGCTATGAGACTGTTCATAGTAAGTAAGAAAAAAATTTTAGCTTTTTTTTCATAGAACCATTTAGGTTGGAAAAGACCTCTAGGATCATCAAGTCCAACCTTTGTCCAACATCTCCCGGACCCTTAGACCAAGTCTTGAAGCACCACATNCTCCTTAGGATCTCAGAATACTGTCTCACCCCAACTTCAAGTGCAGACAGAGCTCAGATGCAGCAGAGGAAGCCAATGGTAGTGACTTCATTCTAAATTTTTCCTTTGTTAATTTATGAGGTTTTTCACTGTTTCCACCTTTTAAAGACTTTATATCTATCTTTACCTTATCTGTCTAAGACTTCCTATCACTACCATTTGCTCTGGTTTCTTTTCAGTCTAGGCTGACCTTCAGCCATTTCAACATCTTCCTGTCCATAAGCTTTCCACAATGAAAGCCAGAAAAGCCACTTTTTCATCTGTCTTTTTCTCAAAACAATCAGATAATTTTATGTGCTTGAATATATTCCTATGCTTGCCCTGTATTTAAGTCCCTTGCACTCTGCAGGGCATATACTTTACTGACAGGCTGTAAGGAAAATACTATTATGTCTCTTTTACAGGTAGATCCTGACAGTCAAAAAACACTTGTCAAGATCACAATAGAGACAGAAATATGTACCTGAACTCTGCTTTCCCAAGACACAGATTACTTATTTCTGATTTATCTCTTCCCTTCAAAGTCCAGATTACTGCTTTCAGACCCTGCTATGCTAACCATCCCATAGTAGACCATATGCATAACTCAAATTGTCAGTATACCACTACAGTCCAAATAATTCTCTCACACACACACTATACCATCCTATAATTACCAACATATGGCTTCAGGAGGGGCTCAAGATGCCAATAGTGAGAGTTTTAACAGATGGAAGAGGTTTCTCTGAATATAAGGATTAACTGCCAAATGGGTGGAGTTGCCAATCCTACTTGAAACACAGCATGACAGTCCAAGACTTAAATCCCTGCTCTATATATTTCGGAAAACAGAGTCTACAAAATACCTTTTTCCAGCATGCTTTTTTTTTTTTAATTAGTACATGTATTTAAGTTCACTTAACATTACAGAAAGCCTACCATTAAGAGTACCTGTAAATTCAGAGCACTGAAGCTAAACCTTTTTTTGTCTTCCCAGAGAAGGTTTAGGCACATTTCACGGACCACACATATTCTGAAAACTTTGTTACCAGAGTTGATCGCCTACAGGGTAAAAAGGACATGGCTGGTGCCAAAATACTCATCTCCCTGCCTGAGACATTCACCCAAGCTAATAGTTTCACCACTGGTCTCTGAACAAGGTTACTTTTTTCTTTAAAAGGCTAGAATCACACTTAAGCTCAATAAAAATTGCCACCTCAACCTCCATGTACAGCCAGTTATATTTACAGTTAACATAATATCTAACAATATTCATCCTCTCCCCTCTGGAGAGACTTCTTTAGCCAACGTCCACCAGATCAGAAGTGTCTGTATTATGTGCTTTCCTCTGAGGACTTCTTTAGCAGAAAAAAATTGTGAAGTGTAACTACCTACTTCTTACTGAGTTCTGGAAACACCCTGAGAAAATCAATATAGAGAAATGCTGCTATTTTGTAAATCCATTAACTCTGTTTCTGTCCTTTTGCCAACCATTGTATGCACCACCTAGACATGGGAACCTACTTGGCAGCACTAGGAAATTGACTTTGCAGCCTTCTTTTCAGTGGAGCTTGCCAGCTTCATTTCTACCAACACACAGAACCAGGGAGAATAATAAAACCATCAAGAATGATATCAAAGAAATGGAGAGACAAAACCACCCCTTTCCTTCTACCCTCAATCGTTGCTTTGTCTTCCCCTCCCTTCCCTCTCGTGCTCCTTCCTCCCTCCCCCTGTCCCTTTCTTCCTCTCCTGTCTCTAAAGTGTCTCAGCCAACTCTCCAGGTTTCACTGTCTCATTAACAGCTTGCTAAGGGTGCTAAATAAATCACTATGAAAGCAAAGCCGTTGGCTTAAAAATGTGAAGCAATGTAGAAGGGAAGGAGGCAAGAAGGAATGTCTCAAAAAGCTCTTGAGTTAATTCATTTAAGTTTAGAGACCAAAGGCTTTCCTTGACTCCCACCATAATTGCTACTATGATTTTGCCTGCAGTTGAAAAACACTCAGGATGAGGGCTAATTGGATGTATATGGCACAGGAACAGTATTCTCAAATGGAAGTGTTACTGGTGACAGCTGTACTAAATGATATTCTGTGAGTATGGGCAGAAGGGGCGCCTTAAAATTCTTCCTGCTGAAATTCTGGCCTAAAAAACAATAGGGAACAAAGTCAAATCAGTTAAATCACTCCAGCATAGCAGATAAATCTCAGATCCCCTTACAGATTGTATGACTAAGAAGTGCTCTAATTTTGACTCAAATACCTCTCATTCAGAAAGCTTAAATACCAAAATAATCAGTATGAAAAATGAAAAGACTTCTTTAAAATTATGCATTATTTTTTCCAGTCTTACCTGGGCAGAAGGAAAGATGGCATAAAACTCTTCAAAGATTGACTGCCACGATTTTGGAAGGGAGCAGTAAAAATTCTCTCATTCCACTGCCCGTTACCAGTTCCCCTTGTGCAGTGGACACAAGAGCCCTGATCTGCCATCACTGGGCGTACAACAATGCCTGTATACAGCAGTCTGGGAGCCATTTACCAGTGAAAATATCTCTCAGACATGTGCTTGCAACAAGTTTGTCTCTGCATTGATCTAAAGTCCTCTGCAAACCTTGTTTTCCTACGTTTCTAGCTTGTTTGAGGGGATGTTTTGGGTGGCCATATTCAGAAAGCTACACATCAGGGCAGTGCACTGGAATTGATCCTGTTTAGGCAACCTCTGGAAAAACTGCGTAAAACAGAGGTTCAAACAGATATTGGTGACAAAGCCAGTGGAGTGCTGCTACTCAAGCACCTCATTGTAAATTTGCACAGGGCAGGGAGAGGCTATATGACTTGAGGCTATATGAGAAGGCTCTGAGGGGACCTTATTGTGGCCTTCCAGTATCTTAAGGGGGCCTACAAGAAAGCTGGGGAGGGACTTTTTAGGATGTCAGGTAGTGGTAGGACTAGGGGGAATGGGTCAAAACTAGAGATGGGTAAATTCAGATTAGACATTAGGAAGAAGTTCTTCACCATGAGGGTGGTGAGACACTGGAACAGGTTACCCAGAGAGGTGGTGGAAGCCCCATCCCTGGAAATTTTTAAGGCCAGGCTGGATGGGGCTCTGAGTAACCTGATCTAGTGGGAGGCGTCCCAGCCCATGGCAGGGGTGTTGGAACTAGATGATCTTTAAGGTCCCTTCCAACCCTGACAATTCTATGATTCTGTGACTTATGCACAGCTTTGAGGACATCAAAAAGAGGCACCATACTAAAACAAGTGTGCGCAAATTCCCATAGCATTTCACAGAGAACAGAAATGACTGTGTTTTTTAGTTTTGGGCATGCTTATGTCATACTCCATAGCAGACAATCAGCATGATTATTTTTTTATGAACACTTATATGAGTGCTACTCTAATACTTTGGACCATCTGCAAGTGGGAACTAATTATAAAAGGGAGGGATATATATTTTAAAATATAAATGCTAAAATACGTGTTAATCCCTGGGCAGATACAGTTCAGAGTGGAAAGGGTTGAAAAGTGCAAGTCAATGGTGTTTACAAAGAACTATGAAGCCACAGCAAGAAATGAAGATGAAGCATGTCACGCTTCATCTGTCAAAAGTAGGACACCCTCCTAGGGGCAGTGAAGAAATATAATTTTCTCTAGAACAGGATCCTTATTTAAGTGGGTTGAAGGTCTCTTTGGATACAGTTGTTTCTGCCTATACTGATGATAGACAGAGCCAGTAGGTCTAGCTCAGAAGACCTTCTTTTGAACAGCTACAGCTAAATGAGGTTCTTCCAGCCCAGGTATGCACAGCTGCAGGGTTTCAGTCTTTGTTAGATTTTATAGATGCAGCTGTAACAATAATTGTAATAACTGGTATTATGCTGGGAAAATAAAATTGCTGTTTAGTGATTAATTAGTTGCTTGTGCTCACAGTCAGGGTCACAACCTCAGATATATTCCTTCTGACATGGGTTGTACAAAGGATGAGATAAAAAGTAGAGATGGAAGGAAAGGAGAGAAATCTGTTATGCAAAGTTGCAAACTTTATGGGGGAAGAAAACAAAATTAATTGGTTCTTATGCCTTTGCTTCGCATCCAGGAGTGTCTTTAGCCTACACCCCTCTGGGAAAATATTTGGTTCTTATAACAGCTACTTCTGATGTTGTGATGTCAAATTTGGCATATCCTTGAGTGCAGCTGAGCCACTTTTGAGCTAAGTTTCCCAAGGGCATAGGACAGCAGTTTCTTTCCATGCTCAGATTGCAGTGGGCATGACTGGCATGGATCTGCCCTCCTCATCTCCCACAAAGGCTTTTCATGTGAAGTGAATGAAGAAACATGGCAAAGAACTCCAACTTGATGCAGCACAAGCTGGCATGAGCAGAGCAGATCTGCTCTGCTAACACTGTCTGACATCCCCATCACGTTAGCTCCTCTCCATCACTCCCCATTAGCATGCACCTTATTGAAGGTGCTAGGAAAGTCACTTTGCAATAACATTACCACATATGAATACTAACCTGAAATGAGAGGAGCCTTACAATGAAAACTGCTAATCTGATTGTAAAGGCCTAATGTGACAAAGTCCCAAAGAGAAGGAAGGGATAGGCAGTAGGACAGAAGTTTTCATGCATCATTTCCATTTTCACCCTCCTCTCCTACTTTGCATTTTGTGCTGAAGGGACAAAAACCCCCAGATTTTGATTCAATTCCATACAAACTGCTCTTCCTGTTATGCTGTACACTTAGGTTGTGACTGTGACGGATAAGCAATAAACATACTGAAAAAAAAAAGTCCACCATTGGTTGCTCATTAGCCTAGAAAAGCCCTGAGACTCTGGTTTAAATTAATTCCAGTTGCATAGCCTATCTACTGCTGTATTACATTTTGCCTGCTGTTCAAAGGTACCTCCTCCAACAGGCTTGTTTTTCATTAGGCTATGGTCCTAATTGTGAAACAGTAATTCCTCAGAGGCCCAGATAGTGCTGATTATCTTCTAATGAGATAAAGTACCTCTCATCTCTAGGTCACTGCCTTGAAATCACCTCCAGCTCCTCAGTGGCTAAAAGTGATCACAATCTGTTGATGACAAAATATGTTAATAGTGGTGGCTACTGCTGCCCCAAAACAAACCACTTAAAGGAAGAACCTAGATGAAAATGTAGAACTTAGGTAGGGAGGGTTATGATTCTTATCTTTAATTTCTGCTGGTTTTCATAAGGTCAGCAGCTCATCTGAAACAAATTCAAAACTAACTTTCAACTTAGAGCAAATATGAACCTAGTAACAATTTGGAGATACATCTCACTGACATATTTATCAAGAAATTATATTAGGGTGAAACCAGGGGTTTTTTTGCAGTATCATGCCCATAGTGACATTAGCATCAGAAAAGCAATTCAAAACCACAAATGAAAAATTTGGTAAAAAAGAAAATTTCATTTAACACAATTCCATCATTTATTCATTGCTTTTTATATATATTTCTATATGGTGTTATGACAAATCACTGGAAGTCATGGACCATATAACATACAATTTCAAAAATGGGTTTTTTTCAGGATTTCTTATTTCATAGGAAGTTTTAGAAACAACTTTTTGTTCCAAATCTAATACAATCAAAACAAAATAATTATTTCCTAGTTTTCCATAAACTGTCTATTTCAATGTCTCTAATGGTTGCATTTCTTCTTCATATGCATATAAACAGATATATGTATAACTCAAAATATTTGTCAGTCTCATTAAAAAAGCTGAAGACCAGATGGTGACATGCTGGGCATTATACAAAAGCAGACACAAAAACTGAAGTATAAATAACTACCGTCTCCTTCATACAAATATTTATTTCAAGATTTATATTAAAATTTGTATTCAATGTAATTGCACAGTGAGCATGGTTTGAGCACGCCAAAACAAAAATCTGCTATTTTAAACCTCAGGAAGCAGTCCTTTTCCCAGTTTAGAGCATGGATGTTTGCTATCCCATTTTTATTCTGTTCCTCAGCTGGAAGGAGGTGGCTCAGCACTGACACAAAGACTGACCCTCGTGCCTGATGCAAACGTGCCTCTCCAGACACCTGGGAATGAGCAATGGAGCTCTGTAAGGTCTTATGCCAGCTAAGCAATAGCAAGAAGGACCCTTGTAAGGCAAGAAGTGAGCTCTCCTCTCTCTGTACAGCCTGGATGCCAAATTCCCTTCACCCTTCTGTTTCAGGAGCTCAGCTCTATGTATTGATCAGCATAACACAGCTGTCCACCCACGTGGATATTAAAGGATAATAAAGAGCTCAAGCACCCATAAACAGCATTTTTCTTAGTAAGCACCAGCCTGGAATCAATTAAATAACAAGAAGGGCTCAAAGAAGTGCCATCAATTGCAAAAGTTACTACAGTCTCGGGATGTTTCACTGAAAACTCCCACACAACACAATCAGATGTCAGATGCTTCTGTGTCTTAACCAGTAATTTTCAGTAGGATCAGTGCCCCTCACAGGCACTGTCTGATGTGCAGCAGCAGTCCTGCACAGAGCCATGTGGTCTTCGAGAGCAAGAGACAAAACTAGAACAGCCTGAAAGGAGCATGGAGAACAGAGCACAGAAAAAAAATTATCTACAGCTGGCTTCCAGCAGGGAGCAAACCCTGCTTGCTGGCCAAAAAGCCTCCAAATGTTCTGTGGCTTCCGGGGGAGGTATGAAACGTGCAGTACCCCATTCTCACTGCTTCATTTAACAGCTTACTGTTGGTGTATGTGAAAAAGGCAAGTATACTGAAATAAAGTGCAAATTCACCTGATTTTAAGGCCAGTTTAAAAAAGAAGTATACAGATATAATATTTGTGTTCATGAAAAAACAAGACAAGGCTTCTTTTCCTGGTTGTTTTTCTTAGTAATAAACAAGTTATTTTAAGTAGTCCTGGTTATATTCGATAGTGTAAAGCAGCTTCCATCCTGACTTTGTCACATTTCTCATACTGAAACTGTAGTGGGTAAGCAGAAAGGAAAGGTGACTGACTTCAGGTCACTAGTCCACAGCAAGGGGAAAAAGTGAGCGAGCTTCTTCAGCAGAAGTCAGCAATGCCAGACAGGTCTCTTTTCCCCTGTGCCCACACTTCTCACATATGAAACAAATAGTCTAGGAGTTTAAATGAGAATTATAATAGAGGAAGACAACAAAACATACCCAGACTACCCATACTTTTTGCCATAAGGACAGAGAAACAGACATACAAAATAACAGAGAAAAATATTATACTTAAAGGAACTTAGAAGATTTACATGGTAGCTGAGCAAGGGTCTTGACTATGTAAGTATTGGGTGCAGATTCCCTGTGCAGTAATAGACCCACAGTGAAAAGACTGGTGAAACATCCCTAGTGCCTAAATTCTTGCATCTGCATTGCTAGAGCTGCCTCTGCCTACTGAGTACTGATCAGGGAGGCTCTCAGTTCATCCCCAAGCTCTGCTGGGATTCAAAACCTCATAAACAAATATTCCTCTTCCTGTCTGGCCTGAGGCAATACATGTTCTTGGAGCAAACCTGCCAACTGGGCTTTGCTGCCCACACTGTCAACAGGGCAGCACAACCCATTTTTAGCAGTCCTCCTGCATGGCCACAGCACTTGGCAGAGTGCTTCCTACTTTTCAAAAACTACTTAAATTTGTCTGGAGCAAAAGAATAACTTCTTACTCACCAGATGCCTGATATTAGGATACTCAGCTGGAGAAGCAGATACCTGTGAATGCTTAGATATTAGCTGGGCCAGCTACTAGCACCGACCTTCCCCCTTTTCTGTCCATGTTCCAACCATGAGTTTAGGTGGTCAGTGTGTTTAGCCAGATAAGCAGAGGAGTTTTAGCCAAATCAGTTGCTCTTGCAGATCGAAATGGGAGATGGATGCTTGAATCTTCTTGGACATGACAGACAGGGATGTGAACCAAGGTTTTCTAGAGCTAGGCAAGAATTCCCGAGCCACTAAAGTATTGCTTCCAGTCTGAGAAATGGACAACAAGCTGGGGCAAAGTTGCTTCTAGGAATACAAAGAAAAAGAAAGTGTTCCAATTTTTTAAGCCCTCTTTTTTTCCTCACTGCCTCCAGTTAATCAAAAAAAAGCAGCTCATTCCCAGTAAGCCAGCTTTCAGACCTTCCTCTCCAAGGCTCACAGTTCCTTACAAAGGGAGCTTTTCAGGGTCTTGTCATTGAAGGGAAGCATACCAAAAGGTCTGACATTGCAGTGCCCAGCTCCTCATGTGACTCTGAGTTTATTAATGAGGTAGATGGAAGTTTTGAAGGTCAGCATCTGAACACATTCCAGAAGGCCCATTTCTATCCATGAAATATATTGGGAGTATTTCAGTCCCAACAGAATAACTACAACAGTAGCCTAGAAAAAAAGTTATGTTTCTTTCAGTGCTCCCATAAGGCAGTATATCCCTCACGACAAATTCATCATTACAAATGTGTCTGCAGCTGAGGATGATTGTTGCCTGCTGTTTAATCAGAGGGAAACAATGATAAATCATTCCCAAGAAGGAGTTTCACAGGTGGCTCTCTCAGCTGGGGACCCCAGGCTAGCACCCAGGATGCTCCACCACCTGTCCAATGCTTCAGGCTCTTCAAATCAGGATCCAAAGAGGTTTCTTCTCTCCAGCCCTAGAAGAGGGATATTTTATATGCAGCTTTGTAAAACAAATTTGCCAGAAAACCACAAAGTATACTAATAAAAATTACACAAAGTAACAGGCCCAGTAGCTGAGATGATGAATCAACTCAGATTTCATCTCTCAGCACTAATTTTTAAATTAAAATTAAGCTCTTGATCTCACCCAACTCTCCCCAGCCCTTCTACTCTTCCATTTTCCTGTTTTCCCAGCCCTCAGCTTTCACCTTGGGTAAAGACCTAGTGGCAACCCTTTGTCTTGTGCTGAGAGACATAGGCTTCTGGAGTCATGGAGATGCCAGTGGAGATGATTTCACTGTGCAAAGGCTGCATTTGAACATCAACTTCCTTGTAGGCAGCAATCTTCCTCAAAAACTATGTTTCAAGGGTTGTGAGACCCTTGTTCATCTTTAGGACTATCTGAAATGGGATGCCAAAACAGTAGATTCTGAATGGTTTTTCTCTTCTGAAGTCAAAGCATGCAATTTTCTAAAAATACTCAGATTAGGTGATTACTACAGTCTTCAAACTGAGATGGTTTTTAGATGGAACTATTTGTTTTAGAAATAAAACAACAGTTCAGGCAGAGATTCAGATAATACAAAGCATGTACTGAACCTTCTTTGAAACTTGATCCATTTGCAAGCTTCTCATTTTACATTAAATGAGGGAATGATCAAAAGAAATGTGTTTCTAACAGTGTGTTAGATTCATCACGTGGTAAGAAAGCATGAGTGATGCCATTCCAGAATGCCATCCCTGTGTTTTTAGGTACACCACCCCTCCATATTCCTGGGAGCTTTCCTCATCTATGGCATGCTTAGTTGAAAATGAAGAAGAGGATGCTTTGAAAACAAATCATCATACTTCAATACATTTATGGTTAAAAATCTTCTTATGGCCTTTCTCTTTCACCTCTGGGAAAAGTGATATTTGTACATGTCCTTGTAACCTTTGGAGTTGTCCTATACAATCTCAGTGAAAAGGGAGTGAAATTGGGCAAAACGATCTATTTCCTGCACAGAAATCATCACTGATACAGGTGATATTCAGCATTAACATTCTCTTGTAGTCAGCTATAGCCTTATTCAGCAGTGAGGTGGCCTGCTACTAATTTGCTTCCATCAGCTTTATCACGGCACTTTGCTATTCTTTTTTAAGCATATCTAGTGAACATCCATACAAACAAGAATCTACAATTGTTTTCTATCATCTCTCTAGAACCAAGACTGCTACTTAGCAAATCTTAAAGGGGGAAAGCTAGCAAGTAAGCCCAGGGGCTACCTGCCCTTCAGTATGGGGAAAAGTACCAGAGAGATTCTTCAGATTCTTTTCTCAAAATCTTGTCATTTGAGCTTAGATGACAAAGTACAGATTCTTTCAATGCTGGAATTAAAAATACATATTTGAGTCAAGCAAAGTTTAAAGTTTCTCAAAAATTATACTTGGGAAAGAAGAAAGCCAAAGTTTTAGAATGAATAATTGAAATATTTTAATGAAAATGTCAAAAGAAAGCAACATTTTTGAAAAATCACCTAAGTTATACCTTAGTGAGTGGAAAATTTAAGGAAAGGAATGGAAAACAAATTTTGTTTCATTTAAATAGATTTTGACAGGATGCCACATGAGAAATAATTTTGTTTCACCTAATATTTTTTGTTATTATCATTCACAGTAACTTATGAGACATAAAATGTAATTGCAAAACTTTATCTAGAAAAGATCAATATGATCACCTAGTCTGACCTACTGCAGACAGACCATGAGATACCATCAAGTGATTCCTACAGCAAGGTCAGAAATTCCACTTGAATTAAAACTTATTTTATAGAAAATCTTTCTGCTGAATCTTGAGACACTTTTAAAATAATCATGGTTTAATGATAGCAGTTGCTGGCAGATATAATCCATTTCTCTAAAAGGTGCTTCAGTGATTGATTATCCTTATCTTAAACATTTGCCATTGATTTCCATTCTGAATTTGAGTAGCTTCAGCTCCCAGCCATGAGAGTCTTTTTGTAGTTTTTTATGCCTTCAGAAGGTTAAAACGTTGTCTCCTAGTAAATCTGCTCCTCTTATAGGCACTTATCTACTGTGAACAGGCACCATTTACCTTTAAAGATAAACTAAGAAGACTGAATGTCATGAGTTTTTGCAGTGAAGATTTTCCAGGACTCCAGTATTCCTTGTAGCTCTTTTCTAGACATTCTAGTTTGCCAATATGCTTTTCAAAATACGAAATGGAGCTGATTGCAAATTTGTTTTATTTGAAAAGCCTTTTCTCAATGAAAGCCAAAGTTTTCCATGGAAATATATTGATTTACTGTAGATTTCCAAATTGCCTCAAATTAGACCAACAATGAAAATATTTTCCAAGGATGTGGCTGACACGTGTTCAAGTCATCCCAGTTCAAAGCAGGGATCTTGAATCTTTAACTCCCTTAATCTAAGGGATTGACCTAATCACTAAGATGGCAGTGTTTTATGTGATTGTCTCCAACCGGAGTAACTCATTGAAGCTCAGTGGACCCAAACTGAGAAAGCAGTAGTGCATAATGTGCTGCAAAAGACCTCTCCTGGCATGGAAGTCTTGAGTTCAAATTGCTAAATATGGTGGTAACAGCACCTCTGCTTCTGATTTATCTTTATTTACACAATCAAGGACTGCATAGATTCTTGTCATGCTACTACACCATCCTTAGAGCTCATGTTGCAACGATTATCTACTTTTGATT
Organism: Brachypteracias leptosomus; assembly: GCA_013401335.1. Taxonomy (NCBI): domain Eukaryota; kingdom Metazoa; phylum Chordata; class Aves; order Coraciiformes; family Brachypteraciidae; genus Brachypteracias; species Brachypteracias leptosomus. The sequence goes on from VYZX01004409.1 coordinate 33,931, forward strand.
CTTCAGTCCTTTATCTCAATCATGCTTCTGTGCTGCTAGCTCTCTCCTCCCTCAGACCAACACCAAACTCAGCAACATCCCCTCAGCATAACTTCATCTTTTATTCTTCATCTGTTTGCTCTTCTCTGTCTCAAATCAGCCAAGGGGGAAACACACCACTGAAAGAGAGCTCAGCAAGCCTCCCCCAACAGGAACTCTCCTCAAACTGTTCAACTTCTTGTTGCTTCTGTTGCTGTTCCTTGCTTCTTTTAAACTGTTTGGTTCTTGGTTGATATAGCTCTAGCCTCACCCACCCCCCCAATCATGTTCACTTGGGGGAAGGTGGGGCCTCACACAGGTGGGCCAGGTTCTGTCTCTGGGGCTTTGGGGAACAAAACATGTTGCTGGGTTGTGACACATCCATAGGTCAATTCCAACTCAGGGCCCACAGCCCAGCCTCCAGCACTTCAGCTTCTTAAAATACATCCTTCATCTTATATAAATATGACCTACAATTTTCATTCCTAGATGAATAACCTTGCATTTAACTGTATTTTTAGAAGATGTTTGTTGTTCAGCTGAGCCCTCTATGTCACCATCAACATACAGCTTTGGAAAGTTTCCGTACATCTCATCCTTCCAGCTGGAAACAAGATTTCCACAGCAGATGTGACTGAGGGAACCAGTCAAAGAGAAAGATATCAGGACAAAGAGGATGAAAATGGGAAATCTAGGGAGATTTTCCCTTACTTGCATATAGAAAGGCAACTCCAGAAACTGAAGTGAAAAGATTTCTAGTTCTTAATCACCTACCAGCTATCTTTTGCATCTAGGAAAATCAGGCCTCTGAGAAATGTTGAGCATTTCATACCTTCTAGAGTCTTCTCTTACTCTTCAAATTGTCATTAATACCATTCATTCCTCCTACTGCTTCAGTCCTTCATACAGGCAATCAGTTTTGAAAGCTAGTCATGTCCTTCTCCTTCTCTCTGTGACAAAAAAGCAGTCCAGACAGGAGATTTTATATGTCTGTGTGGAGGTCTGTCTGTGTTTTCCCAAAATACAGATATAATTATTGGGCCTCAGGCAAAAAGAAAGAGAGACAGAGAAAGAATATGTGCCTAAAGGCACAGAGCTTCATAACTTAACTAGGTTCTGTACAGCTCTTCCAGGTAAAGGCACTGTTCGGCTGAATTGTTGCATGCCCGAGAACACATGGGAGACAGACTTTTTTTTCTGAAGCACAGGGTGGCATTTAATGTTTGGTGTGGTGAGTTTTTAATGACTATCCAACTTGTGCTGTTTATTTCGGTACTTGTTCCAGCTTCCTAATACAGAGCAGCAACTCTCCTAGAAGAATGTTAGGAGCTAATGAAGTGACTGTTCCAGGAAACATGGGTGTTGTACAAAGGAGTCTTATCTATTTGGCCCTACTTTATGAAACTCTATTTCCAACTCCCTCTATATAAAGCATAGATTTTGAAAGATGTGCATGAACACTCTTGTAGGACTACAATTTATACCTGCGAGTCTGCCCGTGGAGTTTCTCTTTTCAATATACTCACATATAGTAGATTATTTGTAATTCACCAGCCTGAATGGAGTCCTCTCATCAGTGCCTGTTTTTCCTATTTATCTTTGATGGAACACAAGGGATTTGTTCACCCTAGCTTTTTTCCCAAGACAGCTAACTTCATCTTCTCAAGAGAGTGATCCCTGAGTCTTTAGTGTGCTGTTGAGACTCTTGAATTACCCTTCCATTTCAAAAGAAAATAACTTTCTGTCTTTTAGTGATTTGTAGACACTCAGAAAGGCTTTATTGGAAATGTGGTCTCCTACAAAACTCATTTTTGTTAGCTAGATATCAGCTTTCTTTTCTCCTCTACCTTTCTTTCATTTCCCCAAAGCCTTCCAGGGCTTTCCCCAGACTTCCAGGGCTCCCAGAGCATAGCCTGAAGGAGCAGGGTATATCCCTTCATGGAAAAGCATAGTGTGGGTAAACAAGACAATGTGTTCAATATATGCAAGTGTTGAGACTGCAGGCTAGCTTAATCCAGGCTCTCCCAACCTCTACTGGTAAAACAGTTCTATGTCTCATTAAAATATATTTCTGGTTAGTTATACAGTCCAAATTTCAAAGTGATTATCTTTGGGAATTATTTTTAAATCTCACAGTTAAAAAATTTCTATCCAAAACTGCCCAACACTCTCACTCATTAACTACAATGAAAGCCTAATCTGTGGGGTTTCTAGGTTTCTAAATAGAAGCCAATAAAATTCCCAAGGAAACCAGACAGCTTTTATGAAAGCAATGGTTAAGGGAGGGAGCCTATATACCCATAAAAATATATTTCAACAGGAATCCTCATCAACCATAACTGCATGTTTTAAAAGGTGTAGTATGTTCTTGGTCTCACAAACCACTGCAAGTGCAAAAACAAAACACAGAGAACTGTACCTTCCCTTAGGCAGTGGACAAAGGGAGGGCCTTTAATACAATGCCTGTAAAAGACACCTAGACAGCTTGTGTCAAAGAAGTGTAGCTTTCTGTCACCCATTTCCCAAATGCACCTCTGAGCCTCCTGGCTCAGCAGTGAGGTGGCATGGGTTGCGGCTGCTGCCACACAGCAACACAGGCAAGACATCATTTCACACTAGGAAAACAATCAATGTCACAGCAGATTAACGTAAACCCCTTTTCTTTTCCAGAGTAGGGAATTTCTTGATTACCATAAGCTGCAACCTCATTAAAATATCACAAGGAAAAGCATATTTCTGACATTTCCAGTGCTTTTTGTTTTTTAATTCACTCATCCTTACCAGAAGCAGTTATCAAGAGTGTGGGAGGACAACTCCTGTTAACCAGAAGCAGCCTTCAAGGGCAAACAGCTCTGATCCAGGCTCTTGAGGAAGGGGGAGAGACAATCCCCAAATGAAGTAAATCTTCAAAGGGTAGAATGAAGACTATTCTAGGCAAAAGCAAAGTTTAATGTCCCTTTTTTTCTCAATTTTCAGCTTCTAAAATGGATAAGAATATAAACTGAAATTTGTTTTCTTTTTTACTGAGGTACAACTTTTTGACTCTATCAATTTACAAACAAACTTCAAAACTGGTATTGATGATGTTGCAGAAAATGAACCGCTTATGAGTTAGTGTGAATACAAAATACGGGCAAAAAACTGGCAAACCTGTGAAAGCTGAGTGAGATGGCAACAGAACAGTGGAAACAGTTACATAGAGCTGCTAGCTTACCAGTTTGCAGTTGTTATGATATCTGTGGAGAATAGCACTGGAAGAGCATTTGATTAATCTCCAACTGAGATGAACCAAAGAACTGTTTACTTCAGACAGCTTGTTTCAAGCATTCACAGAAAATGGTTGGTAGCTTAGGGAGAGATGTGATGGATTTTTTTAGGAGAAATATGAGTACAGGTCTCCCTCCATTTAGTGACTCTTGGCTGCTGTTTCTAAGCTTTAGATAAATTATTGAGCAGACAGAGCTAAGAAGGAGGATGGAATGCAACCTGGTGGTAGTTAATTTCATCCAGCAATGCTCTCCTGATCACTAGGATATATGGGACTAGATTAATATCAAACAGGAACAGCATTTTGAGAAAATACCTGAAGCTTTACCACTTGTTTTTCTTATGCACTGGATTAATGGCCAGACCTCTTTGAGCTATTTGATAAAATCAAATTGTGCTCAAAGATCAGCACAGGATGGAGAGCACCCAAGTTCAGGTCCCTGCTGCTCTGAAATTTGCTTCATCCCAAGCACCAGCCCCACACAGCAAGCCATAAAGTCAGTCTCCATGGGGTCATCCATTTGACAATGCTGCACATTCCTTGCACATACAAAAAATGAGTTTTGAGTAAAAGAGAACATGAACTAGACAGGTTCTGTCCCTCTCACATGTTGACATTAGCTGAGAATCAAGAGAGTTCAAGCAACCCACACCAAGCAACAGTTGGGATAAAAAGAATTTTTTTGTTTGAAACTGCAATGCAATGACTAAATAAGTAAAGAGTATTTCATACATATCCTGTCACACAGAGATATAAAGGGTATGCAGCCAACAATTACACTTGTAAAGCAAAATGAAAAGTGCATATGATATGAAGGACTATACAAATCAAATGCAAATATTATTTCAAAAGAAATTAACTTAATAAGGCAGGAAATCTTATGCAAGTTACCTAAATTTATTAGCTGAACTCACAGAGGTATTTTTCAAGTATCAATAGATGAGAACCTCTACATGAGCACAGGCTTAATAGAAAGATGACACCTTCTCCATAGTGGTCTTTCTTTCATTTTAAATATTGGCATAATATTATCTATGTCCCGGTTGGATGGGGCTACTTGAGCAACCCAGTCTAGTGGAAAGTATCCCTGCCCATGGCAGAGGGGTTAGAACTAGTCACTTCCAACCCAAATAATTCTATGATTCTTCTGACCTATGTCTCTGAAGTTCTCCATATTATCTATGTCAATAGATAAGATGATATAATTACAATATTATAATAAACCATAATACAATTATATTAATATAACATAACATAATATATATACCTGATATAAGGTGGTCAAATATTACACTACTGCTTTATCTTAATCTAAGTTATAAGTTTATCAGCTGCTTTGTAATCAAACCAAGCTCTGTAAGACTCTGATACGATGAAGGGTAATGGCCTTAAACTGGAGGAGGAGAGATTTAGATTAAAAATTAGGAAGAAGTTTTTCACTCTGAGAGTGGTGAGTCACTGGAACAGGTTGCCTAGGGAGGTTGTAGATGCCCCAACACTGGATGTGTTCAAGATGAGGTTGGATAGGGCTACTTGAGCAACCTGGTCTAGTGGAGGGTATCCCTGCCCATGTCAGGGGGGTTAGAACTAGTCATTTCCAACCCAAACAATTCTATGATTCTTCTGACCTATGTCTCTGAAGTGCTCCAGTTACCTAACTTCCTAATATACTAACTTAAGTTAAACTGGCAGAAGTTGCCTCTATTGCTACTCATTTATGCAAAACTACTATCCCCATTTTTATTTTGTTCCATCTCTAATGGTTTCCATAAACTATTACCTACACTGTCTTATGCAAAATCTTACACTTAGACCTACCAAATGACTTAGGAATGAATGATAGCTCTACTAATGCACATGTGCACTTTGACCAGAAGTCCTTTCAGCCTGATGCATCATCTTGGCAAATCTGGAGTATCCTCAAAAAAAAAAAAAGTTATCTTTGTCATGGAAGGAATATATTGAATAACATTTTCAAATAATTAAAATAATGTTCTCTATTCTGCTCTAATGAGGCTTTGAATTTTTAAGTAAAAGAAAAACACAGAAGGAAATAGCACAAACTTTTAAAACTTAATGAATGCTTCTAATCCAGCAGCTAGGACATTGCCATTTGAATTAGTTAGCACAAAGGATCCAAGACATGTTCCCTCTAGGATCCCTTGGGCTTTTATTGTCCTAAGTACACAATCAAAGAACAAAACTGGGTGTCATCTAAAAATCATTTCAGGGATAACCTGTGATTTTGCTCACCATACAGAGTGCACCACTGCATTGATTGTGAATGTAAATTTAAGTATATTCAAATCCCAAATAGTTGTCAGGGTTTGACTAGATTTACTTTGGTCCCTTTCATTAAGCAATCACGAACATTTTAGCAGCTCAATTTTGCATAAGAAGTCAGCTCTGTATTGATTAATAAACTGATAGTGAATTTCCAAGGTACATATGTTGCTCCTCTGATTAGAACATACCCTTACATCATCATGAGCTAGATCCCCAATTAATTCAGTGCAAGGGCAGAGAAGGGTCTAACTTCCAATTTCCTCCAGCACATAGAACAGAGACTCATTTCCCCGAGAAAAAGAGTTGCTCTGTAAACCCTCTATTTTACACTCAACTTCCACTTAAGATTGTATTAGGTAAACATAATTGCTGCCATGTCTAAGCAAGGTCATTTTTGGATCCCATTTGAACTGCTATAAAAAAATGATTCTTCAAGACAAAAACATTAAACCCAAAAAGACAGATTTTACTGGTATGGGAGCACGGGAGTACTCTACCCAGGGTCATGGGTCATGCCCAACGTCAGGTCCCAAAAAGGACTGCTGTATGCTAACCCCAGTTGGCAGCTCAGCCCCACACAGCTGCTTGCTCACTCCCTCAGTGGGATGGAGGAGAAAATCCAAAGGGTAAATGCAAGAAAACTCATGGGTTGAGACAAAGACAGTTTCATAGGTAAACTAAAAGTTTCACACACAAGCAGAGCAAAATGAGGAATTAATTCACTACTTCCCATTAGCAGGCAGATGTTTGGTCATTTCCAGAATAGCAGGGCTCTGTCACACGTAACAGTTATTCGGGAAGGCAAACACCATAACTCCAAATGTCCTTCTTCCCACAGCTTTTATTGCTGAACACAACATCATATGATATGGAATATTCCTTTGATCCGCTGGTGTTACCTGTCACAGCTGTGTCCCCTCCTGATTTCTTGTGCATTCCCACTCTGCTTGTGGGTGGGGCAGCATGAGAAGCAGAAAAGGCCTTAATGCTGTCCCTTTGTTCTCAATACTGTTTTCATCACAAATCCAAAACTCAGCATGGTACAAGCTACTATGAAGAAATTTAACTATCTTTTCAAGCTGACTAGCAATTGGAACATAGAGGAATAAAAACTTGAATTCAATTTTATCTTCTGGATCCCATGCATGGTGCCTGATTCTGTCTCACCTTGAGTTTTCTCTATACACCTGTGAGAGAAAGATTGAGAAACTGAGTTTATAAACTTGAACTATTTTCCATTGGAAACACATACACATCTTAGGAAAGCATTGTGAGCAGATGGCTTTTCGAAGCCAAGCACCATGCAGGTGTGAGCTGGTCAAACTACCCTCCACAATTCCTTCATCTCAGCCCTCTCCATTTTCAGCTGCCCTGGTACATGTCAGAGACTGCCAGAGGGGCTGGGCTAGCTGCTTACACTTCAACTCACCTACTCTGTCAACACTGGAGCTAATGTAACTAATAATTCCTTTGCAGGTTTTAACAAGGAAGATTGAAGCCACCACCATCACCTCCACCCTACCTTTCTTTTCTGCTTTATTGGTGATATCAGGGAGAAATTGAACATTGTTCTTTACATGTGGACAGCCACTAATTGAACGCAGTCATCTCCCTCTTATGTATGCCCACAATCTTCTAATACTTTTATAAGATGTCATGCAAAACAGACATTAGATCTAGACAACAGAAGAGTGCAAAATAAATTTAGCAAAATAAATGCACTTATACTCCCAGGTCTCATAGAATTCATCATGGCTTATTACAGAATCCAGCAAAATCTAATGAAATTTCAAGAGGATTTTAGAAAACAGTCACCATGCTGTTACTCTGTGGATAGTCTCAAAAGTATGGGGCTAACATAGAAGACACTTGAAGAGAAAATAAAAGATCCCTTTTAAATTGAGTCGACTACATGTCACGAAGCTTGTAGGAGTATTTTATTCCCACCAAATGCAGGAAGGATAGAAAACATATTTTTCCTGATAAACAACCCCGGTTCTCAAGCAAGTGAGATAATTACACTTGGAGATGGCATGTGCCACAGGGGAAAAGAGAGAGATCTGAAAGTCCTAGCTCATTCCCACCTCTCTTCCACATTCTTGGAGATAAATTACAGAAACCTACTGGGAAAAGGCTTGCTAAGATCTTCCTCACTTTCCCTCTCTCTTTAGGAAATTGCCAAGTCCATATAATGCAATAACCCCCTTTTTAATCCTCTGTCAAGGTTAATAAGTTTCCCCTATTACTGACATGATAAATGTATGAGGTTAACGCTTGGCTAATTGTTCTTCCCGGTGTGGATATTAAGTTCTGAAAGTGAGAAAGTAATAAGTTTTGGTATTTTTATAGTTACAGTGGAACAGAAAACACTTTGCTTCATCTTACATGCACTTGGGGATATGTGCACGTGTGCCAACACATAGTGTATGTTATAAGTGGACAAAGGCTGAAGACTGTATTTGTGAATGTGCATCTCTTTTTGTGACTTGTTTTTCCAGCAGAATATCTGGTGGCTCCTGTATGTCTATTTGTTGTGCACTAAAACTTTTAGTCATACACAGCCCTTCAAAGGTTCCCATGGTCCTGTCTGGGTTTTTCTTTTGCAGGCAAAGAGTTGCTGCCCATAGGAATGCTGCAAGGAAAAGTGAGAGCTTGTTTCCAGTGTCAGTTTATCTGCAATAAAACCACTTTCACTGCCTCACCTGAGAAATAAATTTGGAGTTTGTAGCTACTCTACAGGTTATTCTGAAATAGGGCAGTGACACATTGACAAATGAACTGTATTCGTTCTTGCCTACTGCTAGAACTGCAGGGAACTTCAACTTCCTTGAGAGATGCAGGAAATAATACAGTGGAATTATTTTAGCATTATGAAGTAAAAACATACACTGTGCCCAAAATTCGTCTTCAGCTTCACAGTCTCTTTGCGTCTTCTCTAAATTTTGTCAATTCCCTGTCAATTTAGAGAATAATTTTCTCAATGTGGAAACTAAAGATCACCAGGTACCACTCCATCAGGATACAATAAGGATGACATTTGAGAAGCATCTTTGACTTGTTACGATCTTTCACAATCCAGTGTAGCAGTACAGCCATTTCAGGAATTAGATTTCCAAAGGCAGAGACAGACAGACATCTTTTAAGATGTTGTGACACATCCCTCAGTAACTCTGTGAAGTGCAGTTTCAGTGTCATGATATGCCACAGTGACTTGTGAAAGATCTCAACTGGTGAGTAGAGTACAACAATTGTGCCAAGACTAATTGAGAGAATTTATGAAATCAGACATTTTAAGTCAATGTATAGATTAATTTAAACTAGAAGAGTTCTAAAAGCTAGGCTGACATAGACGGTGGATAGATAGTTTTTGTTCTCTTTCTCTCTTACACTTTCTTTCTCTTTCTTTCTTCTTCTATGCCTTAGTTTAAGTCTAGTTCAAATCACTGAAGACCATATTTTCTCAACAGAATCCTCAAAATAGTCTCTTTAAGTTCTTGGTACAGGGGAGGAGAGAGTGAGGGTGAAAATGCTCTAAGTGGGTAAGAAAAAATAATTAATATATGTGGCCACTAATTTACTGATGCAGCACATCAGAGATGGAAATATTCACAGTGAATTTTTGGTTTTCTCTTCAATGTAAAAAATTTTTAAAACAAACGAAACACAAACCCAGTAATAACTTCTAGCAAAAGCAAATTTTCCAGCTCCCTGAGAAAGGCCATCTGGAGAGGCAAAACCAATATAATGTGAATATGTGTCCTGCTTTGTTTTCACTAAAGGAGACATTACATAAAACAGCATCGTCATTGGTTTAGTCATAGCATTTTTTGCTTTGAGATTTCAGAACATTGCCAGTGGTTATTTTTCCACTGGGATCATCCTCAAGCTCCTTCTGAATATGCATAAATAAGTTCCTGCCACATATATTCACTTTTAACAGCAACAGTTTAATTGCTCTGGTCATAAGAGCCTATAAATTAACTAACAAAGTTATGCTTTCATTGCTATCATTTCTCAAGAAAAAATACTGCAGCATTCAAGAGAAGTGGTCCAGGCAAAATTTTAGAGTATAGGAAAAACCAGAAGGGTTTCACAAATCCGTCTGGGCTCTCAAACAGGAAAAGCCAAATTTGAGACCATCCTGGATACACTTTGCAGTAATTTAAAAACAAGAAACTTCTCTTCAGTCTACATAATCATTCATATATCAGCAAAAGGGCCACGTGCCTCTTTACTCACAGCCAGAGCAGAGAAAATCTGGTTGCAGGGTAATGGCTCTTCTCCTCAAACTGTAACAGGTGAGGGAGCAGGACCACTTCTGTTTGTTACTGGTGTTAGGAAGAGAATTTGAAGCTACTTTACACTGCACATTCCTTCCTAGCCCTTGCTCTGCTTGCAGCCTAGTCCTTGCTTCCCTCAATAATTGCTTTACCTCGAGACCAGAGGAACAAAGCACTTCCCCAAAGCTGAAAGAGCAGCAAACATACTCCCTTATCCTTTAAAGAAGGTGTGTGCTGCTGTTATTTGTGCCTGTGATTCTCTCAGATGGGAACTGCTAAGACTTCCAGCACAGTGAACATTAAGAGGCATCCATCACCTAATATACCTAATAGGCTGGGATAGCCCTTGCCTACAGCTTTCTGGCTCTCTTATCCACTCTTCCAACTTGCAGCTAAACGTTTGCATAAAGAAATGAAGACAAACATTTTCACACTTTTTTTTCCCACAAATTGGCAATTTTCATTTCTTTTAGTGCAGTTACTGAGAAAAAAAAAAAAAAAAAAAGTGTTAAAGCCAGTAATCAATGAAAAATACTTGAACGAAAAAAGTGACTGATTCTTCAGTAAGTAGTGTCTCATAGATGCACCATAAATAATCTCAGGGTACCACTGTGACACTCTAGTCTGGCCAACAGCACAATATAGGTCATGCAGCTTTCAGGAGTGAATTATTTCTGTTTGGACAAATGCGTCCTCTATGGGAGAATAACAATTTTCAATGTCACAGTTTACAAGAAAGAAGAATCCATCACAGTTCAGTAGAACTTCTTCCAGTCTTAACTATATCCATGGCTTGAAATGTGCTTCGTATTTTAACGAATTGTCTCAGTAGTGTCATTTGAAATGTTCAGGTTACTAGATGGCTTCCAGTTCAGAGAAAATCCAAATAAGCAGGACATATCGTATTTCTTTCCTGTAATATATTTTATTTATTATTTTATTTTTTAAATATTTGAAAAAATATAATCTTGAACTGACACATCTACATATCTATTTAATGTGTATTGTAGAAGCATATAGAGCCTTTGTTTTTTCTTTAGTTTTTGCACTACTTGGAACTGATAACAACACATATATGCTGGCTAACACTCCCCTGAAGGAAACTGGAGTGATGGGAACGTTTACCTCACTGGACAGGCTTCCTGTAAAAGCTTACTCTTCTTGCAATAAGGCACCTACCCTTGTTTGACCCAGCATTTGGTGTCAATATAATATGTTGCTAAGAATGTCACAAGCTTAGCATAATTTTCCTTCACTAGAAGCTCAGATGCAGTCAAAGAAGGAGATGGGTTCAGAGAAAGCAAGATGCAATATAATTGCAAATGTCTGTAAAATTAGTGTGAGAGAAATTGGCTTATGACTTATGAATAAAAAAGAGCTAAGATTTCAATTTCTAATGTGGTCCTTGATCCTACTGTCTGGCACAGACATACACTTTTGCACTCCTTATGTATGTTATAAGTTCAGCTAACAACACAACACCAGCCTTATCCATCTATTTTATAAGTAACTAGCATATTTACAATTCTTACATTCACATACTCTGTAACAAGAATATTAAATTCAATCAATGGCAATACTTCTGTCGAATTTTCTATTCACTGAAAACTGTGAATCAACAACTACTACACTTTTTATGTATTTCAGATAAAATTCAAAGAAAAAAAAAAAGACTATTATTTTCATATTTTACTTGCCGAACCATGGAGAAAATCCCACATTTTTTCCATTGCAAATTGTTTTTCTTCCAGTGCATGGCTTATGTCTTCCAAAGTCCCTTTAATGGGAAGTTTTGGCATATTTATTCACCAACTACAAAAATCTTTTTTTTCAACATGAAAATAATGTGGAAAATAAAGGTTTTGTAAATATTTTAACTATAAAAGAAATAGCTTCAGCTGTAGTAATGTTAAATAGCTTTAGCTTTTGCAAGACAATTGCACTAAACAGAGATATATTACCCAACGTCTTATAATACTAAAAAATTGATCTATGTAGTGATCCAACATTCAGGATATGAATACCATATAACTCCAAAGAGATAACAGAACTAACTTGCTGTTGCTGAGCACTAGTTCAGCAGAGGATCCTGTGAGAAAGTGTCTCCAACTCAAGTGTAACTGAGTCTCGAGATTTTTGCCTGGGGAAGGCAAGAGGTCAGTGTCATGCAGGATCCAGAGCAATTCACTTCCTTTGAGCAAAATGACAACTGGTGCTTCTCTACAACTTTGCCCCTGTCAGCACAAGGCCCAGAGACAAGATGCAGTCACTGTGCTCTTCTTTACAGAGGAGAAAAAATGGTTATCTCCAATGCACAGTGCCAGTAATTGTTTGGGAACCCTTCAGATAGGAATTTTTTGCAAGTAGAGAATATTCAGTGTAAATCAAGCTGATCCTTTTCCTCTGCCACCTCCCACCAGTTGTTATTAATGACAATGAAATCATCCATCACAGATGTTGTATTGTTTAAAACTCTTGGAGCTAAAATGTTACACCATGTACTTACAACATTTTTAGGTCACTGATACCATTTACATCACTCTTAACGTCACAGCACAAGACATTTCTCCACACGCCCACAATTCAGTCAGGAAGCTCAGAGACGTGTTTGCCCACTGTCATCCATCCTAGGCCACCTTCAGTGTTGATCAAATCCAGAGGATTTTAGGACAATACAGAAAAAGGATATGACTTTGAAAGTATGAAAGGTTTATCACTATACTCTTGTGTGTCATAGGGTGCTGAAATGCACAAACACCTAAGACTGCAACAGTTTACAAGGCATACAAAATAATTCGTAATAAATCATGGCCTGTTCCTTAGGATGAACTCATTTAGCCTAGCTAGCTGTAGGTTTAAAACTAATTATAATTAAAAAATAAACTGAAATACTGTTCAGTCAAAACAGAAATTGAGTAGGGAGCAAAACAGGATTACATAACCTCCTATTCCAGTAACTTTCTTGATTGCTTTGAGGTTACTTTTTTTTCTAATGGACAACAATTTACTTTTTTTGTCCTTTTGGAAGTGAAATCAGTTCTTTTTAACTGATGTTTCTTGTCTCCCCTCCTTGCTTTTCACTAGTCTTGCAACAGCATGGAAATGCATTGCTACTAGACAGCCATGCAAAAACTGTGCTGAAGGGCATGTGTCAAGAGGCAGATGAGGTATTTTCCTGTATTGGAAGTGCTGTGCTGGAGCCAAGTAGGCAGGCATGAATCAGCACTGCTGACTGATGAGGTGAATGGGCAGACCTGGGACAGACAGACAGCGCTTCTGACAGCATGGGAATGTGGTTGGAAGATTTCTGACTCTGAAAAAAAGTGGACCAGACTATGGACATGTATCAGCTTTGACTCAAGCTCTGATTTTCTCATGTCATGTTCTTTTTCATTGTAAAGGATTTATGTCCCATTCTAAATAGAATAAATCAACCCCTGAAAGAGTGAAAAGATCTTTAAGAAAGTGAACCCTGCTCTGTTGCTTAAAAGCAAGTCTTAGTAAAACCAAACCAAGCCACTACACAAAATTCTGTAAGGTTGTATTAATAAATAATATTTATACTGATTGAGCCAAAGTCTACATTAGTAGCTATAAATTGTCAAAAACTGCTTCTTAAATTTTCTGTTGACCTGAGTTTGACAAGGTTGCCAATCAGTTCTGATGTGTTTGCTCTTTGGAGGTATAAACATAATGCAACTGTTACCTGTAGGTGAAGTGACAGACACCTTTGCTGCACTGATGCTCTAATCAGCCCTTGCAAACCAGGTGGAAGAATGTACAGTTATTATCTGGCCAGTGTTGGAGAAAAAGGACTTCTTAGGATATTCTAGTACGCCAGAGGGTTGCCTGACATACTATGGTTGCCACACCTCTAGTTATTAAGCACCCAATGACAAATAAAATTCTTCAGTCTGTTTTATTACTTGAACAACAAGACATTTCTCTCAAAGTACAGCTGTAATAAAATGGATATATTAGGAAATATGACACAACAAAGCAATCTATTGCAATGATACTTTGCAACATATATGCCTCTTCAGCAGCATAGCTTTCATCTCAGTTTCTCCCATTTTGCTGTGCTAAACTAGAATATCTCCATCTGCTAACATTCAGTCACTCTTGGTTTTGTGCTCTTTTCTGCCTCCTTCTCTCTTGCCCTTAGAAGAAAGGGAGAGCACAGACCTCCTTCTTCATTAATACCAAGTTCACAATAGAATCATAGAATGGTTTGGGTTGGAAGGGACCTCCAAAGGTCATCTAGTCCAACCCCCCTACAATAAGCAGGGACATCTCTAACTAGGCCAGGTTGTTCAGATCCCCATTAAGCCTGACCTTGAATGTCTCCAGGGATGGAGTCTCCACCACCTCTCTGGGCAACCTGTTCCAGTGATCATTACCCTCATATTAAAGAACTTTTTTCTAATATCCAACCTAAATCTACCCTTTTCTAGCTTAAAAGCATTACCCCTCATCCTGTCGCTACAAACCCTTGTGAATGGTTCTTTCTCTGCCTTCTTATAGGCCCCTTTCAGGTATTGAAAGGTCATTATAAGGTCCCCTCAGAGCTTTCTCTTCTCCAGGCTGAACAGGCCCAACTGTCTCAGTCTGTCTTCATAGGAGAGGTGTTCCAGCCCTCTAATCTCTTTGTAGCTCTCCTCTGGACACGTTCCAACAGGTCCACATCCTTCTTGTGTTGGGGGCTCCAAAGCTGGACACAGTACTCCAGGTGAGGTCTCCCCAGGGCAGAGTAAAGGGACAGAATCACCTCTCTCGATCTGCTGGCCACATCTCTTTTGATGCAGCCCAGGATGTGATTGGCCTTCTGGGCTGCAATTGAGCATTGGTGGTTCATGTCCAGCTTTTCATCCACCAGTACCCCCAAGTCTTTTTCCACAGGGCTGCTCTCTAGCATGTCTTCTCCCAGCCTATATTGATACCAGTGGTTGCTGCTGCCCAGGTGCAGGACCCTGCACTAGGCTCTGTTGAACCTCATGAGGTTCACCTGGACCCACCTCTCCAGCCTGTCCAGGTCCCCCTGGATGGCATCCCATCCCTCTGGCATATCCACTGCACTGCTCAGCTTGGTGTCATCAGCAAACTTGCTGAGGGTGCACTCAATGCCACCGTCAATAACATCAATGAGGATATTAAACAACACTCATCCCAGCACGGACCCCTGAGGGATGCCAATTGTCACTATTCTCCGTCTGGACATCGAGCCATTGACCACTACTCTTTGGATGCGACCATCCAGACAATATTCCTTCTACAGTCATTCCTCCTTTTCTTTCTCTAATTATCACATAAAGGCTAACATCAAAAAGACAAAATTGAGAAAGAGGAATCCAATTCACACCTATACTATTAATTTCTGACTCGTTAGTTTCCCATGTGTAATAACTTCCTAACATACAGTTCTTATATTTTTCCTAAGCTTCAATTAATTGGATGAAAGTCCAATATTCTGGTGCACGTGTAAAAATAGATTCTGACATCTTTACTGCATAAGTAACTCTATCACTGACACCGGCTCCTCCCAAAAGAAGTTATCATTAGTGTGAGTAAAAGTACCACAGGTGTAATTTACTGCTGGTAGAAATGGTAAAATAATAGATCTTTGGATGAGAACTTTTTTGAATGAAGGTGGACTGACAGAGAGATCAGTCTGGAAAGAGGGAAGAGAGTATTTTATGCAGGCAAATGTTGGCTTAAGGAAGGTGTGCCAATTACAGCACTTCTACAAATAGCAGGGAGACAAGGAAGGTGAGCCAACAGATTTCCTCTCTGGAGGAGTATCTCCTCCATTGTTGCCTTCAGAAATGGTGCTCCTTGGGCAAAAGTTGATCTGGAATATTCCCTTGAACTTTGTTATTTGACTCTGCAAAGTTATGTTCAGGTAAGGATTACTCCCCTGTTCCAGCTGGACACCACAGTCATCAGATCAGCAATTCAAATTTCAGAGATTTCTGACATAACTATGAAGAATAACAACATAAAACAAACCTCATTAAAGTCTTCTTCTGAAATGCTGATGCCTCAGGGATCAAGGACCCCACAAGAACATGGCTTTGTGATATCAAAACAATAGGATTTCCTGTTTGGACAGCTCCTGTTTGTCCACACAGTACCGCAGTGGATCACTGCATGTATTTATTCTGCCCCAGCAGTGATGCAAGCCTTTCTGTGTTTGCCAAGCCTCTAATGTCAACAAAGGGTTCCACTAGCTATGGAAAGGTTTCTATCACTAACTCTTCTAGTAACAGCAACTTGCCAGGCCTCAGTTGCTTAATGGACTCGCAAAATGCATACAGCTAGTGATTTCCTTCATTTGCTGTCAAAGCTGAGGTCAAAACTAATCTCAAGAGACTCCAAACTTGGCCTTTTCAAAATTTTATGCTTGTCAAATTTCAGCGCAGAAGATGAATTATCAATGCAAGCACTGGGAGAGCAACAGATTGACCTGTGCAATGCCTCAGACTGATCCAGATATATGGATGTTTCTGTGTCAGTAGAATCAGAAACAGGACGATCCGTCAGTGGTGCTCACGACAGATGTGTCTAGCTCCTGTCCAAAACGGACCCATTGCCGTTAGCATATTCCTGAATTCATTCTTCACTTTCTATGTGCAAGAGCAATGAGGCAAACAGTAAAGTAATGCCATCTGTATTGCCTCCCACTCCTCTACAATTAGCTTTCCTTTTAAAAGCCGGCTACAGGCTATATTCACTGTGGGAAAGAATTGAGAATTGTACAGAAAACCTATTTCCCCTCAGGGAAGGAGTGGGCCATAATTTTATTCCTTAACATTATAAATTATGCTTTTCTTTGCTTTAAAGGTTAGAAAATGCAGGGAAGATTAATAACATCACTGTTATTAATTATGACCCACTAGAATACAAGTTTCCACAATAAGGAGGGATTATTCTCAGTGGGAGACTATTCTGCTGGTGAAGAGAAATGACTTAGGAAATAGCCATGCCTGAGTCAACTGACAGAAAGCAATTAGAGCTTCTCTCCAGCACTTAGAAAACAGGGAATAGTATAATTGACTCGTGCTTATTGAAACTAACCAGTCAGACAATGGACAGAAAACATAACCATGATACCTTCTGTCAAACTGGAGTCACAAATCCTGCAGAACAAAATGGTAGCAAAGAAATATAGCAATATTAAGGGCAGTAAAAAGACTCTGACATCAGTTGCAGTTTGGATAGCTAGACTGGCAGCCCACTTGTAAATAATGATGCAACTGGACTTAACATATGAAAATGTTAAGAAACATTCACTTTATGAGCCTACCCTCAGATGTTACATACTCTTTTTACTCTGTGCATGCACATGCATGAGGGAAGGGACAAAGATAATTTATGAACAGGCTGCACACACAGTCCATATCATACAAGCAACACACCTGAAGCAGAGATAGAAGATAATTTCCAAAAAGAGATGCTGGATCTGAACAGAAACTCAGGTCCTAGAGCACTGATCATCATATATACCAACAGGGAGAGGCTATCGGATGCTGAGGATCTTTGTACAGTTCACGGGCAGTCTGGAACCCACGAGGCATATTTTGAGTGTATATTCATAGAGCTAGCCAAATAGGGAACGCAAATTAATGGGTTATGCCAACAGTTTTTGTTGGTGGGCCAGTGCCATCTACCCTGGAAAGTCAGAAGGTGAGTACAGACTTTCATCAGAATCCCTTTCCTAACTACAACCACTTTCTGCCCGTGCTCAACCAGAAAGACAAAAAAAAAAAAGTAAATTAAAAAAAGTATGATTCAGTTTACAGGCACTACAGTATCACCTCAGTGTATCTTTTGTGGTTTGTGGCATTTAATCATGTTTTTAGGGCTTTGATGGTCATTTTTTTCAACAATACAACAATTAAATTAAATTTCGCTGTGAGACCTGGACAGGCTGGAGAGTTGGGCAGGGAAAAATTTAATGAAATATAACAAGGGAAAGTGCAGAGTCCTGCATCTGGGCAGGAACAACCCCAGGTACCAGTATAAATTGGGGAATGACCTATTAGAGAGCAGTGTAGGCGAAAAGGACCTGGGNGTAGTTCTACTGACTGATCTGTTCTTGTATTTCACATTTCCTGAAAAGTTTTCAGGTCAAAATAAAAATGCTTTTTTTGTCACTAGTTGAAATAAGTGACATTAAGTACTATCTGGAACTGGAGACCAATGATATTTAATTAACATTAAATAGGAAACTGTTTAATATCAATTGTTATTAAATGCGCACATTATCATTAAATTAATGCTAAATAGTATAGACAAACTTTTCCATTAAGCAAGCCAATATTAAGTGTATTCAGTCTTGTACAGTACGCATTATTCAGTCTCAGGTTTCCTCAGCTGAAACATCTTTCTTGATAATGGGCATTTATCCCATTTACGCGCCTTTAGCTACCACCTCCATCTGATCTCCATTATAAATATTCACTGGATAAGACATTCTTGTAAATTTTGCTGTGCATTACTTCTATGATTCCTGCCAACTAATTGTCCTTTCCTTTGAACCTTTTCTCTGAGCTTCATCTCACATGTACCACTAAGTATTTTTTTGCTGTTCCGCAGGATTAATTCATAGTGTTTGATGCTTCTCCAATTTCAATGAGGGCCAACTGCTGGTATCAATAAAACAGTACTGCATAGGGAAAAAAACAAATGCAGAGAAAGGCTTGAGATTGCTAAAAAGACAACCAGTCCCATAACACTTACTTATAGGAGCTGGCAACTTCTAAGATTTAGGAATCACTTTTCAAAATGAGCACTGTGTGAATCAAAAAATGGTCATGTCAGGATATTGGTTCATTGGAAAACTTTGCTACTGGCTAAATGAAGGGGAGGGTACCTGCCATAAGTTTTATTTAAATGAAAAGCATAAGAGGACTATATGTGTTGGACTACATATCTGAAACATATATGTCTACATAGTCTTGATAAAAGAGTACTAGACTTCTCTGTATCTCTGAGATTCTGAAGCTTCTCTGAAATCTTGTTTTTTTGTGTGTGTTAGCATATAGCTTGAAATCTGAATTATTCATAATCAAAGAAGCCTTGGGTTTCTTGCTTACCAAGTGGGCCTTATGCCAGAGTAGACTCTTGGATCTCTGAGTCCCACCTCCTGTTCTCAGAGAGATCATGTTCTTAAACTCCTTGAGCAAATTTATCAAATTAACTAAAAATTTAACATGGGAGTCTGTCAAAAAAGGAAGCTTTGTCTGGCATCTTGACTTTGGAATTGAAATACCTACACAGAAGGGAACCAAAGACATAGGTAATGTATGAATGAAACCACAGGACAAATACATGTTAAAAGGAATTTTTTGCTTTTCTCATCTAAAGATAGAGAGTTCAATAGCCTAAAATGTATTTTTCAATGAGTTTGTAAAAGCCTCAGCCTGCACGTTCTCATTTAGATGAGCTGGTTTAGTTGGAATAAAAAGCAAATCTTGCAGTCTCCAAACATTTAGTCTTACTGAATTGTCTCCAGAGAGGGAAAAAAAATAGCATTATACAGAAATTTTGTGCAAAACAGCTTGTCCTGTGTTTGTGAAGTGGCAGCATGTTAGAAAACTGGTGCGACAGTTTGTTGAGTTTCCATAGAAACTGCTAGACTTGAATGCATGGGTGCACAAGCAAGCTTGCCAGGTGCCTGTTATTGGTTTGGAGGAAGGAAAAATTACATTTCCATGACAGCTATAGATTAGCTGAGCAAGTCTCTTTCCAAAGTGATGTACTTGCAAAAATAGATAAGCACCAACCAGCCTGCACTTTCTACAGCAAGCTGTGTAATTTAATCTCCCCTTGAAAATGTCCGGATTGCAGTTTCTGCCATTGACCATTTCACCCAAGATACTACAGTCTTCTGCTGCAAGATAATTTTCAGGAAAAAACTCATAACACAAGAGGTAAGATGAGGAAACCAAACAGAAATGGAAGAGTTATTCCCTTTAACAGAACTACTCAGGCATTTTGGACACCAGTGAGAGAGGTAACAGAACAAACCACAAATAGGGCTTATTTGATAATCCTTTACACTCACTACACTTGTCTGCTGGGCTATTTTTAAAAACATGAACATAACCAGGCCTTTAGCTAGTGTAAATTGCCACTGCTTTGAAGAAATCAGTGAAATACTGAAAGTTTCTCTAAACTGGGGATTTAACACAGTATTCGTCAATGGGCAGATATAGACTAGGAATAGGCTGAATTGTACCTGATGTCTCTGTATGCTTTCTCAGTGTGGGTTTGTTGTCTTCTTCATTAACTCTTTGAATACAACTGACATTTGAATAAGCAATGCAAATACCATAATATCACAGTCACACCAAGTGAGAAAGGGAGTGAACAGTTCAGGAGCTAATGACAAAGTTGTTTAGATCTCTGAAAAACTATATAGGAATATGATCAGGATAACTGCTCCTGATTGCAGACTGATTAACTTTGGAATTCCATAGATAAATGTCCTTTCAGGGGTCACTTTAAAAATGCTAGGGGTATGTGAACAAAATCTCACAGAAGTAAATTCACCAGTTTCAGCTGACAAGGAATTTGGTTTTATACACTGGGGAATATTCAGGGAGGAGAAAAATGGGTTGTACAGAAGACGTGCATAGGAGGAATTACAGATATCCCAAAGCACCTGGCCTAAGTCCAAAGAACACAGTACAAGGGTAGAAACTCAGATGTTTCATTGTTTTGTCTAGGTCCAGGAGTCTCTTGCACAGTTGGAAGTGAAACCTCTGTCAGTGTATAGGAATCTTCTAATACTCAGAGTTTCTGGGAAAAACAACTTTTAAACAGACTGCCTACAGGTATTGTGCTCTGGGAAACAGCAAACAATTGGTGAGCACTGTGTGCCCACATCCATGTAGAATGTAATTGCATCCCAGAAGCTTGCTTCTCTGAAGGGAGTCTACATCCAGAGTATTTACAGGAGACATCAAAGAAGAGAATACTGTAACTTACACAACTTACACACAAACCTTATAAGTACTTAAGCTTCTTTCTATATAGAAACAATCTAGTAAGTTACCAAATATACAACATCGCCCAGAAGGGCTACTTTTGCGGAACTATTAGCCCAGATGGTGAACTCAGATTTTGGATCACTATAACTATTAATTAAAGCCTCACCTATAACAAATCCAACCATTCAGGAACAAATTTTTAATGGATCATTAGGCATATATTTAAAATGACTTTGTATCCCTCCCCAACTCCAGTGAGGACTACTATTCACTTAGATTATTCATTCCACTCAAATTCAAAATCTGGAGGTCTGCCTGTATGTGTTTACCTGTGGTCTGGATCGCTGAACTTCTAACACAGTCACATCTAATACAGTCTAGGGCTCATTTGTCCACATTTAGTCCCATAGTGCTACTTTAGTTATCCTATGGTATCTTTCCTGACTTTCATTTATGTGCAGAAGAGCACAGGATTCCCTTGTGTCCCGTGTCATATTTACCAGTGCAAAGATGATAGTTCAGGTAGCTTAAAGGAATTCCTATTGGTTAGACATTTACAAAAATACAGCTGAATAAAACACTGATTTTCCTCTGATTAGAATGGGTATTTATGCACCCAACTTGCATGGGGATACCTCTTTCAGACTCCTGATGTAGGTGTCTACAACCTGGAGCTGAATATCATCCTCACTTCCAGCCTCTCTTTCTAAATAATGGATACTTTTCTATAGGTCATTATGTTTAGTCACACACTAAATGGTATCTCTAGCATCAAGTATTCATGTCAATAATAACTGACTATTTAAAAAAAGCTGTATTTCACATAGCGGTCTCCTAACTATATACATATGGCTTTACATTAATTCACAGAATCACAGAATCACAGAATGTCAGGGATTGGAAGGGACCTCAAAAGATCATCTAGTCCAATCCCCCTGCCGGAGCAGGATCACCTAGATGAGGTTACACAATTCAATTATATTCATTTAGAAAAATCTCTGCTCCACAGAGATAACAGCAATACTCAACAGGAACCTAGGCCCAAATATTTCTTTAAAATACTTACTTGTTGTTTCACGGATGATTCTTTGTCTAAACACGCGTCTCTGAATCCCATCCATTGTCCAGCGGGCTGGAAACAGGGCAGTGTAATAGCTTTGGAAAAGGCACAAATTAGTGTTTTGTACACACATCCGTTATAGCACATGGTACTTTTCCATTCTTTCATTTGACTAAGTCACAGCTTTAGGATAAAATGATGAGACAAAAAGAACCTTGTACAAATGTATTTAGTATAATGGCTGAATGAGCTGACTCTGGAGAATCTTGCATGTTCGAGCAATTTTTTCTTTCTGTTTTTTCTTGACACTAATTCTGTCTCTGGCTTCCTATAATACATAATTGATATGGAAATTAAAGCATGAGTGAAGATCAGACAAAAAGTCACAGTACTTGAACTTTGTAATTCTTCCTTTCCTGGACAATGTAATTTGTATTACAGTAACGCAAACTCAGTTACACTAAGCAAATATCAATGTTTGAAACCAAAGACACAACACTGGACAATGAGATGCTGGCTGAAAGATTTGTGGGAGATTTTTGCATTAATAAAACATATAACTTTACATGTTTCTGAAGCCAAAGTTCAAACCAGAAAGCCTCTTAACCTCAAAGTACTTTATTTTTGAAAGAACACAAGAGACAAGACATATCAGCAGGACCCTGTAACTTCCCTTATCGTTAAATGCATGTAATGTTCATTATAGTTCTTATCTCTCTACTGATAAGAAGCCTTTGTCAAATGGGAGATTCATCAACTTACCTGTTTTTTACTGCAAATGACATCTTGCAACCATTTCCAGCCTATCAGAAAAAGTAATGGGGCTTGAATATAGCAAAGGATTGTTCTATACTAGATATAACACTATATCCATAGAAGAGTACCAGAAAAGCACACCAAAAAAAAATTATGAAAAGAAGAAGAGAAATACATAACAATCCTGAAAAAGTACATTGAACTTCTCAGTGGGCAGTCAAGTTTTAAGAGAATTAAACTCACATAGCCCTACACTCTTACAGATGTATGTATCATACAAATGCTGCAGTCAAATAAGAATGTCTCAACACATAATGCTCTCCTTCAGAGACATGTAGAGGGTTACTTAAAAAAAGAGCCTTAGCAAAGGTTTTCACAAGCCTGAAGCACACTTTGAATTCAAGCTCTATAGTTTTCACTCATATTGACATGAGATACTGTGAAAAAATATCTTTGGCTGTGTGACAGCAAATTAATCAGTTCTATGAATAATGAGTTGATCAGAGTGATAACATTCTTGTCTTTAGTGCAACAAGGTAAGAATCTGATGAAGCACTAAAGAATGTAATGGACTTCTTGCAAGTTCTACTTTACTTTTTAAAATGCCTCTCAGCTGTTTTGGATGGATTTTGCAAGGGACAGCAAACACTCTTGCTGAAATAGTTATTGCTTCTGCAGATGTTGAGGAGGTTTCCTTCTGGGAAAGACTGCACTCATGAGAACATAAGAGCAGCTTGTGTTTTCATAGAAGTTTCACTTGGAAGACAAGTATGCTATTTTGTGAACCGGTAACCTGAATATGGGACACAGATGTGCCGAACGCAAAATGTATATTCAGTTTGTCTGACTTAATTCTTCAGAGTTAGCCACAGCTGAGGTACCTCAGGAACAGAGCAACCACCAGGAGCCAGCTAAGGACTTGTAAATGCTTTGATTCATCAAAGAATTATGCACACACTTTTGGACTTTAATCAAATGACAGATAGATGCAAAGGTGTAAAACAAAGTCCATACTTAAATGCTGGCATGTACTACCAGTCTTTCAGAACTGGGGTACAAGACAGTAAAAAAAGTTGCCCTATGTTAAACTTATCTGGGAGACATATAGTCTGTTGCAGCCTTACAACACGTGAAGCATAATTTGGGAGAATAGTTTCCCCCATTGTACATGAAGATACAGTTCACTTCTCAGTAGCACTTCATAACTCTGGGCTGTTCAATTAAAATTTGACTCCAACAGGATTCTTTTAGATTGGCTTACTGCATCTCTTAAACTCATACAATCATTGGAGTGCTGACTGGAAGGGATCTCTAGATGCCTCTGTTCCCACATCCCATAAGAAGCAACACTAGGTCAGATCAGCTGTTGTTTTGCCTAGCTGAGTCCCGAGTGAGAACATCCAAGGACAGAGAGTCACTGAACTCTCTGAGTAACCTGTTCCAGTGCTGCACACTCCTCACAGTGAAGAATTTTTTCCTAATGTCTATCCTGAACATTCAAAGCTGCAACGTGTGACTGTTGCTCCTTGTTATACCATCTGTCACTATTGAGAAGTTTGTCTCAGGCATCTCTGTAACTCCCAACTAAGTAGCTGTGTGGTGCTGTTAGTTTGACCAATATTCTCTTCACCAGTTTAGGCTACTCTTGCTCCCCAACCTCACCTTGTATTGAGCACCTGTCTGTGCTATAGGCCCCTGATCATCCTATCAGCTCTCTACTAGAGCCTCTCTAGTCTCTCCCCTTCCTTCTTGGGATGCACAGTCCACAAAATTTGAGACTATTTGAAGTGCAACTTCACCAGTGTCAAATTATCACCTCCCCTGGTACTGCTGACCACTCTGCCCCTGATATTGTCCACTTTGCAGTTTGTGGTGTTCACAGTGAGTGTGCACTGCTAACTGAACAGCTTGGCATCCACTGTAACTCCCAGGCCCTTTTCAGCCAGTCTGTTCCCAGCCTGTGCTGATGCCTGGTGTTATTCCTCCCAGGTGCAGAGCTTTGCACTCTCCTTGCACTTCATGAAGTCCTTGTTGGCCCAATACTTAAGTTTCTTTGGATTGTAACTCTGCTGTTCAGCGTGTTAAGCATTCCCCCAGTTTAGCATCATCTGCAAATTTGCTAAGGGTACGTTCTGTCCCCAAAGTTGAGTAATTAATGTTAATACAAGTTACAGGAATTAGTACTGATTAGATGTTATTCTGTGGTGCTCCCAAAGCTCATGTAAGAAAAATGAAACATCCCAGTCAGGATTTCTACTTGTCAAGAAACAACCAAGTATGGAATGCCAGAGTTCGCAAAGCAGAAACATCTGCTGAATAGTTCTTGCTTGTTGCAGCATAGTGTACTTAGAATGAGTGCAAAATGAAGAGAGAAAAAGACATGCTCAAAAATAATTAATGAGAGCAGAACAGATAAACTAGCTAATAAAATGTGGATGAGAACTGGCACGGTGGACAGTATTTGCCTTTCTTATTTTGTCTATATCATTTGTATTCTAGCTGAGTCCTTCACTGTGAACTTATCCTTCCTAAAGAACAACATACCTTTGAGATATCTCAGAAGTAGAAACTGAAAACAAAAGTTTGCAGTCTCTACTGTTTTGGCCATAGATTCCTCCATATACGTAAGGAATCAGATTTTCTCTACCAGGAGAATGTTTCCACAGGTTAGTGAGAGCTGGTAACATCATATGAGAGAAAGAGTAGTTTTCTAGGAGTCAGTCTCAATCTGTGGATAGAAGAAAAAGGAAGCAAACCACCTCTTCTAATGCATGCTGACTAATGTTTTCTTGGAGTAGCTTTCCCGATTCACTCCTCCAGAAAAGCTATCAAGCAGGTTATTTTCATTTAACGTAAGATATTGTATTTCATTAAGTTAGAAAGAATCTCCATTTTGCTTGACCCTACTTTTCACATGTCATCTTTCCTTAGGACGAGAAAGCTTCAGCGCTCTGTATCACACCATATCTTTATTGCAGATTGGTTATGGCAGGGGAAAGGAACATTTTGAGACCATGGAAGGGTTTATTTTGATGGACTTGAGAATTCACACGTCTCCAAAAACAAACTCATGCTTTTTTTCCCTGACAGAGGGAAGAAAATCTTGTGAAACAGGTCCCTCAAGCCTGAATGAGAACTAGGTAAGTGACCAGTTTTTTCAGGGAACATGTTGATCCTGACTCCATTTCAGACACAGCAAGTCTGTTCTATGCCAGAGTAACTCTGTCAAAAGACACATGGTTTTACCACCAAGAGGGTCCCAGGCATCCCTTAACAGCTCCCATAACTTGAAAATCAGTTTGTTTCACACCACATATTAGCCCATATCTCTGAAGGACCACTGGGAAAGAACTGTCTATTCCTCTGGTGACACGACATTGCAGCTTTTCCCACATTTTACTCTTTGCATGGGGCCATCAACATCCACACTGTTTTTGCATGCTCAAAGCAGTGGCATAATCAGCCCTCCTTGTACTAATAGTTAATCCACAAAAGTGCAGCAGCTACAGCCAGTTTTCCTGACACTGTTTCTCTATTCAAATGATCTGATGTATGCAGAAAAACAGTTAAATCTCTGCTCTCAATTAAGCTGATTTAGGCTTACATAAAGTAATGTTATAAATCACCTGGCAATGATTTGCAGGGAAAAGCACTTTTTTTCCTTAGAATTGTTTTCGGTTGATTACTGAAGACAAACCTGAGACACATTTTGTGAAGCATCTCCACTCAGACTATTATAAAAGGCCCAGTGAACACCTGGAGAGACAAGAAGCATTAAGTGATCAAGACTGCTTTTAATCTGAAGCTTAATGCAGACTGGGGCATGACAGTAAATAAGCCTTTTATGGTAAAATTTGTCCTTCAATACAAAGCATTAACTATCCTAGAGCCTTACACATCCTCCATCAGAAACAACCGCAAAAGCATTTTACCAGAAAGAGCAACCCCAGCAAGAGGTAGCTCTCCTCAAGATGATGTTTTGCCCTGAAATGTTGAGGCAAGGAGAATCTGAGAAACTCTCATTTGGCCACAGGAATACACTGCCACTTGTTTTCCCCACTTATGGCATCTTCCCTCATTTTTCTTCATCTCCTCTCTCAACCTGGTTTTAAATTGTTCAACCCTTCCTTGCAGTGAAGAACACTTACTTAGATGGGAATTAGACTTGTAAGCGAGAACTCACTACCAAAACCAGCTACTACAAAGGGCTGGCTTACATTAGTTTTGGATCTAGGCTCAGCTGGAAGAGCAGGGCACCTTCTGGACTCTGATTGAAGTTCACGGGGAAGTCACCTACCTACTCTAGGCCTGTCCCTGGCTAGCTACTGCCACAGCAGCTTCTTTCGTTTGATTTGGCTTTTATCATCAATTTGTACAAATTATTCCTGAGCTAAGTCTGTACAATATATTAACACACAGGTTCATTTCCTTGCAAGTGTTTGTCTGTAAAAGCTGCCATCAGCTATTGTCAAATCAGAAGTTATAAATGTTATTAGTGAGAATTGTGATTGTTTTTTTCCACTAGCAATGGATCAGTGTTCTACTGCTTGTTTATTGAGTTACAGAATATTGGCAAAATGATGCCTTTATGCCCAAGGAACTTTCTTTCAAATTTTTTATAATGACACTGCACCCATTGTAATTGTGTAACTGCACTTCCTCTGGATTGAGACAACCTGCACTGTGGGACATCTCACAATTTAAGAACTAAAGTGATGAGAGTGTCTCAATCACAGAATGTTAGCCAAAGACAACGGCCAGTCAGAAAAGAGCAAAAAGGTATAAAGTGCTAAAGCTATTTGCTCTAGTGTGCGCTTCCTTAGTGTTCCCATCCCCACGGTACTACTGTATGCCTGGCCCCAAATGACTCCTCAAAGCACCAACTGCTCCTGCAGTTGCTCCCAGCAGGCTCCTTTTAGCCACTGCTCCCACAGAGTCCTATTCCCTGAAGAGCAGCAGCCCTTGTCAGCCAGGCTCAGCTACCTCTGCCTCTGCTCAGTGCTCCCCCAGGTAGATACCAGGAGCAAGGAGCTACTTTGCTGCAGCTCATCGTGAGGCAGCAGTTTGGACAATCTTCCTTGAACATAGACTTATATTTCCTCAGACCTATGGAGTTAACACAGAATGTTATGATTATGATCTTGAATAAAGATTAATGACAACTGTATGAAATGCAGGTCTAGCACTGAAGAATATACTATAGACATAACATATTCAGTCCATTGAAAGACAAATCAGGGTCTAGACTAGAAGAGAGACTGACTTTCTCTCACCTAATTGCAATTGTCTACAGCAGGGACATCTGGAAATGAGCGAGGTATGTCATGTTCACTCTGCAGCCAATACAGAAAGCATAGGCACTCCCAGAGTAGCAGTCCTCTAACTTTTTCAGTGTCTCCTTTTGGATGGGGTACAGTGTACTCAAAGCTTCTCACTGCTCCTCACAGTCTGCAAAGGGGGCCCAGCATAATGCTGCTGCAGATTACTATATGACAGATTGTTCTTTCAGCTCAGAGCTCTGCTATTCAAAGGTGAGTAGTTCAAATGGAAAGAGAGGAATAACTTTCTGAAGAGCTTAAAACTGTGACCTTTCTGGCATATTCAGTTACAGGAGCTGGATGGCTACCATAAGAAATGTTCCTCTGGGACAGCTCTGGGAAGATGATGGAAGAAGTGTTTCTTCCACAAATCCTTCCCTGACACCAGCATCTCCAAAAGCCCTGAGCTGTTTGCGAATGAAAACCAGAGCTCAAGACCTGGGGACAAGCATACTGACTGTAAAAGAAAGGGAAGGTGGTGTCCACCTGGGAAGACAGCCTAGAGGAGAAGAAACTGTAGCTGATGTAGAGTCATAACCAATGCCCCTGATGGCTGCTCATCCAGTGATAAAGGTTGGGTACATGTTTGTCAGAAAACTGCAAAGGATCTCTGGACCAAGATGATTCCTGAGTGAATTCACACCTCCCAAAAGATGATGAACCTGGTATAACTTAGTATCAAGCTCCCGTAGCAGCTTCTGATTAACAACTAGGGCTTGATGACTACTGAAGAGAAACTTGGCTCCTATCTGCCATCTGGAAAGGTAACAACTGAGAAAAAAGACAAGGAGAAAATTATTTTTCCAGATGTAAACTCAATTGCTGTTCTAGATGGTGGCAGAAGAAAGTCACAATATAATCCCAGAGTATTTGCATCCCTGTGCATTCTGATGATTAAATGCTACTTACAACCTGCCTTCTTCTGCAAAAACAAAAAGTGACACAATCAAAGAGCCAAATAAGCCAAAACTTTTCTGTTTCAAAAGCAGATTGCTTTCTGCAGATCTCACTTTTCATCATGTCTCTCTGCTCCCCACCCTGCTCATATAACCCATAAAATATCATCTTTCTTCCTAAATATGCCAACAGTTGTAACTGCACCTATCAGGGAACTAGAGACCTGCAAAAGAAAGTAACAAATCAAGAATTCCCCCCTCCCCCCAAATCTCTCCATTAAGAATTGTCTAAATTATATGAAAGGGTAAAATAAGAGGAAACACTGTCCTGGTCTAGTGCTGTCAACAGGCAGTGAATGTCAGAATGTCACAACTGGTGTAAAGAGGTCCAGATCTGCTGCTGAACACTGACCTATCAAACTTTTCCAGATAGGGTTTTGCATATTGCATGGCAGAAGAGAGAAGCTCCTTTCACTTCACTAACTCTTCACTTTCTTAAACAAAACCATATTTATTTTTGTCTTAGGAATATAGCAGTCTCTTCCACTGCCTGTTTACCAGGCAGACCCAGCCAGACGATGCAGAGGAGCAGGCCAACTGGAGCCATGGTATTAATAGCTGTGAAGAAAAGAACATTATCATGTCTAATATAGTTACGGACAGATGGTCTGTTTGTAGCACAGTAATCCCTCCATCCAGTTTCAGTCTGTAAAATAAGTCTTCTGCCTCAAAATAAAACATACCAAATAATGACTCAGGACCCTCTGCTTCCTTTCCAGGGCCAAGTCTCATTACAGAAGTAAGTTTCCACTTTTCTTGGCTATTCAAATCAGCAGTTTCTCTTAGGCTGTAACAGAATATTTATCATCATATTTTTCTATTCCTACATCCATTGCTTTCCTGTTGAATGTGACTCCCTCTGCTCCATCTTAACTGCCTGCCCTCCCTCAGTCACAAGGTGTCTGTGAGAGCCCCTGCAGAAAGCCGTAGTTTTCAACAAAGCCCTTACAGGAACAGTTCCTCTGTTCCCTCCTACCACCGTTCCCCCAGCGTCTGTGAAATCTCAGCAGTTAGGACTTGTCAGGCTACACTACAGCCTTGCATAGCTCAGTTTGAAAGAAGCCAGACAAGGTGAAAAGGAGAGGAATTTTTTCCAGCTCCTCTCTTTTTTGACAAGTTGACGGTTTTATATGGGAAAAGATGAGAACATGATGATTAAAAAAAAAAAAAAGAAATAATTAGAGAGAATGAATGAGAAAGGGGTTAATCATGTGGTAGCTGAGAGGCAGTGAATCACTGCTGGCATGTGTCATGAAAGCATCTTTGGACTGTGCTAAAATGTCTTGCACTAGAGAGCCCTGTGTACCGCCCCAAGTTGCTTGGTGATGTGCCGGGCACACTGGGCATTCTGAGGCAGGGCTGAGGGTAGCTTGACTGTTTTTAGACTGTCTTTAAATCTCATTGGCTTCCCAGAAAGTGCATGCATCCACCAGAGTTTTAAATATGTCCTTGGAGGGGCAAAGTGCAGGCACACTGTGGCAGGGTGCTCTCACAGACTGTCACAGCTCCAAGCTCCTCCAAGCACTCAAAACTAACAAGCCAGATCCCAAATTCCCTGTCTTCCCTGCATTGTCTCTGTGATGATTAATAATAGCAGAAGCTTCTGTGCTGTCTTCTCTTCTCACTCCTACAGTCTTGTATTTAGACTGTTGCTAATAGCTGTGGCTGCTGTTTCTCCAGCATCTTAAAAATCTTTGCAGCATCCAAAATTCACATTGTCCATTCTATTCCTACTGCCAAATCATTTTATTACTGCTTTTGTTGGCTGATACTGCACTGTGATTCAGTCATCCACCATTTAGCGCACACCTACACTGGTATGGACTATAACATATCTCACATGACCTTTAAACCACCTAGCCCAGGTACGCAGCAGTCTAACTACTATAAACTGAAATGCACAGTGAATTAATCCGTGCAGTCGTGTAGCTGGAGGACTTTCTGATTCTGTGGGCAGTCCATGAGATACCATGATGAAAAATTGCCTCAGTTATCCATATGATATTTGCAAACTGCACAGTGAATATAACCACAGTTTACTGTGGAGCACCACACACAAACATATTCACTCCTTCCTATGCATCTTACTTTGAAATAAAGCAAAAATTCAATATGATTTTAGAGCTGAAGAGCTAAAAGCATCAAATCAGAAACAGAAGATACTCATCCCTCAGCAAGTGGTGCTCGTCTATGAAGCAAAATATAGATTTCATGTCATGAAAAATATATGGTACTAAACTCTGTGCTAAAGTGGTTCTCATTTTCCTCTTTGAACCATTTCCTGCCACGTTTTTAATTTGTGACTGTCTTCACACTGGATTGTGATTTCAATCTCTTCGTTTTGTGACTTCCACCTATTCAAATCCTCATCTGTGAGATTGCATGCAACTTCACCATGGAAAGGTCCTCAAATTGAAAACACAGCCATTGCACACTGCCACTCAAAGCAGCCAAACAGCAGAATGACGGCAGCTTGAATAAAAAGCACTAGCAAAACAATAAGGATCAGCCTAGCCCTGTCAAACTGCCATGCTCAGCCAGGCTGCTGTTAACAGGGCTGTGAAAGGGCTAGCTGCTGCTCTGACTAGAAGGCTGTTCTGTCTCTTGATAAAGCAAGTGGACATGCTGCATTTCCTTGTAATCTGTGATGCTGGATTTCCCATCTTTCACGATTCAATCAATTTTTTGTTGTAGAGAATAGAGGGTGGAGAACAGGAGGGAAGAGCCCATATAAAAAGCTCTTTCATTCTTCCCTTCTTTGGACAGTCTGGTTTGGCTTATTTTATCTTGACTGTAGGAAAGGATAAAATAGTCTGCCTTAGGACTTGTGTAAACATTATTAGCACAAAAGGTTTTGTTTGCTCTTCCCTTCACGATTGAAAGCTACAAGCTATTAACATCAGCTGTCATTTTTAAAAAGGCAGAGTATCAACTAATTTCTTGACTGTGCATTTTAGATACAGCTGTACTTAACAGTTGCCACTATTCAAAAAGCCAGAGACCAACACCAGCCTGTCAAAAGAAGTGTCTAAGAGTAACACTAAGCAGCAAATAAAATATTGCTAAGCTAAGAACATCCACACCACCCTCTTTCTTCCTTCCTCTTAGTCCATGGAATTCATAGCATTGTTGTCAAAACATAGACTTTTTAGTTCTGTTACTTTTAAAGTATTTTCAAAATTCACTTCTTAATGACACACAGCTTTATAATAGAAAAGTCCTACAGTACTTGCTGACCCAAATATGCTCAGCTCCTGCAAAGCTACTTGCTTCTCTTGACTCTCACGAAGCAATGCCAGCATAAATCACCACCACAAAACTGGCCCACACTGCAGCTTTCCACAGCTTTGCTCTGCTTCTCACCTTTAACATGGCTCAGCAAGTAAGCAATGATTGCATTGGAGCTGCAAGCTCTGCTGGTTCTGCACACAAAGCTCCTCTTCAAACTAAGTTCATTCATGTACCTGAGGCACTGTATGGCCTTCAGAGCCCATCTGCTGTAATGGGAGCCACCACCCCTCCTGCTCTGTTTGTCCTACCTGGACCCAGGCTCATTATTGTTCTCTCTTGGGTAGCACTGAGTATCCTTTCCTCCTTAACAGACTCCCAATTTCTTTCCCTGCTGGGACCTCTGAGCTTAACTTTTAATTGCTACTGTGTGCCTTTTTCCAGCAATGGGACACAGATCGGTTTGATGCTGCCCATGATTGCTTGGCTGTGAATGCTGCAAGCTCTATTTCTGCCCCAAGTAAAAGTTATACGGACAGAGCTGGAAACAGAGATACAGCACTAGAATTATTCTAGAATAATTCCACTGATAAAGTGTTTCTGGAGCAACTTTGTCGAGGTTTAGGGCTGGGCCAGCCGCTAAACAAATGACAGATGGTGTCTATTAGCCCCTCTTGCTTCCCAAAGGGGAATAGAAAGGGTATTTTGGATTGGAAAAGAAATCTAAAACAGCTTTAATGAAAATAATAACAAAATGAAATATATACAAATATATACAAAACCACTATCAAAACCAACACCCCTGGTAGCAATTACATCACCATCACCATTGATGCTAAGGGCAGGCACTGGGTAAATCTCAGACTAGACTCAGGGGCAGACGTGAACTGGATTCAGGATTGGGATCAAAGGCAGAATGGACAGAGTCCTCCTCGGATGCCAGGCATTGAAGAAGAGAGCTCAATCCTTGTGATCCCTCAGCTTTATACTGAATATGGTGTATACGGTGTGGAATGCCTTGTTACTCCATTTAGGGTCACCTGTTGTGGCTGCTCCTCCCCACAGGTGTGACCTTTTACTTTCTTCACCCCCAATGCGGTACACAAGATTTAGCAGTGACCTTGGGCTGCACAGGAGAAAATGTAAGCAAGAACCTTTCTGCATAGCCATCCTTGGTAGAAACTATAAACACCAAACTTAATCACTTCTAGAAGCAGACACTGTCTATGAAAATATGCCATTAATTTCAGAAAGTGCAGTTACTTAGAAGAGAATTAAATGAAAAATAAAATAACTGAGCAGAATTAGTTCTGTTCTATCTCAAACCAGGCCACTTTTTTATCCCAGAATATTTACAGTTTGACCAAAGCAGATTTTTCTGGAGTCATTCTGCACAGATGTAACCTTCTCCTCCTCCTTCTTGCACAAATACTTTTTGTTCAATAGCTATTCTTTCAATCACCCCACACTACCATGATGTAGAATAAAATGAAAAAAATTCACAGCATGAGGGAAGTGTGGTCAGACCACTCCGAAGCAGGCCTGCTGCAGTTTATTTTTTCTTTTCTACCCTTCAGAGAAAACTTCCAAATACAAGAGTGTTTGCTGGATGGCTTTCATTGACATGCTGACAGGCTAGTAACTGATTTTACTACCTTATTAGCTAATCCACTCCCAAATTAAACATGGACTGGATTCAACTGGCACATATGAAGGAAGGGATAAAGTAGATGAGTGTAATGGAAGTGTAATTGGTTTTGATGTAAGGTAATGTCAGAAAATGTCCTGCATTAATTAGTACTCCAGGGCAATCTGTCTGGTCTCCTACCTAACTGTCCATAGAGGATATTAGCTTATGAAGGGATATATACACAGAAAGCTCTTTGGTTATTCCCATGGTAAAAATGTCAGAATCAAATGACACTGGGATGAGAAAAGGACATTAAATAAAACAATATTCCTAGGACAGTAGTGTGCTCTCTTTATTTAGATGATAAGGTAAATTTGCCCTCACTCACCTAAGGTTTTATAAGCACAATGCAATGACTTACCATCATGTTTCTCTCCTAACACTGTCTCAATACTGCCAGATCAAGGAGCACTGGAAGAGACACAAGAAAGCACAAAGGTCCCAGAGGGTTCTCTCAGCAGTGACCCTGCAAAGCACTGCACTGTGTGCCAGAGCCCCTTTGAAAACAAACAAACAAAAAAAGTTCTTGTGCCTGCACAACA
>VYZX01004409.1:69075-92301 GCA_013401335.1 Brachypteracias leptosomus
GACGACTAAAAATTGCTTCTTCTATGAAAGACTGATCAAAACCACTATCAAAACCAACACCCCTGGTAGCAATTACATCACCATCACCATTGATGCTAAGGGCAGGCACTGGGTAAATCTCAGACTAGACTCAGGGGCAGACGTGAACTGGATTCAGGATTGGGATCAAAGGCAGAATGGACAGAGTACTCCTCGGATGCCAGGCATTGAAGAAGAGAGCTCAATCCTTGTGATCCCTCAGCTTTATACTGAATATGGTGTATACGGTGTGGAATGCCTTGTTACTCCATTTAGGGTCACCTGTTGTGGCTGCTCCTCCCCACAGGTGTGACCTTTTACTTTCTTCACCCCCAATGCGGTACACAAGATTTAGCAGTGACCTTGGGCTGCACAGGAGAAAATGTAAGCAAGAACCTTTCTGCATAGCCATCCTTGGTAGAAACTATAAACACCAAACTTAATCACTTCTAGAAGCAGACACTGTCTATGAAAATATGCCATTAATTTCAGAAAGTGCAGTTACTTAGAAGAGAATTAAATGAAAAATAAAATAACTGAGCAGAATTAGTTCTGTTCTATCTCAAACCAGGCCACTTTTTTATCCCAGAATATTTACAGTTTGACCAAAGCAGATTTTTCTGGAGTCATTCTGCACAGATGTAACCTTCTCCTCCTCCTTCTTGCACAAATACTTTTTGTTCAATAGCTATTCTTTCAATCACCCCACACTACCATGATGTAGAATAAAATGAAAAAAATTCACAGCATGAGGGAAGTGTGGTCAGACCACTCCGAAGCAGGCCTGCTGCAGTTTATTTTTTCTTTTCTACCCTTCAGAGAAAACTTCCAAATACAAGAGTGTTTGCTGGATGGCTTTCATTGACATGCTGACAGGCTAGTAACTGATTTTACTACCTTATTAGCTAATCCACTCCCAAATTAAACATGGACTGGATTCAACTGGCACATATGAAGGAAGGGATAAAGTAGATGAGTGTAATGGAAGTGTAATTGGTTTTGATGTAAGGTAATGTCAGAAAATGTCCTGCATTAATTAGTACTCCAGGGCAATCTGTCTGGTCTCCTACCTAACTGTCCATAGAGGATATTAGCTTATGAAGGGATATATACACAGAAAGCTCTTTGGTTATTCCCATGGTAAAAATGTCAGAATCAAATGACACTGGGATGAGAAAAGGACATTAAATAAAACAATATTCCTAGGACAGTAGTGTGCTCTCTTTATTTAGATGATAAGGTAAATTTGCCCTCACTCACCTAAGGTTTTATAAGCACAATGCAATGACTTACCATCATGTTTCTCTCCTAACACTGTCTCAATACTGCCAGATCAAGGAGCACTGGAAGAGACACAAGAAAGCACAAAGGTCCCAGAGGGTTCTCTCAGCAGTGACCCTGCAAAGCACTGCACTGTGTGCCAGAGCCCCTTTGAAAACAAACAAACAAAAAAAGTTCTTGTGCCTGCACAACAGACACAGCCTGGCTGACACCAAAACATCTTAGAGAAGATGATGTTTTTTAAGTCTGTTCCTTGTGGGGATGAGATGATGGTTTTGCTGGGAGAGCTGGTCAGCCCTTGAACTCGCTGCTGGAAGCATGGGAAATCACAGCAGACTGACTTGGTGTCAGTGTGTTTGCAGAAGGAGGCCATCTCAAATGGCAGAGATGGCTAATTGCTGAAAATGTGTTTTCACAACTATGATAGTGAGAGTGGATAAATTCACGGAGTACACTCTGCCTTGAAAATTACATGGTAATGTAAAGAATGGGAGTAATGAAAAAAAAAGAACCCAAACCATTAATGGTGTATTCAAGGCAGAAATAGGTGAAGACCAGATCATTTCGCTATAAGACAAGGATGTTTTTTTTTATCAAATTCACTTGTGTAATAGGCCAGCTATATTTTTTTAGGAATGACTGAAGAGAAATGCCTCAGATTATTACTAGTCCCACTGAACCACTTGGAGTTTTCAACTTTCCTGGAAAGCTCATATTCTCTTCAGCAATATATGAATACAGTACTAAAATTTTATTGTTTGCTCACAGGGTCACAGTACATGCTAGCCCTTGTCAGAAATGGCCGCTTTGCATTCAGAGTATACACAAGTGCTTTATAAGATCAGCACAAGTTCAAATTGTAACTACACTACAGGGGAAAAAAAAAAAAAAGTAAGTGCATTCCCTAGGCAGAAAGACAACCTTCCGGTTTGTATTTCTGAGTATTCAAAGTAATTAACTACACAGGGTTGTTTACCTGTTATTTAAACTTCCCAACTTACTTGAACTTGAATAAAACATTTCATAAATGCTTTATGAAAATGAGAGCATAATGGTTCAATTCTTCTGATTGTCAGGCTCCCATGTAGCTCCCTGGAAATTTAGCCAAAAGGAAAAAGTCAGGGAACCCCAGATAAAACCAAAACCTCTCAGTAAGTCAAGTGTAAAATGTCTTCCATCAATACTAATTCACATTATAAATGAGTTCACTCTGAATGCACAGATGCCGTTTTCCTGTTTGCTTTCTGGAAAAAGTCCAGCATTGTGGTTGGCTGGCAAAAATGTCAGAATAAATAGCTCATTTATGTCAATTTTTGAATCTGAAAATGTTATAATTTCTGCCAGTGAGGCAATTCTAATAGTTTCATAGACTCACTTAGAGACAGAGACACAGCCCATGCCATACTGCATGTGTCCAGCTAAAACACAACCAATGCAGCACAAGATTTCACAGACCAAATCCCTACAGATAGATGCTTGTAATCAACTCCTAATAATGAATCCCTCCCATGTAGAACAGCATGTAGGAGCTGTTCAGGAGCAACAGAGATATAAAACTTGTCCTTGTCCTACTACTGGACATCACTAAAAAGAGACTGGCCCCATCCTCTTGTCACCCACCCTTCAGATATTTATAAGGATTCAGTCTTCTCTTCTCCAGGATAAATAGACTCAAACCTCTCAGCCTTTTCTCATAAGAGATTTTTCCAGTCCCCTTATCATCTTTGTAGCCCTCTGTTGGACTCTCTCCAGTAGTTCCCTGCCTCTCTTGAATTGGGAAGCCCAGAACTGAACACAATGCTCCAGATGTGGCCTCACTAGGGCAGAGTAGAGAGGGAGGAGAACCTCCTTCGACCTGCTGGTCACACTCTTCTTAATGCAACCTGGAACCAAATTAGTGGAACTGGAAGAAAAAAAATGGAGAATTAGTTTCTTATTTAAAAAATATTAGTGAATGTGGAGTAAATATGGCAGCTAAAAACACTAACATAGCACTGGTACGTGACATCTCAGGCTTTACCAAAGCCTGTGGAAAGGCTCTTTCTCATGCTCAGAGGAGAGGAGGGAAAAAGATGTGAAAGTGTGGCAGCAGCCTTCACCTTTGTGGTCTGCAGCAGCAGCACAAACTGCCAGGCTCCCTGGGCATGTCTCTGGGCACTGGTTTCTCTGGAGTGTCTGCTTTCTTTACTCTCCTTGAGCTTTGTTTCACTGTGCTTGTTGACACCACATTGCTGTTGCAGGGAAACAGAAGGAAAGCTTATTTAATAAAGTTTGCAGTAAAGGACTCAGTGGCTTAGAGTTGAACACTAGAAATATTACAGAAAACACGAGGACAGATAACCAGATAAGAGCTGAAGTCTAGTGAGCTCTGTGTGCTACCTCTGCATAGCCAAAATCCTTTGTGGTCTCTCTCTTCCCTTTCTCTTTTTTTTTTTTTAAATTGCCCCTCAACACCTTTGGTTTATCTGCCACTTTTTTTGCCTTTTTTTAGCCTGGTGAGGATAGTACTATTTAGTAGTTCTAGAGGTCAAGCATCAGCCCAGCCCTAAGAGTTGTCAGTACAGACAGTGACCAGTGGCACCGCGGGAAAGAACAAGGTCAGGGCAATTGAGATAATCTCTCAACTCCTTAATTGGTTGCTGCCAACTCAACAACTGCATCCTGGAGACTTCCTAAATTACAGGTAGTAACTTTGCATTTAGCAGTCCTGAATATTTTTTGGTTTGGTTTTTTTTTTCTTTTTAATTTGTCCAATCACTCTTTGAACCTGTTTAAATTTTTAACTATCATAACAACCCACCAGAAATAGTTCCACAACTTAAGTATGCACCGACTTTTCAGAAGAGAACCCACAAAATGCACAACAGGCTATGTAAAAATATATTTAGATATAGGCTATATATCAAAAACTAGACATGCATGTATGCCTTCTACATATACATATTTCTATGTTTATACATATACGTAAATAACCAAACTGCTCTTACACCATTTCAGTATGTCTCATACGACATGTTGTCTTAGCATGTTGGCCAGAATGTAGGGTAGAACCCGCAGCTGTCCTGTGGATCTCTTACTACTCAGACATTAACCTCTGTCCCCAGTAAACCCAATTCTTGCTGTTCCCCATCTCACTTAGACTTCTGTGTTCTGCTTATATGCACATGAAAGCAAGGCTGATGAGTCATGTTCCAATCTTCCACTGTGTTTTAGGTTTTTCCCCTACATGTACCAAACAGCTTCTCTGGCTGGAGCTACTGGGATATGTTTCCAGCTGGCCTTTTGGTCTAGGTGGCAGTTGCATATACTGGGCATTTTTGGAAACCAATACCAGCATTTTACATTTTGTACATTATAAAAAACATATGGCCTGCATAAGCATTATGTAAAATGGTCATCTCCAGTGCATTCTCCACCTGTGCCAGATAGTAAACGGACTCTTCAGGACATCATTAACATAAACAGTTGATAAAGAAATAAAGCAGGCTGAAAACATCAGCTATATTTCTCTTCACCATGATGCTTCATTTCTTTACAGCCCCGTCTTGAAGAGAAATGGAGAGGAAAGCTGTGCCAAATGGTGCTTGTGAACACGGTGTCTCTTGCAGAGTGTACTGCCCCTGTGATGCTGTAGCTGGGTAAAGGAATATCCAGAATTAGATCAAACCTAGGCATTCCCCAGAGAGCCAAGAGTTATTGTGGGGGAAAGCTATCTGAAGCAGGGCTCTTCCAGACCAGTCTTTTTGAAAAACAACTAGCTCTAGCTCTTCATTCAGCGTCTATGTTTCCTTCCAGTTGCATGGAAAAAACCCCTCAGATTTTCTTCTAAAATTTTTCAACATGCAGGCAGTTAAAAAGGAGTATGGAAGGCTTTAATTTAAAGAAGACACAGAGAAAGCTGATGAGTAGAGAAAAGCCTTTAGTTCCATACCATGACTGTTGAATTTGGTTCGTGGAGCAGCCTCTTCTAATGAGATGAAGACTAGAAAGCTGGTACCTTGAAGAGGCATAATGGGCTATGACAGAGAGTGGATTACCTGAGCAGAAGTCTCTCACCAAAGAACAGTGAGTTAAAGAACCCTAAGTTCTTGGTATGGAATGAACCTGGCATGCTCA
This sequence comes from Brachypteracias leptosomus, assembly GCA_013401335.1. Lineage (NCBI taxonomy): Eukaryota > Metazoa > Chordata > Aves > Coraciiformes > Brachypteraciidae > Brachypteracias > Brachypteracias leptosomus. Next base: position 74,491 of record VYZX01004409.1, read on the forward strand.
AGTCTTGCTGGATGTTTACAGAGATAAATGATGCTGAGGAAGCAGAGTTTATTTCAGCTTTTTGTTCCAAGCCAAAAGGTATCTGTAACACATTCTCCTCCCCATTAAAATCCCTTGATGCAGATCTGTTAACTGTTTGGAGTTGTAGTCTGTCTAATTTTATGAGTGCTGTTTTGCAAGCCTACCTGGCAGCCTATAAAAACAACCTTCTCAGGAAAAGAGGCTCTCTATGGCGGGAGGTCAGGATGTGCGCTGCAAGCCCTAGATAAACATAGGAAGAAAACGTATCCTGTCATCTCTACAACTTGCCAGGTTAAACCTCCTTGAAACTGCAGAACAAGCTTGCAAGTTGACTCTTCTTTTGGCTCATTTTGTTTGTGCACTTCACTGTGAATCTGTCACCTTTCTCATCCAGTGTTTATTCAGAATTTATCATTTTATCCTTTCCTCATGTAATTCAAGCTGACTTTCTGGTGCAGATAGCAGTTATCCCTTCTGTCACTGGGGTGGAATAACTGCAAATGACCAACCATAACTACAAATCACCCAACTCTGTTACCACAACATGGTTCAATGCCTTTTTTTTTTTTTTGAAATAGACAGACATGACTTCTAGGAATGTCGGTTTAGTACTTTGAAAATTACATATTTGTCATTTAAAAAATTCATATTCTAACACACATTCTTTTTCCTTGTATATGTAAAAGTTTGTCTGCAGGTTTAAAGGCAGTGTTATCTTCTGCTGTAACCATTTCTGGTGGGAATATGTGTGTGTTGTCTTTTTCCTATCCTTTTTTCCATCTCCTATCCCCCTGAAAATCTGGACCACATGGTCCTGTCAAGAGATAGACAGGACCTGTTGATTTCATAGGTCAGAGGCCAGGCCAGTTTTGCACAGCTGAGAAGGAGAAGGCTAAAATTCAGATATCTCTCAGGAATGTAAGCCAAAATGGGTGACATTTTTCTCACAAGGTGTACAAAAATATTAGCACCACAGAAATACAAGAAATTGCAGGAATGTTATAGGGTACATAAAGTATAAGAAGGTTATTAGGAACCTTGATTTGCTGCTGTTGCTTTTGAGGTGGAAGTCCTCCACTGAAGGAACAGTGACCTTATAAAGGTACCTTTATTTGGTGTGCTAGTCATCAAACCCGTAAACTCTGGGGAAAGCAGCTCTGAAAGCCAGTGACCATGATACTATGTTGCTCCAGGTACATTCTCTACACTTCAGAGCATGACGACAAAATTGCTTGAATAAATCTGTGTATGTAATTTGGTTTCCACTTTCTTGCTCACATGTGTACAAAGTAGTCTCTATGCCCACCACTCCTGCTATTGACTTTAAACTTGCAGCATATTCCAATTGTTTTCCTCAGTTCTTTCCCATCACAGTCTGAAGGTTTCAGCTATACTCACTAACAAATTTCTTCCATCACTGATTCAGCCAGACCAACTTACATATGCTGAAAATCGGGTGCTTTTTCCAAAACACATTACTATGATGGAAGGCATGCTTACTTTATGATTTCCCATTTCCTTTTGGCTTAACCTCTCCATCTCACCTCTCATGTTTTATATTTCAATGAGGCATTTGCTTGAAGAATCTCCATTTCACAGTTTCTGGAAAGTCTCACTTGATTTCACTCAGAAAATCTCTCAAGGAATGTGCTGTATCAGAAAAGCAAAAGCTGAGCTAGCAGCGATTAATAGGAGTGCTTGAGAATTAGTGATAGCAGGACTAGTAATTCACACGAGAGAACTGAAAGATTTTTACCTTAGTGAGCTGCCTTTAGAGAAATGAAGGAAGAAAAATGAAGGGCATGCTGTCAGGTTTGCCAAATACACAGACCTTTCCACTTCTCCCAGTAGGTCACATCCTTCGGAAACTACTTCCTGATGTGGCCTGCTCTTGGTCCAGTCAGCCCTGATCTTTACATTGAACACCATATCACACTCAATCACTGAAGAGAGAGCTTTGAAAGGACAATCTCTGCTCAGCTTCTTGACCAGAATATCTCAGAAGTTTCAAGTATTTTTTGCACTGGTTGACAATGAACCTGGCAGCCAAAAGGTCTGATTCTCTCTAGCTCAGTTCTCAGATATGTACAAAGTAAAATGCTGGAGAAGTAAGTTTTTTTAACTAATGGAAGGGAAAGTTTTGTATCTTCAGATGCATCCGATTCATAAAAAATCCACGTTTGTTCTGATTTTCAGGTTTTGGCTTAGGTCCTCAAAGGTACTTTTTAAGGATCTAATTAAAGTCTTGCAATGTTTCAGCAGGGGATTCAGGAAAAAAATTAACAAAGTGACTACAATCTTCACATCAGCAGCAGAAAAAGTTAGATGCAGGAAACAGTAAGCCCAGAAGCTTATCTGATCTTCTCCCCACCCTGAAGGTAAAGGCTGCTCGGGATTTTGAATTAAAGGTCCAGCTCAAGTGGATTAGTTCCTCCTTAAGGTCTCAAACCCCATATTCATGTTGGTTTGCTATACACCTCCAGAAGAGCACAGTCAGCAGGGAATACTGTTCTTGGGAACATGGTTACGGCTATCTGGACATAGCGCTGGATGCTTCTACACACCTTGGGGATGGGTACCTTAATGCAGCACATACTTTATCTCCAATGGTTAGAGATTCACTGCTGGAGGCAGCAATTTTCACAGCTTACTCTGCTGTATCTTATACAGAAAATAACAGAAAATTGTTTTTTTATTTGCCTAGCTTGCTAAAACCATACTGAAAAACTCACATTTAAAAGGAAGTTCAGCCTTTCTTTTCAGAGGTGATATGACTTGGATTTGAGGCAAAAACAGCACCAACTTGAAATATGTTGGGAAGCATGTGGCAAATTCAGTGCCCCAGCCCACCAGCTCTAACTCATGGCTAATTCTATTTTTCTGAAGCTCCCTGACAGTGGCTGGCCCCCTGGATCAACAGCACAGCCTGCTAGCCGCAGCCTCAGGCCTCTTTTCTTTGTCGTTCACACCTCCCAGCTGGCACTGAAAACACAGATCTAAATACGTGGTTTTGTCCTGGCAGAGGCTCCCATGTGCCAGGCATTTGGCTTAGAGCTCGTCATTGCAGTCGCTGATATGGATGCAGGGGGAAGAGCGTCAGACTGGCGAGAGCTTGCCTGTGCCAACAGAGAGCAAGCAGGGAACTGGGATGTGGATAAGAGAGGCCTGTGGGTACTATGATAATTTTTTTTAAGTTTATGTAGCCCTTTTCAACTGAAGAATTTAGAGAAGTTTTTTTGCCAGATCAGCTTTTCACAGAGAAAAGTAGTTAAGATACCAGTTTTAGGTCTCTCAGGAGATGCTGAGCACCGTGTGGGATGAAGCCCTAAATCTGTCAACAGGCAAAGCTAGATAAGGAGTGGTCCTGCAGAGCTATTCCCAAACCATCCCCATTCTCACCCCACGGCCCCTTCCTGCGCTCGCTTGTTTCCAGGAATTACTGGCCTGCTGTTGAGAAATGCAGCTTTGCTCTGGTTCCCAGAGTGGCCATGAAAGAAGCGGGGGCATCCATATCCACATGCGCATTCATCCGGGGAGCGGAGCTTCCCCTCACACCTGCTGTGTGGCACAAAGGACCCAGAGCCTGGCAGGGGGCACAGTCCCTCGCCTGGATTCCCTCACTCAGCTGAGGCAAACAAGAAAACAAAAGCAGAGACTTTCTCTCCCCTCTGCTTCAATACCGATGTCATGGCCAAGAAAGGGGCAGCAAGTCCTCCTCTTTCACCTCTCTCCTGATCTCTGGTCCCACTCAACTGTGCTATGTGGGCAGTCCTCCCTCCCCTCTGACAAGAAAGATTTGCACTGGGACTTCAGATCCAATCACTCGCTGTTACTACCCATGCCCATAGCCCAGTTGCCTTTTACTTTCTTTGGCTCCTGTCATCAAAGCTGTTAAGACACCTTACTTTTAAAACTCCTAAATACCTTTGAAGTGCTGGCCTTCAGTGTTGCAGTTTGCTATCTTAATGGGAGGGCAAACTACCGGGCAAAACTCAGGTCAACCTAATACACTTAATTTCCCTAAGCTCCCTCCAAAGCTAGTGAGGAAAGAGGCCCTTCATGACATCTTTCAGATTTGCTAAATTAGCCCTCTACTCTGAATCACCTACTGAATAGACTTGTCATGCTTCATTGACTACAGAAGGAGCCTAAGGACAACCTCTGAGATTAATCTTCCACCTCACACACAGGGATGGTGGCTACTTAGCATTGACAAACTGCATAAAAGTTTTTAATCAAAGTTGTTAACTGAGAGTGTATTACTAAACTACAGTACAAAGCACAGTAATAGCTGTTAATTGTTATTGTCATTGCTACTAATAACAACAGCAAATAAAGTATATTTCTGGGTTTAAGATTAGAGTGTCATCTCCCTTGATGAAATCCATTTACTTCAGGGACTTGTAGCATAAATGGTGCAAAGTAGGAAGGTGGTTGCCTTTTCAATTGCTTTTTCTTCTACTAAGAGCTTGTTGTTCTGCTTTTATTTTTTCACTTTATTGTGACCTTTACATTAAGATTGCACTTACTCTTTCGAGTAGACACTGTACTGAAAGAAAATGTTCTGTTTTTTTTCTTCCCATATTGGTAGATAGAGCAGTGGCTTATTTAGGGAGCCTTCCTGATAAGACAGCAAGTAGCAGTGATGACACACAGGCCCAGTTCAAATTCAACTACTTACAAAACAGTCCTTATCACATGAAGCATATGTTTTGTCTTTGTAACACTCAGTTGTGCAGGTGGCTTGATGGACCCCTGTCATCAAAGGAGACAACAACAAAGAGAAAAAATATTGTACTTCACTCCCGTCTAAGGATAAATAGAGATTTGGTCCTGCCATTGTTTGGGTATTTGCATTGGGAAGTGTTCTGCTGAATCAGTAGGACTATTTGCAGCATATGAAGCACAGCACTTGTGTAAAGTATTACAGGACCAATATATATATTTTAGGATCTTTATACATTATATCATGAATCTCAAGACATTTTTCCAGGTTGAAAATTCAACATATATCCAAAATCAGACTCTGAATTTTTTTTAGTATGTTTTGCCAGAAGACAGGAGGAGAAATCTCTGGCTTCCCTTGCAGCCAGTTCCATCAACTGCCCAGGTAATCCTATTTTTGGGATGGGACTCTTCAGCAACCTCAGTCTGGGCCCTTTATTGTGTCTTTCTCCGACACATGTATGTAGTGTTTTGTTGTGTTGATCTTTGCATCAGGGATTCTATACCCGTCTCCAAAATCACCTCTCCTCCTCCACATTTCTTCCCAAAAGTCCAAACCCCACAAAAGTTTGGAGATTATTTACAACAGTGCCTCTATGTGACTGCAGACATCAAGGACAAGTCCCTTCCCAGATACTCACTTGCTCCCTGAGTTCTGGCTCAGCAGTATGTGGCCTAAGCCCAAGCAGAGAGTGAAAGAATGGAAGAAAGCAAGCAAGGAAGAAAGAAAGAAAGAAAAAGAAAGAAGAAGAAAGAGTGGGAAAAAGACCAGTAGGGATAACATTGCCCTGTGTTACATCTCTTTGGTTACTACCTCCACTGTAATTGCTTTGAGGAGAAAGTGTAAGTTGGTTCATTCTTGCAGCTGGAGATTCCCTTTGCATCAAGCATATCCCCAGGCAGCCACTTCATCAGATTGAGGCCCACTATGCACCCTGGAGCAACACAATTGCACTTGACCGAGGTTGAGTATCTAGGTCCCATGAGCATCAGTAGTGCTATGTAATGAATAATAGAAACACAAGAATTAATGTAATAAAAAAGCTAAAGTTCTTCAGACAAAAAAAAAATTAATTACTTGGGTGAATAACACTTATGATAAACAGTAGATCTTTGAAGTTGTACTATCAGGATAAAAACCAAATCAAAATAAAATAACAGCCCATCCTTCAAAATGTAGTAACATGCAAGTTAACTGTCACTGTTATGGAAAACTCCTTTCCTTTCCTCCATTCCCAGCTTTCTACATTTTTCTTTTACTCTGCCTGCAGAACCTCCATGTAACAAACAGTAATGATCACATAGGAACTGCTAAATATATATCAATTAACTGAAAATATTTATCATGATATATTTTATTTTGCTTTTTTGCCTTTTTTCTTTTTTTTTTTTTAAAGTATTCTTTCTTGGGTTCTGGTCTCAAAAGACTTTATCTACCGAGCAGGACAAAAAGTAGTTACTGACCTTTTTAGATCCAAGCTTTCATCTTTCACTCTTGGGGTAGAGATGGAGGGAAGCAGCAAATTAAAAATACTGTTTGTCAATGGAACCAGTGGTTACAATGGTGATTGTGTAGCAATGGGGCCTCCTAGAACTCAAAAGTTCCAGGAGGGGATGGAGATATTTTTCTGTAAAAAACACTCTGTGTGTGTATATGTTTGTGTGTGTGCATGAGCATTTATATTTAATGTCAAATGATCAGAGGGATGACGAAGTACAAACAGGTTTTTAACTTCAGCTGTAGTAGTCCATAGTCTTACAGTTCTCAAAGTGGCCTTCACACTGCTAGTGGTTACTTTTCTGTGGACATCTCATCCCACTCACCACTGGCAGTCCTCCTTGCATGCATCAATCCACTTAATGAACCACCATTCTCAGAAGTTTGGAGCACAGAGTGGTACCAGAACTTGGGTATCTTCTGCATGAAGTCCTCTCCATTCACATACTCCTTATATAACAAAAAGAGGCTACGTAAAGAAAGAGATGGACTTCTAAGACCCTGTACCTCAAACACAACTCACCAGAAAAGAGTTGATCTAGAAGCTCTTTGCCAAACCTGTTTATAGCTTAGTCAGCATTTGGGGACAGAGGTAGAAAGGACAGGAGAAATCAGACCTGCATGAGTCTGTGTGACCTGCATGATGGAGCTTTGGGTAGCTAAGCATGACTTGAGATAATCCTCAAGCAACTCAGGCTTACCGAGGAGATCAGATATCTCCCATGGAAGAACAAGAACATTTTAAAACTCTCTCCTTACTCAGTAACCTAAAATGTAACTAACTGTTAAGTAGCATATTAAAAACAAATTAAATTTTTTCTTTTGTAATTGAACAATTGTGAGTACTTGGTCGCATTTCCAAGGATAGGATTTAAGTTGCTGAGTCCATTAGTGGTTTGAAGAATGCACTCTCAGCATTCATACCTTATAATTCTTCCAAACAATTTCAGAAGCCTGTATAAATCTCCTAGTCTTGTAAACAGTGCGAAGCATCTCCCTCTTTTGGCAGTGAGTGATGGAATGGATTGTATGGAGTAATTAATTATTCTAACATTTTAACTAGTAGTTGGGCACAGAAACAAAACCAGGGAAAGTATTTGAAAAAGAAAGTAGATTTAGGAAAAAAAGGATAATTAAATAACAAAAAGAAAGGAGAAGAAATTAACATACAGTGAGAATTATCTGAATTTCAGCATAATTCTATTTAGTCCATTAATGTAACTTAACTCCTTTGCTCTACACTTGAGGTTTAATAATCTCTCACTGAACACACACACTTATTAAAGTCACTGTTAAAGTAAAACAGTTGAGCATGACAGGTCTGGGAATAAGGTTTTCCCACTGCTTAGCTGATAATTTAAAAAAAAACAAACCTAAAAATCAAACTCCTTATCTGCAACTCATCATTGTGTCAATATTATACAGGTTGAAATAACTGTATACCGAAACAAGCTGCTTTATAGAACCGGTAAGTGTCAGGAATTTGGGACAAACAGACTTCAGTATGCAAAAACCAGAAAGCCATTTTCCGCTAGAATCATTTTCTGGCAGGTTTCTTTCTACAAACTAAAACTTTTTCTGAATTTACAAAGGCAAGTTTTCTGTGCTAAGCAACAGCTATAGCTGATGGGAAATTAATACAATAAAGAAAGACCACTAAGAATACTTGGAATTAATTTAAGAGACTTTAGATGACCCCTACATTTTCCACAACCAAATGAGAACACCACACGTCTGTGTATTAGTTTATTTAATTCTTTATCGCCACTAAGAGCAAGTCAATTAGGTTGATACAATTGGTAAACATATACATTCGCTAGAGCCTCCCACAATCCCACAGAGCTAAGGGAAACATTAAGGGATGTTATAGGATTAATGCTTTCATTCTACAATATGGATATATGGCTTTCATACAAGTTTAAAAAAAATTGAAAAGATAACACACTACTAGCTTACAAAATCAATATACAAATTGGAGGAAAAAAAAAAAAAAAGAACAGGAAAAAGAGAGTAACCCATAAGAAGATATCATATAGCACTGGTTTAATAAGATATATACAGAATTAGAAATCCACTGAACATGATATTCAGGCTTTAATTTGTTATTTTGAATTTCACTCCTTTCTGTTTGACAACCAAGCTACAAGTATAAAGATGATTTCTGGTTTACTTTGTTTTTTCTATCTTTTTTTCCCCCATTTTCTTCACTTCTTTTTTTGGCAGAGAAAAGCCTTTCTCTGCCTGGGTTTCTATGTTCACACCTAACTGAAGCAGTTCATCCACTTTGAAGCTTTGAACAAAGCCCTTCCATGTACTTGGTGTGACAGAAGAGAACATCACTCTGACTCTAAGTTCATTTCATTGGCATGTGTTTTGCATTTTCCTTGGACACAGCTATCCTTAAACTGCTACAAGGATGAGTGGGAAGAAACCTAGCTCTTCATCCAACATACTTCCTTTGTATACTCGTGTAAAGAACAACACAGGACAAAAAGCTCTTTCACTTCTACTTTAGCTTGAAAAGATGGCAGCACAATTTGGGAGACACATTTTGAGTTATGGGTGTACTTTTTAATAGAATTTTTGCGTCCCCATATATGTATAGATATATATGCACAATGCATGCATGCGTATACAGAGAGCTGCTGTGTCTGATGCTGACACCCTCGTTAGGTAGATTCCAGTTCCAAGCTGCAGCAGTACTAGTCTGCTCCTGCTTCAGGCCCCTCAGCAACCATAATACACTCTGGATTATCAGAGCCACTTCCTTCAGCTGTAAAAATCTAGATGAACTACATCATATCTATGATACGGGAAGTGTAATGAATGACCTAATGAGAAAAGTTAAATAATGTCCTGTTGCCAGGTAGATTAGGCTGAGGAAATTCAAATAGTGTAACTGATTGAATGAGATTGCCTATCAGTAAGACAGAAGCTATCCATTTTTGTAGCTTTGTACACAGAATTCATGGCTAAATTTTTATGCAGTTTTTAACTTTTAATGCCTTTCTGAAATGGGAATATTTTTGAGCCTCTGCTTTATCTCATCAGCAAATTCATACACTGGACACATGCATTCAGTTTTGTTGTGGGTTTTGTTTGCTATTGTGTTTTTTTTAAAGAAAGGAATAAGAACTGTAGGTACAGTTTTTTTGACAGGCAACTGACTCAAAGCCAAGTGATTTAAAGGCGAGGAAATATCTACTGAGTTTTTAGCCATCTGGGACCCCAAAACACTCCACATTTAAATGGCAAACTGCAGGATGGGTAAAAGGATTCCACAGCACCGCCAATAACATAATGATAGTTGATTATAGATGAATTCCTGTGTTTTCCTTGAAATATCTCATTTCTGCTCAAGGTCAGAGTGATGAGGCCACAAGGCAGACTGCTATTTTTTATGAATAGCAGAAAGGGAACATTAGGAAAATGATTAGACTTCAGCATTGTTTAGTTTTGGTCCAAAAGTACACAATGTTTTCTGCTGCTATGAAGAAGACTACCTAGATCAAATGCAAACATTCATGAAGTGGAATAGACTCCCTCTCTATGCTCTGCTTTGCTCAGGCATGTCTTCCACTATCCCTAAAGCTCTATGCACCATTTGATCTTAAAAGAAGACACAGCAGGAAAGGATACAGCTTCTTGCCACTGTTTATCTATCTAAGATGTTCTTCTGTTTGAGGACAGACTCTCTGTCAGCATTGTCTCTAACTTTCAATCAAACGTGATGCGTTTCTGTCCCCTAGAAAGCCTTGTCCAGATTGAGCTATGACAAAGGTTTCACCAGCAAGCCTCCCTCCCAATGAATCCAAGGAATCTCTTTGCTCATTCTCATTTGTTCATTGTCATCTTCTGATTAAAAAGTTGTTACTATGTCTTTTAATCTTAGAAGGACACAATGAGAGGTACCAGATGGTAGGAGATTGCTGGGGCTGTTCAACAATACAGCAAGAAATGGAGAATACAGCCTCAAGCATGAGGAAGAATCAACAATATCCACAGAAGTTTGACTGAGAGGTAGAATGCCTTAGCGGAATGAACAGAAAACCTACAAATACTATCAAAATTAGGGATGAGTGTGGGAAGGCAGAAAACAGGTCAAATCTGTCCCCACAAAGGAGAAAACACAGAAACTCACAGAAGATGCTGTCCTAGAGAGTTTAAAAAGATTGAATATGGAATTTCTACCCCCGCTGATATATTGCTTCCCCTTCCTGTAAGAATCTGGGAGACAGGAAAGACTACCAAGTCATGTCAAAATGGTGTACCTCACCAATATTTTGCTTTAGAAATGTGGCAGGTTTACATTGTTAATGTTGTTGTAGTTCCTAGATCGAGGGAAAGTCGGACTGGCTTTTGTCCCACCCTCATCACTGACATTAGACTAAGGAAACTCTGATAAAGTTCATAATATATGAGGAGATTTCATTCAACAAATGGGAATGTTTCACAATGTTTATCTTCAGATACTTTTTGTTGGCAGCATCGTTAGTTTCAGGGACCTGTTTCCATAAACAGTCCTGATACATATTTGCTTCCCCTTAGTTCATCCTAATGCTCCATTGTTTTACTTGAACTGTCCATTGCCACATGCCAAGCAGTGAAGGATATACACCAATGTTTAAGAAATACATTATGTTTTCTCCTATAAACATCATCATAACTTGCATTCCTAAACCAGAAATGACAGACATACCATTGTCTCTGTTTGACATTGCCTCCTGTTGGACATGTCCTTTTGAGGCTGGAGTGGGACTTTACTTCTCTGTAACATTCTACATTTGATTAGTTTTCATTAAGGCACAAACCAAACAAAGTATAAAAACATATGTGCCAGTCAGTAATCTCACCTTTTCTACTCAAGGAGCATGCAAAAGAAGTTTGTATAAAATGCTCCTGACTTCATATCTGTCTCTTCTTGACAAATTATCCAACACTCTTGATACGTTTTATCATTATTATTCTTTCATTTCTTCTACTTTTTCTCCTTTGAAAAACACTGCAGCCCAGAATGTCATTATGGAATTAGAGATAAGAATCAGTAAGTTACAACTTAGTATCTACCTGCATGTACAACAAATGTTTTCCTTTCCTGGAGCCTTGCCCTATAGTTTTTTTGCACTTAATAGTCTGTTAAACATGCCAGGAGGACAAACAATGATTCTCTTTCAATATGAGCATTTCTGTCAGGAGACGTGTCAAAGTCAGAAAATGCTCCAATCCTCAAATATTGTTTTGAATCAAGATACAGATGGGCCTAATTGCTTAGAAGCATGGATCAGCCTTCTTAGAGGAAGAAATTTCCCCTAAGTTTAAACTCACTTGAATCCCGATTCTGGATGCCGATTCATCCTTAGCTGGTGTTCACCAACTCACCCCTCTCTTTTCCAAGAGATTTGAGTTGTCAGAAAAAGGCTGTCATTTGGGGGATTTCTATTCTTTCCCCATACCATATTATAGCTGTAGCAAATGAAGACAGAAACCACTTCTCAAGAGGGACATTAATGAAACAAGCTTCAGTTGGTTAAACTAGCTAAGCAAGTATGCTTAGTAATTTTTCATTGTAACAGGATAGCACCAAGAGGGCAAAAAACCATATTTTACCTAAGTAGCCACCTCCACATCCCTGTCAGACAAGCTTGTCCTCCCAAAGGAGGGAGGGTAGAAGATTAGAAAGCAAATAAGAAGAAATTTCAGAATTACTCAAGTGGAAACTGAGCAGTACAGGGTGAGAAGAGGTTTTGTTCAGATACTTGCCTCTTGCTTTCTTGCTAGCATCACTAGTGAAGCAAATGCTCCTGTTAGGTACCAGGTACCTCCTTTCAGAGCTGACCTGACTGACCTAGTCTATTCGACCTTCCTCTGTGTTCTGACATAAATTACTTTTATCACCTCCTTCATAGCTAGAGTTTCCACAAAATGTTTTCTGATGATTTCTTGGAAATTTTCTTCCTTGTTTATGAACTATGACAGGTATGACTCCAATTACTGTTGACAATAAGATGTCAATATAGATCCAAACGTATGTGGTAGTACAGAGGAAATGTTCTCCTGTTTCACACCCTTCACTACCAGGACTGCTGAACTTTCTTCTAGTCCTAACATGCTATTTTTTTGTTTGTTTGTTTGTTTTCTGTAAACTCTCTCCATGGAGGCCCTACACCACCATAGGAACTTCACTGGCCTCCTTCAAAAACTATTAGGAATGTTCCTTTAACAAGTCAGATGGGCAGTTAATCATAAGCGCCATAAGGTGTCAGAGGAAACACAGGGGAATTTATTTTCTTCTTCTTACTCACAGAGGTGGAAATCAGAAGTCACATCTAAGGTTTGCTAAAGGATAGTCAAACTGTTGGTCTCAGCATCACTCCCAACTCCTGCCGGCTCCCTATGAAACATGGATTAGGTTAACCAGTGTAAGACAATGGTGCAACAGTGTTTGCACTCAAAGCTGAACCACTTCAAGTGAACTGATGCAGCATTTAGACAGACAAACCTTTGGTGAGTGAAAAAATTTCCTTCTCTTTGTGCTTTCAATCAGACCTACCAATCCATTAGTTTAAGTCTGAGGCACAAGCATAGGTAGACCTGATTAGACCATGAACAAACCAAATAGCACCCAGAACCACCCAAATATGAGCCTTTATGATTTTGGATTTGGTCATTGCACATCCACCACATGTTGGGGACATTTTTAACTATACCACTGGCTTAGGTATGTCTAACAGCATAGTCAAAATAACAAGGACATCAACACAGACTGCAAAACACACCCAAGGAGCCTGGGAAACAAGTATGTGGCTAGTCTACCTTGAGCTATATGCAAGCTTGGCTAGCTGGCTTCAAAAGGGTCTGGGAACATCTACAGAAGGACTTGCCTCACTGTGAGTTCAGATCAGCCATACCCTCCATGTGAGAAAAAAGAGGGCAAGAAAAGGTTACTAATTTTTTGCATAGAAAAGGGAAGTGGAGTTAGTGTGGAAAACAAATCTCTGCTTGTCTACAAGCTGATCCCAAGAGAACAATGTGATATACTCAGATGAACACATCCTGCTGCAGCTTTGCTGAAGTCAGTGGGTACCCGCAGCAGTACAAGGAAGACTACTCTTGAGCAGCAGGCAAGCCTGCAGCCTACACAAATGACAAAGCTTATTTCTTGCTGTTGAATTTTATGATTTAGAATTTAAAAGCAATGATTTTGAAATTAATTTGGGCACTGAAATCCCTTATGTTTCCTCTAAAAGGTCTGGTCTGCTGGTTGTTTAGTTTGTTAAACAAGCCTTTACCTGGGGACAGATCAGCCCTTTGTCAGATCTTTTTTCTATTTTGTGACTTTTCTCAGGACTTACTATTATTTAAAATAGATGAAATTGAACAAACTTAAAATCAGCTGGTTATATTTTTTCTTTTTTTCCCTGGAGGACCATTTAAAGAAAAATAAAAAACTGTTTTTATTTTAACTGAGCTTTTCCAACGTCTGTTTACTTATATAAAAATGGAACAAAGAAAAAGGTACTGGTTTTATATTTCCTTTCTGCTTTACTAACAGACAAATAAAAATTAATTTAATACCTATTGGTTTCAAGTCCCACAAATTGTCCCTTTTTTGTCAAAAATATGAACTATCTCAGGCAGTTTCCAAACAAATTTCTTCTGTTACTTCCCACTAGATATACTATTTTTCAACCAGCTATAATTAAAATCAACAGGAAGATTCCTACTGATACAAAAGGGAGTTGGGTCAGGCAGAATCGGAACAATTTCAACTCAACGTTTTTGAAAAGGATATTCTCCCTTCCAGCAAGATAAACAAATAAAAGAAAGCATTTTACAGCTTTTATAGGTAAAACAGAGGACACTACCATCCACCAGTGCTGACAGGATAAAAAAATGCAAAGTTCTGCTGTCATTTCATTTGGAAAAATCATTGCTAGAAAATTGTGAAAAATTAGGACTCTTCTATGTCCAACCATTGAAAAGATTTCAGATTTTTACTGCCAACATCCAAAATATGGCCAAGGATAGAAGCGCTACTAGTTTTTACCTGGAAATGGCGGCAATTTGGAAAGAACATTCAGCACATATCCAAAAAAATTCTATGCCTGTAAATACTCAACAAAATGCCCCCATCCTTTCTTTAAACGGATAATTTCATACAATTATGTAGATGTAATAAAAACTTAAGAAATAAGTCTGGGTTTTTTCAGATACAAGGTCCCAATCTCAAATATAATTGCATCCAGCCAGACTCCTATGTTCACCACAGGGCACCACTGGCTTCAGCGGAGCTCCGCACAGGTTCAGGTTCTGCTTGCATGGAGTAATTAGCATATTGAGACCTATGGCAAGACTTGAGAAAAAAAATATTTTTTTGAACATTGTTCTATATACAATAGACATAATTTTCTAAATGAGTTTGGAGTCCTTTATTACAGGCCTCTAAAAATTGTTGTTAGGTTTATACATCAAAAGTACTAAAGCAATAAAAAAAGGATTTTTTTTTTGTGTGTTTGTTTCCTTCTATGATACCATTAAGCTATAAATAACTTCAGGATAAAATGCCTATAGGTATAAATGAAACTGTTAACTGATCGTGCTTGCTGATGTCCCTTTCTCACATTGCCCAAGTTGGCTCCATTAATCCAGCATCTTCTCTTGTTTCTTGCCTTCCTTTTTCTTCTTCTTGGATTCTGTCAAGATAACAATAAAAAAAATTAGCATCTAGTCTTCACTGCAATAAATTTCATCCAATACCCCTGAAAATTCCACTTGTTTTTGCAATGCATGTAAGAATGTTTTTTGTTTCCTCATTCTGAACAAGGAAAGGGAAAACAGAAAGCTGTCGAGGTCCTAGAAAAAATAAAAAAGAAGCTGTATGGTCAGCTCAGAACCCTTCCTATCTAAGCAGCTGACCCTATTTGGCATGCAAAGCATTGTCTCAGGAACTTGCTTTGAAAATAAGAAAACAGCAGGCAGCTCCTGAAGAAACCGGGTCATGGCTCAGTGGAGAGCTGGAAGAAAGTTTTGCACACACTACTCACACACATACCCCTCCCTTGCTTCCTTTCTGTTAGTCTTTGGCTTTCTTTGAATATGAGAACAACTCCAGAACGTGGTGAGAAAGCCCACTTGTTTCTTCAGCTTCTCCATTGCTAATCCTTCCTCCTTTGTCTGGGACAAACACTTATGGACACTTGAGAGGCAACTGAAGTTTGGCCTGGAGTCATTAGAGCACAGTCTGTCCAGCCAGCAGGTAGGGAAGGGCACTAGGGAGCATCTGCTTCTCTGATTAATCTGGGGTAAATAAGGGAATGATGAAAAGGTAACAAGTGAAAGTTTATATATTATACTAACATGAATTAACATACCAGTGGTTACTTCCACTGTGCTGTAGAGTACTGTGGCATTCTACAGGTAGAGGAAATTCACAAAGGGCCCTAAAAAATTCATATGAATTAAGGGGATCAGGTACTCTTGTATCGCATGTCACCTTGTAATGGGGGAAATAACAGTTCTCACTGGATATGTGAATAAATCCTCATGTATACCACCACAAAACACAGCACAATAGGTATTACAGAGAGATGGAAACCAAGTTTCTGTGAAGCACCTTTCCTGGAAACAAAAATTCAAGCTAGTAGACCCATGTTTGCCTTAACCCAAATTTCACTTTATGCCTTTGACTCCTGCCTTTCTTTCTTCTTTCTGAAAAAACATCACCTTTCCCCCCAACAAACAAACCAACCCCAAAAACTAAACAAGCCATGAAAACCCATCTCAAGTTAAATAACAAATATCACTGTGAATGAGAAGAGGAACTTGGCCCTTAATGGGGTACTCCTCTTTGTGAATATGATTCTTTCCTCTCTGACCAGTTTTCGTAACATGAACAGCAAAGCAATCATCAGCTCTGGTAAAATTAGCTTACTTGAATTAAAGCCAAGGGAACAACACTGACATCTTTCAGCTATGGATAGGGCCAAGGTGTCTTCAGTAGAAGGCAAATTTAGGTTATCATATTTCTCTGATGGTTGTTTTTTCTCTTTGTTAATGTTTCAAAACAACATTTTTTTCTTCATCTTTTTCAACAAGACAAACATTGTTTCCAATAATCCTCTAGTCAAAGCAAAATAAAATACCTGTTTCACGTTTAGACACATAATCTGCTCTAAATCTCCCTCCCTTAAAAGTTTTGTTTAACATTTAAAGGGATGAAAATTTAAAACAAGTAATTTGTTATCATTTAAAAATGTGAAAATTAATTTTTTTCCTCCTGCCTTTGTATGTGTATCTGTGTGTGTGCACACGTATGCACACAGACCAGATCCATTCACAGAATACAGCACTATTTTACAATCTGTTATTCCAAAATGTCATTTTTTCCTTAAATTAATGTCTAATTTGCTTTCAGCTAAAGCTTTTTTTTCCCCTGCAAATTTTCTGTCTCCCTTCCTATACTCTTTTACACATGTTCTCCACCTCCTCTAATTTTCCCTCTGTGTCACTGACTATCTTGGATTCTGTATTGACTGTGCTCTCTCTCTCCCGCTCAACACCACTTTCTCCAAAAGAAATAGTGGCATTTTATCAATCAGACCAGCACCAGCTGTAACCATCTACCAGTTAAGTGAAAGATCTCCTAGATACAATGTCTCAAATAAACCCATTCAGATTCCTATTCCATACATGAAAATTATCAACATTCAATTAATTTTATGACAAACTGGATATACAAATTTCAGTTCAGCCATTTCTTAATGTGGTCCCAGCCTGCCATCAGAAATTATAGCAACCTATTAAGCAGTGCCCACTGAAGCAGCCTGTACAACAGGGAAGCCACTGTACTGCTCTCCACATCTCACTGGCAATGCAAAGCAGCTTAATCTCAGCAACGCCCTCCGCTGAGCCACAAAGAAGAAAGAAAAGCTGCACAGTGAACAGGGACTGCCCTGAGCAGAACACTGCCATTTGCAAGCACTTTGGGTCAACAGCAGCCTCCTTCATCTCACCTACCTGATTAACACAACATTTGCGAAGACAAGAGCCATGGATCTGTGCATCAGCTGTGTGTTGGCTACAGGGAACCCGTTTGCTGCAGACAAGCACTACCAAGAGTCACTATGACAAAACTACTTGACCAGATGAAATTCAAGTTCACATCAGCCCAGGCAGAATTTTAATCCAAATCTACACACTGCACCATTTGCTTTAAAGCAAGATGGTCCAGTCTTTACAGTGAAGGACCAGATATCAGTTGGAAGTATCTTTATGAGCTACCTATAGTAGAGTTCAGGATCCAGAGAGGAAGGAGCAGGGCGTGCTCTATTCAGGGACCTGCTCAGCTGGGCTAAGTGCCTAACTGTGACAGAATTATCCTACATGTCACATCTGGCTCACGGGCCACAAACTGGAACATCTCAATATAAAACTTGAAATACAAAAGGTATGTAAATACTTTTGATATTTACAGTTACACACATTAATTTGAATACATTAAATGCCTTATCAAAGGTATTTATCCCATAGATACCAATACCAGGGTCAGCACTGAGGTGGGAGTGGTT
>VYZX01004409.1:97197-123001 GCA_013401335.1 Brachypteracias leptosomus
CCTGCACAACTAATGAGCTACATTAAAGATGGGGAATTCTGAAACCTACAGAGGGAGATACAGCACAAGTGTGATGCCAAAACAGGAGACACCAGCATCTTTCAAACAAAAGAAAATCATAGCCCTAACAAGTCACTTCTTCTTGCCCTGTATCCCTTCCAGCTACTCTTTAGAAGCAGACATTTTGTTGCTGCACAAAGGCAAAGTTGGAGAGGGCACCCTAGAAAACGCAGATTGCCTGACATGCAAAATGAAGCGAGCCACAGGTGATCCTTTTCATCAGTGCAGCACAAAGTTTGTCTTAGCAATAATAGTTGCTTATCAGGTGAGCAATTCATTCAGGTATCACCATCAGCTCCTTGCAACAGCCAGTAGCAAAGTCATCCTGCCAAAAGTGTNTGCCAAAGAACAGTCAGGCTGTCCTGGCAGTGCACTATGAGTAAGATGTCCTCTCTGCAGGTAGAAATCAAGGCTGCCACTGCAGAGCTCAAAACCCACGTTGTTTTCTGCTTCTGGCACCGAAATAAGGATGGGGATATACCTGCTCATTAACAAAAGTCCAGCTCTATGTTTTGACACCAAGCTCCCTATGAAGACAGAAGTTAAGACAGTGGCAAACACTGACTTAAGTTCACTGAGATTACTAAAGTCAAAATCAAAGACTCTAATTGAAGACTAGTTCAGACCCTTACCTTGACATAAATTGTCATATTCTGATAATTTTAATTGCAGATTAGGATAAAAGGAAACAGCAGCTACTAGTCAGAGCCTGGATCCAAGAGTCAACAAGCTCCTAGCTGAGTGCCAGGCCTGCCACTGATATTGTGCAAACCTGGAAAATCACTTAGCCTTTCTGACTTTCAATTATCACTTTTCTTCAAATTGTACTTCCTCAGCTCCAAGGAGTGATAGGAGGATTAGTCAACTGCTACCTGTAAAGATTGGCAGATAAAAGAAACAATGTAGTGCAGATTATTTATATTGCACTAAACTCTATGTAAAGCTCTTCAAACGATATGAAATTATTAAATGCACATGGAATGTAGTCTTTCCACCTCTGCAGTAGCATGGATACCGTGCCAAACACAGGGGACTGCACTGACATTTTGCTAGACCCTTAAATGCTACACCTGATCTGCATTACAGGAAAAAGATTACAGCCATTAACAACTTGGGTAGGTCTTGCCTTCATGTGAGAAACCTTTCCAAACAATACGTGCTGGAGGATGTAATCTTTGGATGCCACCTCAATTACTAAAGACAACAGTGCTATGAGCAGTATTAATGTTTGCCAACCTTAGTTGGAAGCACCTTTCTAAGCTGCAAGGGCTGAGCTGAGCCAATATAAAGTAACTCATAGATCAGATATACTGTGAATTGATAAAAAGTTGGGAAGGGAGATTTATTAAAAAGAACTAAATAAGGCCAGGTTAAAAAAAAAAAAAAAAGAAGTGTACATTGCAGAAAGAGGAGGGGGACTAGTTATTTTATTTAATTTTATCTTAATCAGGAGAATAAATAGCTAAAAGTACAAGAGTTATGTGGAAAGAGAGATGAAGAATGAAAGCGATGAAAAGAGTGAAAAAAGAAATAAAGTCAATCAGACAACCCAGCTCAATAAAAATAAATTCCTCCTCTCTCAGTGGTTAAAACAAAATGTTTCCTGAATCCTGACAATACTCCATTCTTTTACTTTCTGGCTGGCTGGAGCCTGAACAACTATCAATCAAGTTTGGGTGGCTGTGAAGTAGGCCAGATGGAGCATGTCGGAAGTGTTTTCTGCTCTTCAGTGCAAGTTGGCCATTAGAGCAGCCACTCAACAGAAGTGCCTGAGTCTTTCACATCTGTCAAGATAGTTTAGGGAGACCTTGAACATCCCCAGTCTTGCAGACACTGATTAGAATATGCAATTGTGTGTGCTAGAGGAGAGGTGGCTGCCTCTGCTGGGATTTTGTGATAAAAATTATCTTTTCATCCTTTCCAGCCTTTGTGACAGGCTTTCTCATGACCTCATTTGTGTACTAAATACACAAACTATGGTGTCTGGAATATCATTGTCACGTTGCTGACAATCTCTCTGTCCAAATGCACAATTTTCAAAAACAAGCAACAGTTTTCCTCCCGTTAACTACATTTTAGCACAGCAGCCCGGGGCCAAGCTATTGTATTCCATTCCAAAACATCTTAGCAATGTTATGGAGAAAAGAGCTCATCAGAAATCCAGATAAAATTCAAATTCCTGATTCATCATCTGCTCTCCCCTTTAAATGTGATATACAGCAAAGTTTCTCTAACAATTCTCCTCTTGCAAGCAGTGAGCTCCAAAATATCCAAGTGTCACAGACTGCAATCCATACTTAAGAGTCAGCTGCTCAGAAAAAAAAAACTAAAAGCAGCTGCTAATAAGGAAAAAATACCTTTATTTTTTTAGTTTAGTTTCCAGAATAATGAGAGTGCTTCAAAAAGATTTTAAGGCTTTTCCATGAATGCTTACTAATGATATAACAAATCCATAAGAACACTTAGATCACCAGTTTATAAGGCAGGCGTTGATTCCCAAGGTTAATGAGTATCTCCTGGTTTAATTTAGCAGAAGTTTTGCCGCAGCTCATAGAAGTTCCTGGATAAACACTTTATCAGCAAATCTGCAAAATTATAACCCTTGAGATTTTTCTCCAGGTATAATTTTCCTTTCTGTGAAGCATAGATCAAAATCCTATGAAACAGCAGACCCAGGATTCATCCTATCAGCAGAGCTGCTGTATGTTCATGAGCTGGGAAGGTGGATAAGCAACAGGAGAGCAGCAGTTACAGATAACATCAATTTGCATTTTTATCAAAGAATAGATAAGGTGAGGAGAAACTTCAGACACGAAGCCACAGTAAGAAAATATGTCAGGTGAAATTTGATACACACCACTTCATTGGGTAAGCCTAGACAAAATGATCTGCCTAACGTACACATCTTCTTGGGTTCTTGACTACCTGCATTAATTAACTTTTTGAAAAAATATAAGAGTTAGGGAGAATTGTGAAGGTCTCAGGTAAAGACATCTACTCCATATGCAAGCAGTGATCAAAAAAAAAATGTATTCAGGTTATTTAGTGGGTGTAATGAACAATAAAGGAAATATTACAATGATATTTTCTTTTTCAACACAAATATGGACATACTTGGAATACTGTGTGCAGTCCAGTCTCCTCATCTCAAAAATTATTTTGCAATAATAGAAGGAATTTAGGTAAGTCCAATAGAGAATATGCTTATTGTGGATAAGTATTTTATTGTACAACAATTTAAGTCAGATGTTTTAGCTTTAAAAGATGTCAAATGACAAAAAGTAGCAGAAGATATATAAAACTACAATTGAGCGGAGAAGCTAAATAGGAGCTTTTATTCACCCCATTTCCAATATTAAATCAAAAGCTGAAGTGATGTAATGGAGAGGTTACAAACACACCTGATAGAAGGAAAATTTCAGGGCACAGGGAAGGGAGTTAGTCAGGAAAATCATGAAATCAACCCTTTTTCTGAATATACTGATATTTTTCAGTGCAGTATTCTCAATCAGCTCACATCTGCTTTGGTACTTCCAACCTATTGCTGTCAGAGACGTATTCAGTGATGCAGCACTTGAAGCACACATCAGTCAGAAAGGTAACTATTTGGTGGTAGAACAGATTCCTGTAATCAATAAGCCCCTCACCATTCTGCTGCCAGAACTCTCAAATGCCAGAGAGCCACTGCCCTGCTACTCCAGGCAATCACTCTAGGAACTACAGCACTTGGACCAGCACTTACGGGTCTAGCTGCATATCAATGCAGACCTTATACAACACTATGCCTCAGAAAAAAACCCCCTGCTGCTTCCAAATAATGTAACATATGCTTTCTCTCTTGTAGTATTGAGCCATTGATGTGAAGCTATGGGTGAAAAGGGAGGAAAATATGTATCTGCAGTCCATTCCAAGTGCTCAGACAATAATCTAGATCTTACTTCTTGTCTCCAAAGATTTAAATTGGGTCCTATTCTAACTACAGATTGAATACAGTTTAATTTTTCCTTTATCTAGATGTGGGTGGGGACATAACTCGAACCTGTAATTTCCTTTACCTCAGGAAGAAAACAGATACTCTTATTGCAGCTAACAAGTCAGCATGAAGATTTTTAATACAGAAATAAAGTTCAGTAGGGCACAACATTTCACACAGTACTAATCTGCTTGACCTAATTTCTTACTTTAGTTCCTCTTACTGCTGCCAACACACCGTCCAGTGTAGCTCCCATGTAGTTTTACCCACCAATCTGCAATATGGATTTCCCATCTTTAGCTCAAGGCCCAGCCAGGCTGCAAGTGTGAGTTCCATGCGTGCTGCTCCAACCAATGCCAAGAGCAGATGAATGAGCAGGTGGCATGCAGGAAGATGTCATAAGATTTCTAATGCAAATCAGGAGAGTAGAACTTCTGCCCACAGTTAGTATGATCACAAATTTATATTTGTACCTACTTCTCCTTTTACATTCTTTCAAATCAAGTGAAGTCAGGTTTCCTAATTAAGTCAAACCACATAACTATGCTGCTGCAGTCTGTTCCAATCCAAGTTTCAGCTGTAACTCATATCCAGAATCAATTAAAATTAACTTTGATCCAGCAATTTCACCACTTCTGCCTTTAAAACTGTAACTTGAAAATTACTCTGAACTACCCAACAGCACTGCTCTCACAAAACGATGCTGCATCAACACTCAATGATTTGTCTCCCTCTTCCCTTTTCTAACAGCCACTGATAGAACATACTGACTTAGCGGGAGCAGAACAACACAGAAGGCTACTAGTGGCTCGGGGCAGCAGCCTTCTGGTAGCACAATAGGAAGCTTCATTCAATAAACTCCCAAATATCACTTAGGCATGGAAACTTATTCAAAAAACCACATAAAAGTCCTTCCCCCAAACCTTATAAACAATAAAACCACACAGCTCAAAGTCTTTCCTGCATTCCTACCCAGTCACTTCCATCCCCTAATGAAGATGTTTATTGCTGCCAACTCAACCAAGTTAGCTGGTCTCTAAAGATCTAGTTGTATCTTTCTGCTTCACAGTCTGTCATTATCTATGCAGGTTCTAGACTTAGCCTTTATCTGACAAGTCCATGGATGTTGTACAAGGAAGACCAGTTACAGCTGTACTGACTGCAAAGCAGATGGACGGATGCAGATACACAGAAAGTATCTGCAACCTCATCAGACAAGTCTTTGGTTGCACAAGGAGAGCAGGCCACCTGCAGATGCTCCTCAGACCAATGGTGTACCACCATCCACAATCTGAAAATTACTTGTCCCAGTTGCACCTGTCACTCCTAATCACATTTATTTTTATAATTATCCAAGTACTCAGAGCCTGGAATGTGCTAAACCTATCTAGCTGGTTTTAAGCAAACAAATGCCAGGGTAGCATAGCTTGTATAATCCACTTAAAACACATTACTTCTGTATCTCAAACAAGATCTCTCTGTTTTAGCTCCCACTATAAATCATCCTACACACATAACACCTGCTACTCTAACAAAAGAGTACATTAAAAGGCTTTAATGATTAGAAAGAAAATAAGTTTGTCTAAGGGACACCTGGAAACACAAATGCAGGGCATATGTCTTTCTGTGTACTAGGAATTACACTGTCACTCACATCTAAATAAGATTTATACATTCTGTACTCTCTCCTTCCTGCTATCTTTGAGTAAAGAATATACAACCCAAGGGTGCAGAAGAT
This sequence comes from Brachypteracias leptosomus, assembly GCA_013401335.1. Taxonomy (NCBI): domain Eukaryota; kingdom Metazoa; phylum Chordata; class Aves; order Coraciiformes; family Brachypteraciidae; genus Brachypteracias; species Brachypteracias leptosomus. The sequence goes on from VYZX01004409.1 coordinate 102,969, forward strand.
CCACATATTACAGCATGCAGTGAGCAGAACACCCCTCCAGTACTACATGTCCAAAAGGAAAACAGTCCTTTTTTTCAACTAGTCATTATTCAATACCAAACAAAACCTATATAAAAGCTGTTTTTATCAAGAGACATAGTTGCATGCTATTATTTGTCTATTCCCATCAACAGGTGAGTTATGAAAAGCATCTGTACAGTGGAAGTCTAGTCACATCAGCAAACTGGTAACAGTACAGGTAGTCTAAGATTAAAATTTGAGCTTATCTCTTGTGTGTGAGACTGCCTTGACTATACAAATCAGGAATATCATCTGCCTGACCACTGAGAGATAGAAGCAGTGCAGAATTGAGGGAAGGTCATGAAAGTACAATCTCCTGTACTACTGAGTTCCCACTGAAGCACGTGGGACGTCACAAATCCAGTGATTTAAATGAACTAGTGTGCAGCTTTCAGCAAATGGAATTTACCTTGAGGTTTGGGTTTGGTGAGCTTCCCACAGGGTTTTGAGATTGTGACAGTCTTCTGGCAGTCAGCATTATGAAGAGCTCTCTTTAGGTTCCCAGTTCGAGTCTTCAAGGCAGTATTCAAGTCACATTCTCCCCAGGCCTGGAACTGGTATTTGCACTCCGCTGCAATGAGCAAATAAACAGCAACTTTTAAAACAGAATGAGTTGGAAGATAAAAATGTTTTGAGTCTAATAGGATGTCACAGACAGTCAGTGCTTGTAGACAAAAGAAACATGCAACTGAATAAAGGAATCCCAAGAAAACATTAAACATGATTCTCAGTGATAACTGCAGTCTCTCTCCCTAAATATTTTAATATTTAATCCTCTTGCTTTTGCATGGATAGCACATTATTGTCATATAAAGGAAAATACATTCAACTATGAAGATACACAATAAATTAAAAAAAAAAAGAGAGAAACAGCAGTGGGAAATGTGATTCACATTCTACATGGCTGTTCCTCCATTTGTGTGATGCCAAGGGTTACCAAATAAGGCTTGAATAGTTTAAAGAACATATATGCAACTATGAACTTGTCAAGTTTGAAAATGCAGTGTTGATTGCCTTGATAAGGTCACAATGATGATGTCAAGGCCACACAAGCTGTTTACTAGAAAAAAGCCAAGTTTGCAAGAGTAAACAGATCCGAGTCCTGGACAGACATCTTGTCCAGGACAGATATGATGTCTCTTTCTGAACTATTACGTATTAACCTTCTGAATTAAATAATATAGATGAAGTACAGAGGTCTTTCTTCATTCACTCCTTTCACTGCACACACAGGTAGTCACCCATGCTCCATACTGCATATCACACATTGCAAGGTCACATAAATCTCTGTGGTAACCATTGCAGAGATTCACAGATGTGAGTGAACACACGACACTCACATTTCTGCCTTAAATAGGGTTGTACAGCACAGGAGGGCAGATTTCAGTATGCTTCTAGTAGACTGAATTTACAATAAGTAGGTTATATGAATTCTGCAGAGGAGCTGCTTGTTCTGAAGAAGCTGTCTTCTGATGCCTTATGTGTCCTAGCTCCAATGAACTTGAAATACAGGAGCAGCCCCTTACTGAAGACATTTGCAGAACTAAGCAGAAAATGCAGGCTTCCTGCTCTATACTTCAATAAAACACAAAGCAATTCCCTTAAGAGAGTGATGCTTACCTCCAAATTGCTTCTTCCAGTTGCAGGGAATCTTACATTTCTGAGTCTTGGTGGTTTGTTTGCACTCAGCTCCAGTGCGAGTCCCCTCACGTGTCCCCAGGCCACAGTCACCACTGGTGGGCACACAGACGCTCCACTGCCATTCCCCACAGTCAGATTTCTTTGCCTTTTTCTCTGGATGAAGGCAAGGAACCAAACCGAAACAAAAGAAGTGGTCAGTACCCAGAGCCTATGGAGAAGCTCCCTGAACTTCACTAAAGAGTCACAGCACCTGAAGGGGTGAATAAGGAAGACATTCATAAAACAATTGCTTCAAAAGCAAAAGGTCTGGCATTCCCTCCACAGTTCTATAGAGAGAGGTCAGCCTCTTTAACTCCAAAGCAGGATGCATTATCCACATTCAGTCCCACTACCATGTCTATCAGTCCACTTAGATATTCTAAAGTGGGGAATTCCTCAGAATGGGGAATCATCTCAAAAGCCTCAGGGATCACTGACCAAAACATACAGGAAGGCTCACTCAGAAGGACACTCCTCTGTCTCCAGTAGCTGATCATATGGAAATATTTACAGTTCCAATGGAAGCACTACACACTATACAGATTAGAAATATATGTGTTGATGTTGTGTACCAGAGTATTTGAGCACCTCCAGGGAACAGCTGTGGGAAACAAACTTTTCATTTGGTATACCATGTCACATCTTATGACAGAACATGACCAAAACTCCAAAGGTGAAGAAAAATGTATATGAGAAATATGTATTCAAAATGCTGTTAATACAGGTGGGTTTGCTGCTCAGGGATAAAAGTAAGTATCATGATTTAATTCGAATCCTTAAGCCTAAGTCTCATGAGAAAAAACAGCAATGCTATCAAACCCAAGGGTTCACAAAAATCCAAACATCACAAGCAACTTTAAATAACTCTATATAAAATTATTTTCCTTCTAGCTCTTGTATATTTATGTTCATATTTTCTCATATTTCCATACAGCCACAATGGCTAGAAACACTTTTTTTTTAATGGTAACACTAATTCTGGTAGACTTACAGCTCACATTAACTGATGTGTAATTAGCCTGTAAACAATAAGACCTTACAAAAAACACCAAAAGATGTATTCCTTAAAAAAAGTCAAAACTGGATTTCATAGATATGAATTTTCCACCCCAGGCCTGTCTCTCCTATAACGAGGTCTGGGTTCATCACTGACAGAAAGCAATTACCACTGGATGTCTGGCTGTCTATCAGCAGCAGCAAGTTAGTCCAGTTCTTTGTCGGAGGATTTCCACATCACACAGCACTAGCGTAGCATTGTCATATACAACACCGAATGAGTGACATGATAACTGCCCTTTCATCACTGCTGTTCAGTTCTCTCTAACTCAAGCATGAACCTATTCCCTAGAGCAAATTTAAGCTGCCTTGCAATACTCACTCTGTGATAAACTAAGGACTCCAGTCTCTGGGGCTGTCAAGCTGCCAACTTTCATGGAAACTACTTTCTGTTTTCCTATTTAACACAGAACAACATGTCACAGTCACAAATCCCTACCCTGTATGTCAAAAGGTTAATGAATGCCCAGAATTTCATAACAAAACCAGAAGCATTTGACATTCTCCCACACATGCAATCTGTCTCAGGGATTAACTCTGAATTACACTGAACCTTACCTGGTTTCTCTTTTTTGCCAGCCTCAGTGGTACTCACAGCTGCCAGAATGAAAACAAGTGCCAGGAGGGCAGCTGTGAACATTCGACGTTGCTGCTGTTGCTGTTGCATTCTGGGGATTAAGAGAAAGAAAAAAGGTTGGTCAGACTATAAAAAGTGGGACCCCATCTGAAGTGTTGGTACAGCACTGTTTCAGGGCCACAAGACACAAGCAGGTCAAACAGAATTAGTCATTGGCAGAATGGACATCTATTTTAATTCCAGAGACAACAGAAAGGTTTTTAACAGTTATTTTCCAAGCTGTGTACCAAATCCCTGATGTACATTGCTGAGCTCCTGACAGGCCTGAAACATCTCCCCTCTTTCCTGACTTCTATCTGTGACTTATTCTGTAAAACAAAACATAACATACATTTTGTGCTTTGTCTTACCCATTCATATGAAGTAGGGAATGCTACACTGTCCACCTTGCAAGGGTTCAAGTTCTTATTAGCTTTATTTCACATCTGAGAAGAGCTTCTTTCATGGAAACTTATATAGGTAATATGTGATGCATTATCTTAATTTGTCATTGGCACCTTGCTACCTACCTTTTCCTTCCCCTCCAATTAGTGTCTCTTCCTAATATAAATCAAGCTAATTGCCTGAAATGCAAAATGGACACAGAGGCAGGACTTGCACACAGAGCTAGAGGCTATCCATAGAATGCTAGTGAACCCAAGATCTAGATTTTGGAAGCAAATATTCAAATATAAAAGGGAGCTAAAAACACTTGCTTGGTGGTTATTAGCCAATCACCAACTCATTCAGACCTGGCTGATTTCAATGGTTTACATACATACTTCCCTTTCACTTTACTACAATTTGCATTGTCTCATTTTGGTATTGTTTATTGGAAATCAGGGCCACAGCAAACACACATGTTGAAAGTAAGCAATCTCTCAATTTCTCAGAGACATCACTTTAGTAGGTGGCCGGATACCAAGATGGTGGACTAGAGATTGTTCAGGTGGAAGGCTTCTCCAGCTTTTTTTTTCCCCCTCAAACCCGTGCCCATGACATTCATACTACACCAACCCTCCAAGAAGGTGTCAACAGTGCTAGCCACTAAGATGGCTTTAAAAACTCAACTAGACTGATGCTACACAGTTTAGAGGCAATCTGATCTCATTTTGCTGAGCACAGCAATCTTAGGGGAGAAATAATTCTCATAATGAACAAAGAACAAAATGTATTTGAAATTTAATTTGGCACTCCTAGGCATTCCCTGCTGGCAACCTCTTGCTCAAAAGCAACATAATTGTAATTGACATGGAAAACAGGAGAGGAATCCCAAACCCAGAGACTTTTAAGTATCCAGCTTTAATGTCATACTAGAAGCCAGATGACAAAACTTAATAGTTTTGTTGAAGTAAAGTTCATGTGAAGACTGCAAGAGACCTGGCATTCAAATATCTTGAAAAGCTGTCACTAGCACCAATTTGGTTTATTTCAAAAAAAGTGCCATTTCCCTTCACGACCACCAGTCTTCACAGTGAACTCAAACAGCCCAAAGCCACAGCACATGTGTCCTGTGTGAGTTTGGGTTTGGTTTTTCCTTTCTTCTGCTACATGTTTCTACTTAGAGCCTCTCATGTTTTAAATAAAATAAAATAAATAAGTAAAATAAGCCATCAAAAACTGCCTTTCTATTCAGCTTACTTCAAACTGTTTCTCCATAATCCAATGCAGTTGCAATACTGTAAAGACACCAAAGTTCCACCCCTCGGACCCTTTTCCTTGAGAAATTTCACTACCAGTACCACTGCACCTCACCTCACATGCCATTTTCACTACAGTTTATTGTCTCACTTCCTCTCTTCCAAATGACTCACCAGAATTGCTTGCTGAAGGAGGGAGTAAAGTGGTTGTGTGGAAACACCTATAGAAAGACATCATCCCAGTGTGCTGTCTGGGGTGTCAGAAGCTGAAGCAAGGCAGCACCAGTGGGTTTGCTGCACAGGATGTTACCACACACAAGAGACACGCACAGTGGGCTTGGGGCTCCCTCCTACATCCTTGCTGCCCACCCCAGGGACCTGGGATGTGGTCACACATACTCCATTGGCTGCTGGCATTCACCAAGAGCAATGGAAAACTGTTTATAGGGAAGCTGCCTTATATTAAGTTGACAAAGACTGAAATTTAAGTTTGATTGACATTATTTTCAGCAAAGCAAACAGGGAAAATAGTTGGGGTTTGGATTCTGAAATGTTCCAGAAGCCCTATAAACAAAATCCCACAGAGCCTTAATAATAGCATGTTTTCCTAAGACTCCAAGACTCCTTACAGCCAAAACATTTGCCAAGTTGACTAAGGCCAACATTAACCTGCAAATATATATATGTCTTTTTGGCAGAGAGAGCCAGACTGCTTTCTAAAGTGCCTTTGCTATTAATTACCAACGAGTGAAAAGCCATGTTGTACAAACATAGGCCTTGCCACACCAACACCTCAAAGCTGATGTAATCAGTATCACTATAGAAAACTCCGTAATTGTTTGGCATGTGATAGATCACCAAGGGCAGATGCTGCCAAAAAATTACAAACAGTCTATATATAGTACCCATTAAATATTAGATATTTTTTCAGAAGGTCAGAAAATCCCACCTATCCATAATCATTTGAGTTCAATCTTCAGTTTTCCTTGCAAATATTTCAGCTGGAAATTAAAAAGATGGATGAAGAGAAAAAATCATCAAACTAGACTTGTTTCTGAAAACAATATATTCCACTGAAAATAACTTTTTTTTGGTTTATTTTTTCAAAATTCAAAGGTGACAATTTTTCCTTTTCATTAGGTACTGTGATAACATTTCCAGTTCAACCTTTGATTTAAAGAATTGCCAAAATTGCTAATAGCAATGCAATAAATGTTTCACAATATGCAAAATGGACTCCTCCTCGACATTTTGATTTTTTTTATCTTCTAAAATTCTGCATAACAACTCCTAAACAGAGCAAGACAGCAACATTTAAAGAAATGGCAGTGACATTTACAACCAACAGGAAGAGACAAAAATGAAAGTGAAGGAAGGAAAATTGGCATTTGGGGTGGAAGGAATTCCAGAAAACTTCAGAAAAGAGAAAAGGTAAAGCAAAAGAAGGAGTTCAGAACCACATAAATGGTAAGCTAGAACAAGATTAGAAAAAGAATAACCATGAAAAGAAAACCAAAACAGGTTATCTTCCTGAGAGACAAGAAACATAGTTAATGATGGTTAAACACTAAAGCAGAGAGTGTTATAAAAACATGAAGTGTGTAACGACATGAGAAGTGAAGCCTAGCTGAGATGCATCATAGCAAGTGGCTTCTCCCAACAAAAATGAGGTGCAGGAATTACTTCAATCTTACAGTTGATTTCACTGTCAATCTCTGTTTAAGAGTAAAAAATTAAAGGAAAAATAAAAAATGGCAGGCAATCAGCAAATTAATGAGTTCATCAACCACCCATCCATAGGTTCAATTGCATGTTGAGCACCAGAGATGAGAGAGAGGCAGAAGTCACACTACGGCTGCAGTTTTAAGCTCCACACACCTTCTAGATGGAGCTTGAGCCTCCCACCTCAAATTCCTCACTGCCCATATCTGATTTTGCAATCACACTCATCCCCCTTGAACCTGATTCATTAAATCATTCATTTGCTGTGATGTGTACAGTCCACATGACTAAGTGTACCAGGGCTTCTTCAAATACACTGCAGATAAAACAAACACTAGAGGCAATGTAGGCCCACTGTTGAATGAGGCAGGTGCCCTGCTGACAGAGGATACAGAGAAGGCGGAGTTACTGAATACCTTCTTTGCCTCTGTCTACACTGATGGAGGCTGTCCTGAGGAGCCCCAGACCCCTGAGGCCCCAGAGGAAGTCAGGACAAAGGAGGAGTTTGCCCTGGTTGATGAGGACTGGGTTAGGGACCAATTAAGTGATCTGGATGTACATAAATCCAGGGGTCCTGATGGGATGCACCAGTGAGTGCTAAGGGAGATGGCAGAAGTCATTGTTAGGCCACTCTCCATCATCTTTAGTAAATCATGGAGAACAGGAGAGGTGCCCGGGGATTGGAGGAAAGCAAATGTCACTCCAATCTTCAAAAAGGGCAAGAAGGAGGACCCAGGTAATTATAGGCCGGTCAGCCTCACCTCCATCCCTGGAAAGGTGATGGAACAACTTGTCCTTGGCACTGTCTCTAGGCATATCAAGGATAAGAGGGTCATTAGGGACAGTCATCATGGCTTCACCAAGGGGAAGTCATGCTTGACCAACCTGATAGGCTTTTATGAGGNACTCTGCCCTGGTGAGACCACATCTGGAATACTGTGTCCAGTTCTGGGCCCCTCCGTTCAAGAAGGACAGGGAACTGCTCGAGAGAGTCCAGTGCAGAGCCACAAAGATGATTAAGGGAGTGGAACATCTCCCTTATGAAGAAAGGCTGAGGGAGCTGGGCCTCTTTAGCTTGGAAAAAAGGAGACTGAGGGGTGACCTTATTAATGTTTATAAATACATTAAGGGAGAGTGTCAGGAGGATGGAGCCAGGCTCTTTTTGATGGTGTCTAATGATAGGACAAGGGGCAATGGGTGTAAGCTGGAATATAGGAGGTTCCACCTAAATATGAGAAGAAACTTCTTCATGGTGAGGGTGCCAGAGCACTGGAACAGGCTGCCCAGGGAGGTTGTGGAGTCTCCTTCTCTGGAGACGTTTAAAGCCCGCCTGGATGCATTCCTGTGCAACGTGGTCTAGGTGATCCTGCTCCGGCGGGGGGATTGGACTAGATGATCTTTCAAGGTCCCTTTCAATCCCTAACATTCTGTGATTCCTTTAGGAAATACCTATGTACTGCAACACACAAATTCCAGCTCTACCAGACACCCAAAACAGTACCTACACAGTGTAGCACAGTGGCATGCAGACATTTCCATTTGGGTCCAGAAAAACTATGGACACTTTCATGCAGTGCCAGGTTTTGTTTTAGAGGCCAAGAGAAAATTTACTCTTTCCCAAACCAAGGCCCTGCACATGCAGCTTGTTTCCTTCGTACTCAAGTTGGCAGCTCAAGGTGGCCCAGGTGCTCCTTAGACCTTTGGATCTCAGTTAGTGCAAGTCATGCTTGCTGGAGCAACTCTGTCTGCATTCATACAATTAACTCATACACAGGTTCTCCGTTTCTCACACCAGAACAAGTGTTTCCTGAACGCAAGCATCCAGAACAAACCAAACAATTTCAGATGAAGCTCTATTGGTGAGCAAGTGTTTATTTTTTCTAGCCTGACTGAAGCTAGCATATGCAGCATATCCTAGGATAACATATGCCTTTTTCAGGTGGCTTTTTTGCTGTTAATAACTATTACTCGCAAGCCCTTCCCTTCATCTGTTCTTTCCAAAGCAACTGGCAAGGTCCCAATTTATAGAAGTATTTTATTATTAGTCTATATGAGGGTTACTTCCCACTCTGAACTATCAGATTTCCTCACATGATTTAACCTATCCATGTTTTCCAGCTCTTCCAGTATAATGTCAAACTTCAGCTGTGTTGATAATGCTGTTGCCCTGCATGTACTGCAATGCTGTATGTATTGCTATCACTAATGACAGGCCATGGGCTTTGTAGTGAGTTTGCAAAGCCTCAGGGCTGAGTCTTGTTGAGTCTTGCTCTGCTGGAGCTTTTCTTGGCCCATCTACAGCTTTGGCACATTTGTTTTAGCTGCAACAGCAATTTTTCTAATTGACTAGCTAGCTATGCTTAACCTGATTTACTGTTCTTTCACATTTTATGGAGCCACCCAGGTTTTACGACTCTATTATAATAATGTACTATAGAGAAATACAGGACTGGTATCTCAGCAAAGGCCTTGCAAAGTGAAGACACAAGATGCAGTATAGAGGAGTACAGGTATCAGAGATATGAGATGGGGCACAGGCTTGACAATGGAGAACCCCCAGCCACCAACAGTTGACCCATGGTCAGATAAAGAAATGCAGATCTGGAGCTGGACAAAACTGGATATAGGAGTAAGAAAGAATGGTTTCCAACATACCCGAAACACATCATAAATAGGAAGTTTGGATATAATATGGAGCTGTAGACCAAAGAAGAAAGGGAAAGACATAAAAGGATGTTAGCAAACCAACTCCAAGTTGAACTTGAAGTGAAGAAGAACAAACCATCAGCAAGAACATCCTCCTGGTTGAGGACCCTAGATGATGACAGGTCACAATAACCAGCCCCACCACCACCACCATAATGAAACAACCACCCTTAGGGCTAAGAGTTGCTGGGGAAGGGTCAGCATAACACTAGGAAAATCAGTTGAATGTAAGCATGTATAGCAATTTTAACTGTGGCAAGGATTTTGTTGTTGTTGTTAATATAACACCTGCATAGACATATTCTTTTTCTAAAATAGTTATATCTACGCTAATGATTCTTGGATTAGACTGTTAAGATTTCAATTACACTAACAATAAATTTTTTGCTTTATAGAAATATATATAGTTTCTCTTTGCCCATAAACAATATTTTGAGCATAACTATGACTCCCAGCTTTGTCTTTTAGTAGACTATCATTTTAATTCCTGTTGTTGTTTAAGCCCAGTTGGAAACAAAGCACCACGTGGCTCAACCCTCGCCCACAGTGGGATGAGGAGGAGAAAATACAACAAAAGGCTCATGGGTCAAGACAAGGACAGGTAAAGATCAGTCACCTATTACGGTTATGGGCAAAAGACAGGCTCAACTTGGAAAAAAAAAATCAATTTAAATTGTCACCAATCAAGTCATAATAGGATAATGAGAAAGAAAACTAAATCTTAAAAACACCTTCCCTCCACTTCCCTCTACTTCCCAGGCTCAACTTTGCTCCTGATTTGCCTCCCTCCCAGTGGCATAGGGGGATGGGGAATGGGAGTTGTGGTCAGTTCGTCACACATCATTTCTGCCGCTCCTTCTTCCTCAGGGGGAGAACTCCTAACACTTTTCCCCTGCTGCAGGGAGGACTCCCTCCCACAGGAGACAGTCCTCCATGAACTTCTTCAATGTGAGTCCTTCCCATGGGCTTTATCTCTTCACAAACTGCTCCAGTGTGGGATCCTCCATGGACTTCAGGTGGGCATCTGCTCCACCATTAGGCTCCATGGGCTGCAGGAGGACAGTCTGCCTCACTGTGGTCTTCACCACGAGCTGCAGGAGAATCTCTGCTCCAGTGCCTGGAGCACTTTGGTGTCTGCAGAATTCTTTGTCTCACATCCCACTTCTCTCTCTGTTACAGGCTTTTCAGCTTTGTTTTTTTCCCTTCTTAAATACATTATCTTAGAGGCGCTACCACTGTTGTGGACTAGCTTGGTCTTGTCCAGCAGCGGGCCCAACTTGGAGCTGGGGAAGCTTCTAGCAGCTTTTCACAGGAGCCACCCCAGTAGCCCCTCCCCACTACCAAAAATCCAAGAACACAAACCCAATACAATTCCATGATCATGAATAAATAAGATGCATCCCAAAGGCAGACTTAAGAAATTCCTACAGCGCATTATTTCTCTTCACAACATTGCTTATTGAGTCCTCCTTAAGCGTCTTACCCAAGTTAGATCTACCTTTTGCATTAATCTTTCTTTTTTTTCTTGCTTGAATGAATAATTTCTCATCAAGACCCACAACAAATACTTTAATAAATTACAGTTTCATTAGTTCCAGATTAGGCATGTCTACAAAATCAGTTTTTAAATGAGCTAGTTTGGGAGATCAGTCTCCTTTCAGTAAACACATGCTGTACTTAATGAAACTTAACATTTTCCTCCACTTCTTAAATTATTCTCTTATTCAAAATGTGTTCTATTTTGCAGTTCATTGAAGGAAGATGAACATGTCTGCAGTTACCTGGATCTGTTTCTTTTCTCCTTCTTAAATATAAATATTACATTTGCTATGCTCCAATTGTACAACAGCAGGGAGTATTTGATGCATGCTTTAACAGTCTTAATGAATCTAAAATGTCAAGTGCCATTTTTACGGTACTCTGAGATGGAAACACAGTTTACTCTGTAAAAGAGAAGCTAAGAGCATTTGGCTCTTAGGATTGTGACCTCTAACAGCTGCAGGAACTGCTGCTTCTTCAGGTCTCTTTATCATTCACCATCTGGTGCATGCTCCTATGACCTACCTGATCTCCCATACTGGAAACTGAGGCAAATGCTCACGCGCTTTTGGAGCCAGACCTTTGTGAACTGCTGTAAAATGTTCCCTCTTCCCTTTCACACATACAAATTTTCTTTGTTGTCTTTATTTGCAGTACTAGGAAAAAAAATTAAATCTAGATTTGCTTTTAATTTCCTTTGTAAGATTTAAGTCTGCTAGCTTTTGGTGAGTCTCAGGAACCTACCACTTTTGGACTTCCAAGCCACTACTTTCTTGGATGATCAGTACCATTTTCTTAAATTCCTGCAAGATCCTGATAGTACTTTAGTAGGTTGATCCCCAGTCAGATTTGGAATTCATCTCTACCAGCACTTTTCCCCCACTTTTTTCTTGAGGAAACAAACTTAATTATTTCTTTTTTTACTTTGATACAAAGAGATTTGAAAAAATCCTTGTATTGGTCCAACACACATCACCAGTTTACTTAATTTCTTAAAAATAAAAAATGAAATTGAAAACCTTAATTAGATTTATGTCCATAATCCTATGTCATAAGCTGAATCACCTGATTAACAGTTGATACCAGTGGTTATTTTTAAGGATGAGCTTTAAGGATGAACTGTAAGGTCATACTGAATTAAATTCTAAAATAGCATCAACTTTTTATAGCCCTATGGTAGGTAGTGAAGAAATCACATACACAAATAATTAGCCCCTATTATTATTAGCACCATTTACCTTCTAATCCAAATTTGGAAAGATAAATCCTTCTATAATGAGAGATATCTTCTTCTTTTATTTTCTTCATACATAATATAGAAGTCCACAAGGACTTCTAACTAAATTCACATCCAACTTTGCGTTGACATAAAGCCAGTAGATATTTTTCCATACTCCTCCAAAATAGTTTTGAGTCTTATGCATCCTATTTTATGCATATCAGTAGGTCTTATCTATTTACGGTTTAGCATTCATTTCCATTACGGTTGTATGATTTGCACTGTGGTTTCTATCTTTTTTGGACCTTCAAGTTCTGTCTATCAGTCATGATTACCATTACAGAGTGCATGTGAGCTAACCCAATAATACCTATTTAAACCCAATAATATCCACTTGCAGGTCCTACACCTATTTCTAGTTTCTCCAATTCACTGCCCAGGCCACCTGCACCTGATACTTCCCGCTGATCTCACTCAAATATCTTCCAGGTACCAATTTTTCATTAACTGCTTTCCACCCTGACTACTGCAGTTTTCAACAGCAGTAATTTATTNTTTGACTCACATCCCACTTCTCTCTCTGTTACAGGCTTTTCAGCTTTTTTTTTTTCCCTTCTTAAATACATTATCTTAGAGGCGCTACCACTGTTGTGGACTAGCTTGGTCTTGTCCAGCAGCGGGCCCAACTTGGAGCTGGGGAAGCTTCTAGCAGCTTTTCACAGGAGCCACCCCAGTAGCCCCTCCCCACTACCAAAAATCCAAGAACACAAACCCAATACAATTCCATGATCATGAATAAATAAGATGCATCCCAAAGGCAGACTTAAGAAATTCCTACAGCGCATTATTTCTCTTCACAACATTGCTTATTGAGTCCTCCTTAAGCGTCTTACCCAAGTTAGATCTACCTTTTGCATTAATCTTTCTTTTTTTTCTTGCTTGAATGAATAATTTCTCATCAAGACCCACAACAAATACTTTAATAAATTACAGTTTCATTAGTTCCAGATTAGGCATGTCTACAAAATCAGTTTTTAAATGAGCTAGTTTGGGAGATCAGTCTCCTTTCAGTAAACACATGCTGTACTTAATGAAACTTAACATTTTCCTCCACTTCTTAAATTATTCTCTTATTCAAAATGTGTTCTATTTTGCAGTTCATTGAAGGAAGATGAACATGTCTGCAGTTACCTGGATCTGTTTCTTTTCTCCTTCTTAAATATAAATATTACATTTGCTATGCTCCAATTGTACAACAGCAGGGAGTATTTGATGCATGCTTTAACAGTCTTAATGAATCTAAAATGTCAAGTGCCATTTTTACGGTACTCTGAGATGGAAACACAGTTTACTCTGTAAAAGAGAAGCTAAGAGCATTTGGCTCTTAGGATTGTGACCTCTAACAGCTGCAGGAACTGCTGCTTCTTCAGGTCTCTTTATCATTCACCATCTGGTGCATGCTCCTATGACCTACCTGATCTCCCATACTGGAAACTGAGGCAAATGCTCACGCGCTTTTGGAGCCAGACCTTTGTGAACTGCTGTAAAATGTTCCCTCTTCCCTTTCACACATACAAATTTTCTTTGTTGTCTTTATTTGCAGTACTAGGAAAAAAAATTAAATCTAGATTTGCTTTTAATTTCCTTTGTAAGATTTAAGTCTGCTAGCTTTTGGTGAGTCTCAGGAACCTACCACTTTTGGACTTCCAAGCCACTACTTTCTTGGATGATCAGTACCATTTTCTTAAATTCCTGCAAGATCCTGATAGTACTTTAGTAGGTTGATCCCCAGTCAGATTTGGAATTCATCTCTACCAGCACTTTTCCCCCACTTTTTTCTTGAGGAAACAAACTTAATTATTTCTTTTTTTACTTTGATACAAAGAGATTTGAAAAAATCCTTGTATTGGTCCAACACACATCACCAGTTTACTTAATTTCTTAAAAATAAAAAATGAAATTGAAAACCTTAATTAGATTTATGTCCATAATCCTATGTCATAAGCTGAATCACCTGATTAACAGTTGATACCAGTGGTTATTTTTAAGGATGAGCTTTAAGGATGAACTGTAAGGTCATACTGAATTAAATTCTAAAATAGCATCAACTTTTTATAGCCCTATGGTAGGTAGTGAAGAAATCACATACACAAATAATTAGCCCCTATTATTATTAGCACCATTTACCTTCTAATCCAAATTTGGAAAGATAAATCCTTCTATAATGAGAGATATCTTCTTCTTTTATTTTCTTCATACATAATATAGAAGTCCACAAGGACTTCTAACTAAATTCACATCCAACTTTGCGTTGACATAAAGCCAGTAGATATTTTTCCATACTCCTCCAAAATAGTTTTGAGTCTTATGCATCCTATTTTATGCATATCAGTAGGTCTTATCTATTTACGGTTTAGCATTCATTTCCATTACGGTTGTATGATTTGCACTGTGGTTTCTATCTTTTTTGGACCTTCAAGTTCTGTCTATCAGTCATGATTACCATTACAGAGTGCATGTGAGCTAACCCAATAATACCTATTTAAACCCAATAATATCCACTTGCAGGTCCTACACCTATTTCTAGTTTCTCCAATTCACTGCCCAGGCCACCTGCACCTGATACTTCCCGCTGATCTCACTCAAATATCTTCCAGGTACCAATTTTTCATTAACTGCTTTCCACCCTGACTACTGCAGTTTTCAACAGCAGTAATTTATTTCTTTGTCTTGGCCAACCTGCCACTGTAATGTTGTTTCTTTATCTAATGCTAAATCTTATTCATCCTGCTTTTCCTTCCTGAGTACTAAAAGCAGATGTAGACAACACATACATTTGTCTGTGTGCTTCCTTATGGATAAAGACCCTCAAACTTTCGTCACAGCACAGACAACAGCCTTGAGCCAACTTGCTTACCTTCATCATTTAGTTGCACCTTCATGGACCAAAGAAATGATGTGTTCATTTCAAACAGAACAGCTACTACAACGTTAGTGGTCTCAGCCTAAGTTAGCCAAAGTTTAAGGAAAGAAAGAACCTTTAATTATAAAAACTGATTGTTCAACCAAATGATACTATCTCTGGCTGAAAAACCATGTCAAAATCTCATTTCTAACAATGGCTATGTTTCAGAATTATTTTATTAAAGAAAACCTACTAGAATAATGATGAAACACCAAGTTTTATTCTTTGCTCTAATTAAGCAATGAATTAAGTAACGAAATGATATTTTACTCTTGGGGTGGGGAGGGTGGAGGAGGTAGAGGGTGGAAGAGAGTGATGAGTTGATCACTGTACCAGAAAAATCCAACTCATACTAATTCAGAGACCTGCAGCTACTGCAATCCTGCCCAAAGCAAAATCTGTGTGCTCATTTTCCTTATTCCTTCTACTTCCCTATCTGGGATCAGTATTCTCTTGTCATATAGTCATGAAATTTTGGGAGCTGCTTCAGCAACACCAAACAGTGGTCTATGTGCTAACAAATTAGTTCAAAGCAGTGTAGGAAACCCCAAACCCTACAGAAAAAGAAGCTCCCTGCATTTCAGCCACAGGAGGACATCTGTGTAGCAGCATCTCAGCACCAGCCTCCAGGTCCTCGCTCCAGTGCAGCTGGCAGGTTTCTGTGTCTGGCAAAGTTATCAATAGAGAATCAGGGAATTTCAATGAACAGGTGCTTCTCAGCTTTTCTTTTTTGCACCCTCTGCTTCCACGTTGGGTGGAGAGAGGGGCCACCCCACACAGAAACAGCTCCTGCAACACTCTCCCTCTGTGCAGGAGAGGGTAAGCTGGTAAGCAGCACCTGGTAGGGAGAAGGCAATAACTTCCAAGGTGAACTGGTACTGGATGGAGTTGGGTAAGCAGCAATTTTTTCTGCAGTATAGTGGCAAATTTAAAAAAAAAAAAAAAAAGAATAAAATTGAGCATAACTATCTGTTTGTTGCTGCAGATCAGACAGGGAGAAGTGAGAAAACTCTAGAAGGCTGAAATTATATTTGGTAAACTATTTTTTTAAACCAGCATTTATGCTCAGCTACAGCACAGAGTACCCATAATAACAAGCCAGAATCAAACAGTTAGCTAAAAAGGAAAAAAATCACAGCATGACCCTTCTGACAAGCCTGAGTCAAACTCTTCACTTCAAAAACTGCAGTGTGCAGAATGGTGACTACATTTTTCAATATTTATGTTGTCTTTTCAACACGGACATCTTTAAAGGCCAGTAAAATGTGCATCAAGGCCAGCAAGTTATGCCAATGCCATAAAAATAACAAGGGAACCAAGAGCTGCATGACTAAAGAAAACTATTAAAATGTAAAGAACAAAAAGTCAAAAGCAAAGATCAATGGACATGCCCCATCTTGCTTTGTTGAAGTAAACAAGCTAAAGTAATTAGTTAAGTTGTGGATAATGGTTCCCCTAGCCTTTGATATTTGCATAGTTGATTGCATGTTTGTCTCCCACATCAGGCTAAGGCAAACACACACGCTGTGGATATTTTATATTTCTAGCTCTGCAGACATAAATTAATAGTTCAAGTTGATAACAGATACCCCTGGGTACAGGAAATCTTCCTTTTAGTGCTAAGCATAGTTTAGACTGACTCAAGACTCAAGCTGGTCCAAATACAGACAGAACACTTCTCTCATTTTTCAAAAATGTTTCACCAAAATAAAAGTGTTTCATGGGAGAACATCACTTTCAACAAGATGGAAAAGTCTTGAAAGTATTTTTATAAATTAAAATAAGTTTATTTTTGTTCTTACACGCTCACTGCATGTAAGCATGCTGTATTCAAACTGTATTTTCCTTCTATTAAAAATATTACACAAGCTATACAAAGGATCTTACTGCTTGTCATAGACAGACTCTCCAGAAACTTCTACAACATAACATCAGACCTAGAAACCTGCACCACCATTTGGACTGCTTGCTAGCCAGTTCTATCAGTGAGCACCAAGAGCTGCGCAATTCCTTCATTGCAAGTTTTAAGCAAAATTTTGCCAACCTAGGACACTATAACGCCTTTATCTGATCACAGAAGAAGGAATCAATTATAGAAGGTGTCATTTTGGGGGTTGAAAGTTCAGTATTCATGTAATACTGTTGTGAACAAAAATATAATGGTAACAAACAGTTTCTTACTCAGAGGAAAAAACGTAGTAAGTGGAAACATAGGGTTAAACAAACACAACAGGCTGAATGGATGGTTAAAAGGTGAGGGAACTAAAAAATCTAATAGAGTTGTTCAAAAACCTCCGAAGGGGGATTAAAAATTTTATGCTTCTCTCTTTCCACATTTCCAACATGAGACTTTATAGAAGTTATTTTATCTTCAGAAAACCAAGGGAAGACACCTAATAGTCTTTAAATGACATAACTAAAAAAAAAAAAAAAANAATAAAAAAAAAAAAAAAAAAAGAAACTGCTCAGTATCATAAGCTGATGTTTAAAAATTAACCATGTGAATGGTGAAAAAACATGCTGTCCTTTCAAGAGAAGCATTACATTTATTAAATGTAAAAGGGGGGTTGCTATTTTTTCTGTTGGTCCCCAGACAGAGTATAAAGACCATTTTCTTAGCCCTGGCCTTCAAAATTTCTTTTAGAAACTACATCATGGAAATAAACATGACTGCTCAGAACAGCTTTCTCTTCTTCCCCAAGCTCTTATTTTGCTCCCATCCACAATGCACACATTTTCTTTCTCTCTTTTGCTCATGGTGGGTCTCAGCAAGTCAGGGCTCTCAAGTGATAACCAATACTGACTTCTGCAACTGCCTCTTTTATTAAACATCCCTTCCCACTGCTCAAGCTGAGAGGTTGAAGAAAACAAACAAAAAAACCCCAAACCAACTGATATTTCAGTCCATTCTGCTGTATTTCTAGATCCTAACAGGAAAAGACATTTTAAGCCACTTCTGTTACTGTGATTTTTTTCCCCACCCTGCTCTTCCCACAATGATCACAGCTGCTGTGTCACTATTGACAAAGTTACACTGGGTTTCTTTACACTTTCACTTCTCTGAGACTAAAGATGAGATTAAACAGGTCCTGGATTTGATCACTAGGAAGACCATGGGAGACTCACCTCTATTCTCCAATTATTTTCGTTTCAGTGAGAGTGAAGGCAAGCTGCTGACTCAACTCTCTGCATCATCCCTATCAATGCGTCCCTCCTGGAGAATCTACATGTTGTGGTCATGAGTTTTCCCAGCCACAACTACTGGTAAATCCTCTCTCTCTATTCTCTTTCAACTCTGCTCCTCCAACATGCAAAAGATAACTTGATAATTATAGCATTATATAAAAAAGCATGCCTGTTTAGGGGAAAACAAGTTTTTATTCGAGTTATTCTTTCTGCCTCCTTTCCCACCCCAAACTGGCTAGTGTCTTTGCTCTACCTAATGATCTCTGGATGCCTGAGTTTCTTAAAAACCAAGTATTTTCTCATGGTTTTGTAATGTCTCTGACAAGTGACCAGATCCCTACCACTCAGCTACCATGACACAACAGGACCAGAAAAGGGTAAATAAACACTGTAATACAGCGTATTCTGATATAAAGACTACAGCTGACACCTACTTGGCTAGCTAATGTGCTTTCATCTATCAGAGATTAATTCAAGTACCTTCTGAAAACATTATAGTAATGGCATATTCCCATTCACTTGCTAAGCAGAAGGCAGAAAAGAGTCTCTCATTGTCCCTGTCTGGCCAAGAGAAAGGTTTAATCACTGCTATAAATTCATTTATTGAAATAGAATAAATTTTTGAAGACCCATTTTCTTGACTGCAGTGGTTGTAACAAGGTCCTATGGGCATCACAGCCAGGAAAAAGGGAGTAATTAATGAATGTAACTATTTTTGTAATTAGGTCCACAGCCAAAGATTATTACCATCACTATAAGGACAAAAACTGTGTGCAGATATACACTGACACTACACACCCAATGGTCATACTATTATTGTGAATGCATCATGATTTGAGAGCTGTTTAAGCTGTGACATGGTTTTCATAATGAACAGCTGTATTGTACAAGCCAAGCAGATGCCTCCACTGTATTTTCATTTTCTTTTTCTCCCTCTGCCCCAGTGGGGACATTTTCAGCTCAACAGCAATAGGCAAATCACAGCATCTGTTACTGTCCTCATTTCTCCATACACTGGCCTCCTTCAAAAGAATAGTAAGAAACCCATAACAAAAATGATTATGTGAAGGGGGGATAATTTTATTATCCAGCATCAGCTGCAGCTTGGTCTGCTTTTCTGGATCTCACACGTCTGTGGTTCCAGACTTTGAGCAGGGTGGCCAGACTCCCCCAAGCAGAGGAGAGTGGCAGCAACACTGTGCAGCTCTCAGAGGCTCAACATGTTGTTGAGGGAAAGCTGCAAGACACGGCAGAACCCCTTTATCTTTGATAATTATCTTTCCTGAAAAGCAATCAAATTTTGTCAAATACTTGAGTTTTGATTTGCCTGACTTGACTGTCAGGTTGGAGATTTTTTGATTTCTTACCTCCAGTCAAACTCTGGGAAATACTCTATACTCCTAAAGAAAATAGTCCATTTTATTTTCTTTACTCGTCATTGCTGATGACACCAAGCTGAGCGGTGCAGTGGATATGCCAGAGGGATGGGATGCTATCCAGATGGACCTGGATAGGTTGGAGAGGTGTGCCCAAGTGAACCTCATGAGGTTCAACAAGGCCAAGTGCAGGGTCCTGCACCTGGGCAGCCGCAACCACTGGTATCAATATAGGCTGGGAGAAGACATGCTAGAGAGCAGCCCTGTG
>VYZX01004409.1:124738-141568 GCA_013401335.1 Brachypteracias leptosomus
GATTAGAGGGCTGGAGCACCTCTCCTGTGAAGACAGGCTGAGAGAATTGGGCCTGTTAAGCCTGCAGAAGAGAGGGCTCCGGGGCAACCTTGTTGCAACCTTCCAGTACCTGAAAAGGGCCTATAAGAAGGCAGGGAAAGAACTATTCACAAAGGGTTGTAGCGACAGGATGAGGAGTAACGGTTTTAAGCTAGAAAAGGGTAGATTTAGGTTGGATATTAGAAAAAAGTTCTTTAATATGGGAGTGATTGATCACTAGAACAGGTTGCCCAGAGAGGTGGTGGAGGCTCCATCCCTGGAGACATTCAAGGTCAGGTTTGATGGGGCTCTGAGCAACCTAACCTAATTAGAGACATCCCTGCTTATTGTAGGAGGATTGGACTAGATGACCTTTGGAGGTCCCTTCCAACCCAAACCATTCTATGATTCTATGATTATGACTCCCTGTCTTATTTGCTGTCTATTCAGATGGCATTCCAAAACATGCAGTGCAGTCAGAAATCTAGTTAAGCTGAAAGCACATGGCCTCTCACCTATGCCCTCTATTAATCTTTTTAAGGGACTGCATTTGTATGTTTTTTCAGAGAAATTATATCCTTGCTTCAAGTGACAAATCTCAGGACATTGGGACATCTATGCAAAAATGAATGAGGAAAAAATTAATTCCAATCGAAACAATTGCGACATGCAAATAAAATTTGTGTTTTGGCCATGCTGTAACACAGGGCTAGATTATGTTTTTAAATCACTCTCCTCCAAAAACAGTTAGTGAGTAGAAGGCAGTAGTTGTGTAGCATGTTACTTCCTCTTTGCCAGTCAGAAAGCAAATGGCATCTCCAAGGCACATATGTCCTCTATTATGATACCAGTCATGAAAGAAAGAGAAGAGCCCAGACCTCATTTTCTGCAATTGATATTCATAGATTCATAGAATCATTAAGATTGGAAAATATATTTAAGATCATCAAGTCGAACTATAAACCTAACACTGCTGAGTCCACCACTAAAACATGTCCCTAAGTGCCACACCTACATATCTTTTGAATACCTCCAGAGATGATGACTCAGCCACTTCACTGGGCAGTCTGTTCCAGTGCTTAACAACCCTTTTAGTGAAGAAATTCTTCCTAATGTCCAACCTAAACCTCTCCTGGTACTACTTGAGGTCAGTTCCTCTTGTCCTGTCACTTGTTACTTGGGAAAAGAGACCAACCCCCACCTCGATACAACCTCCTTTCAGGTACTTCACAGCCCTTCCTACTTAGCTAGGGCTTTAATACTGCCTTTCTTATTCCAGTGCAATTTTTAACAATCACTCAGATTGGACCCTACCTTAAATTCACAAAAGGACATTCATCATGACATTTAATGGTAGCAAAAAATGGATTGGGATGCAGTGCCACTCCCTTTTCAGGTATGGGATCCTGCCCAATGTTCCCCATGACCATATTAGTGCTAGCAATGAGCAACAACTTTCAATAGCTGCAGTGAAGCACTGTCAGGCACTGATGAACAGCCACATTCTGTGACAGCACCTCAAAGTGATGCCCCCATCCACAGGAGATGGTCCTAGAAACAAGCAAGCCAGAGGAGCAGAGGAAAGTGCAATCACCTTCACTTGGCAGGATAGAAACTGAGGTTTAGAGACATAAATAATCTTGCTTGTAATTATGACAAAAGTATATGACAGAGAGAGAAACCTTTTTAGAAAAATTTAGTCTTGCATCTTAACCAGAAAAATGTCCCAGACAGAAACCCCCAATTTTATTTATGGCCAGGATGACAGAGTTGCTGCTGTTCCAGTTGCTTGCCTTACCTGCAATAAGTTTCATATTTCTATCCAAGGTAAGAAGTGTCAAAGGATATTTTAACTACATCACTTGATGCAGACAGCAGAGGATGAAACTGTACAGTGTGCAACACATAAGAGATGACTTCAGAGCAGCCTTTTAGGTTTTTAGCCATCCAACAGGTCGAAACACATTCAATTTTTTAAAAGCCTGCTTTCATCTCCCCAGGGAGGGCAGGAAGGCTCATTAGCCTTCGCTGTTATCATCCTCATCTGCTAGAAGGTATTGGAAAAAATGAAGAAACTCCATTCAAATTAAAAATTCTTGTTATCTGACATCCCAGCTGTAATTTGATGGTCACCATTTCACCCTGTTCTTTCAATTACCCTTCCAAGTTTCATCTTCTATACTCGCAGATGATGTCTCCCCTCCTCTTTGTTCCTTTATCCTTATACACACATCTGCTTATGAATCATTCTGCACCCTATGGCTGCTTCAGGTCACAAAAAATAAAGTCTCTTTTTAAACAAAACATAAAGCCATGTCTCCAAACTGGAAGATAGCCTTCACCAAACCACTGGTGAGAGTTCCTAAGGGAAGCCACATTCTTCCAGGATCAGACACATATCCTATCTCATCTATGTTTCTGTAACAAAGAATAACTTCTAGCATTGGGAGAACATTAAGCAAGAACACACACACAAAAAAAATAAAATGAATTATTTCTACTATTAAATATTTAACAGATTAATTGGATGGGAAGATCATACACACCAATAACCAGAGAACTGAAAATTCATTGAGTAGCAGTAAAGCAAAATTTGCAATGCAAAACTGAAACTGTTCTTAAAATGTGGGCAGGCAAACACATATTTCACACTGTTCCCATAAGTCTTCATTTTTCATCTGCCAGAGATCTCTGTATTCACTGTGCAAGTAGAAGACAGAAATTCTCAGGAAGACAACTAGAAACTTTGGCAGCTGAGGGAGAAACAGACCCATTGTTATCCTGAGGGTCCAAACAGGAAAACTGGATACTCAAAGAGAAAAAAAATATATCAAGCATGTTGGAATTTAAGACCCTTATATTTGGTGAAGAGAGGTTATAGCCAGCTGAGAATAACAAAATGATCCAAGGAATACTTTTCAGTTTACTCAAGATTCAGAAAAATAAAAATGCAACAGGTCACAGATGAAAAATTTTCCTCTGTTGCCCTTCCAAACCCCAATGGCAAAAGTTTGTTGTTTTTTTTTTAATAAAGTCCAGATTCTGCACAGACTTGTGTGACAGTCATACATACTGTATCATCACAGTATCATAGAATAAGCCAGTAGATGCCAAAAAGATAAGATTGCATTTAGGAAGAAAGAAGTTGGCATTTTAATCTCCAAAGGGAGGCTACAGTCCTGAAGAAGGTTGGACTACTGCTGAAAGGCAGGTTTTATTCAAATTGGGTTCTTATTAACATATAAATAAGGGGTTTTTTTGAAGCTATATCTATGCCACATATCTAAATGTAATAATAGTATGAAGGAAAAAGAAAAAAATGCAGGCTGACAACAGTTTAGATTTGTTGTTGATCTACTGGTTGATTGTTTCCAGATAATATCCTTTGCCACTTCTCTCCAAAACAGACTGTTTTTCAGCTTTGGACCTTATATCAGAGCAACCGGGGTCTTGGTGAAGCTCTTTGAGAATAATCCCATCGGAACTTCGAACAATCAGTCATGCAAACGTAGCACTAATTCACCAGCAGAAATTAAGAAAAAAATCATTTACGATTATGCTTTTTTTGTATTGATTTCAAAACAAAAATTAAAGCTTGGAAGATCTGTCTTTCATATCCTGTCTGTGATTGATAGCTGAGATATTGACTTCTGTTTCCTGCTCCTCAAGAGAGCCCTAGCTACAGTTCAAAGACTTCTCAGGCAGGCATTTCAATTGCCCATACAAAAACTTGTCTCATACAACAGATACTTTTAATGGCCTCAAAGGCATTTTTGTGGAAGGTGGGATATTATGTCCTAGTGAATATTTAAGTATTTTATACTGCATGACTAGCTTCCACAGGAGATACGGAGAAACTACCACTATAAAGTGTCTTGCAGAACAGTATTTACAGCATTCAGATATGCAAGTTTCAGGCTAAAAAGAAAAACTTTTTCAATCCGGCAGAGAGGGGATGTGAATCAGGACCCCCTCACTAAATATCCTATCCAAAAGTCTATTAGATAAGGGCAAGGCAGTACGATATAGAGTAGCTTCATTGCTCTCGTCTCCCTTGCACATGCAGCAACTACTCCATAAACTTTTCAACTTAACCTGCAGTTATGTATAGCTACATCTCATAACTGCATTTCTCAGTGAATAAAATATTTGTGAAGTGTGATTCAACAGAATTTTTTTGAGAACGTGTGTCTCAGAAGAGTTGTAAGGTCTCTTTTCATGTGTGAAAGAAACTGCTCGTAAGCACCTCAACCATCATAAAAGCAGGATTTTTAGAACAAAGTTCCAAATTTTTCTGTCCCCTGTGTGTTGCACTCAGGGGCACCTAGAGGTTCAAGTGAGAGAACTCCATAGCCAAAATCATGTTTTTCAGACCATATTCCTAAAGTTGAAACACAGGTGGTCTATTTAGAGCCAGCTGATGAGTGGAGCTCTAGGAATCCCATTGTTTACATCATTTGGGATGTATATTTTTTTTCCCTTCCTCATGCAAACAGCCACTTCTCCTCCCATTCTTCTGCACTGCCATTACGTGTAGAAATTCAGTACTGTATTTCCCCATATGAAGAAACTGGCAAGGAAAGACTGCGTGCTCTTGGCAGAAGTTTATCCTGGGATTATGCCAATAAACAATCATTTTCTGGTTGCCACAAGCATTTCATGATTTCAGTTTGGCCATTCAGTCCACTCCAGTTCAGCTCCGTTAGTGCTTCTTTAATAAACCCTTATTATCAGGGGCTTAGGCCTCAGTCATTTGAATTCATGCTCAGCTGGGACTTGGTATTCAGGGACTCAGTCTGAATGTCCTTAAAAAATATATATATATAATTAAAACACTTACTTTGCCACAGAGCAGAGACAATGGAATTTTGTTGGCTGCAACTTATACTTGCACTCTTAAAGACTTAAGAAAAGCTGGATTTTGAGGCTTGTTTTATAAACAACACTTGAAGGCTTTAGTTCTTGCTAGAAGGGAAATGTGACAGCAGTCTTTCACCTTCATCCTTCTTTGCATGTATACGCCTGTTGTTTACAGCACAAATAGATTTCATTTTCTCATCCATTTTTAATCACCTACTTTTGGGGCTAGATTTTTTTTGGAGGAAAACCCAAAAGCACCTTGAAGCTTCCACTGAGGCAGGATCTGAGCAGTAACGGCACCTGAGACAGCTCGTCCTCCCGTGGCACAAGTCATGGCTGTTCCACTGACTTGGTGTCTACTGAGGAGGCAGCTCAAGTAGCTTATCTGTACAGCATGGGCTTTACAGCTTTGATCCAGGCACCTCATTTCTGCTAAGAACAGTTTGCCCAGAAATTAGTTGTAAATCCTGAACTGTTGAGTATGTAATTGAAAAAGCTCACAGCCACCTTCCTCATGTATCCCACCATCATAAATCCCTTAATATGTAACTTATTCTTGATTTTCTGTTCTTTCCAATAAAGGTGTAAAAGCCATTAATCATATCAATGTATTGCCCCCAGGCTGGATGTCTTTATGCAGTGTCTGTGCAGGGCAAGAGTAGTGGCATATATACCTGAGACACAGCAAGGATGTGCAAGCTGGATTCTACTGCAGTTACAGTAGCAGCCTCTAGAAACAAACATTTAAATGCAAAAAGTTATATCACCAATGGATCAAATTAGTAAAGGCTTTACAGTGTATTTGTGTTCCTTCCCTTTCAGTATATCATCCATCAACATCATTCCATCCTCATTGTCCTAGAGACAAGCATCAGTGAACCACATTCTCACCCACTCCACCCTCTCCTCTCCTTTGCTCTCTGCAATTATAATCAGGTATGCAAAACATAAAAAATGGAAATTCTGCTCTGCATCCTAAAAAGGATGGCTGGTCGCCTAAAACAAACTGGCTTGCAAGATATGGGAGTCACTACTGACTTGTTGTGAAAGTAGGAACAGGAGAAAACAAAAAAAGTGTGATAACACATACGTATTTTGGACTTCTAAAGTGAAGCCTTTCTCCATTTGCTACTGCCAGTCACTCTGCAGGCTGCTACAGAGAGTAGTCCAACCTGGGAGGGCAGGGAAAGTAGAGAAGGTTTCTCAAAGATGTGCTTCTACTCCAGACAGAATCCCTTGGGAACACTTTTTGTCTCTGTTTCCAAAAACTCAGCAGAAGCCCTTTACTTCTACTGCTGGTTGAGGAATTTGGAGAACAGCATGGGAAAAGCAGCTTTCCAGGGACTGCACTAGTACTGTGAGCTGCCATAGCTGTAACAAAGGGGAGCTGGTTTGTGGCTGAAAGACCAGTTTTGCAGGCTCCTCTCTGGAACCAAGGTCCGTTGTCTGAGTGAAGAACTGAAGGCTCTGGATTCTTCAGTTACACCAGAATTACACACAGATGTGTCCTGAGACAAGAAGAGTGCAATTGACCTCAAATGAAATCAGAGTCATATAAACCTGTGAGATTGTAGCAGTCTAAAAATCAAACTAGAGCACCAGACTTGGTAAGATCTGTATTGCTTCTCCCAATCTTCATAAGCGAGTAGAGAGATGAATATATGCATAGCTCTAAATGGTACTTCCAACTGGTACTTTGTTTCTAATTTCTTCCCAGATGTTTAATGGACATGGTATGACTGGTTGTTACAATTTCTGTAAAACAGTAAGTCAGTTTCAAAGAATCCCCCAAGAACGTGGTCAATTTTAACCACTGAGTTTTGTCATTTCTCATTTTTGTGAACTGGCAGGGAAAAAAGCCTTAATAAAACTGCAACAGCTGAAGAAGCTAATAGACAAGTACTGGGGAGGGGTGGGGAAGGAAAGAAGGAAAGGTAGGGGATGTTAACTCTTAATAGTTTCGGTGGAAAGTTATGACAAGTCACAGCTCAAATATGTAATGGAATCAGGCTGTTCTTGTATCAGCAACATATCTACCACCAATAGGAGTGATTTCCCCAGAAACACTCCAGGACTTCATTGCAAAACCCCAACCACAAGGTTAGTATAATCTATCATGAATTAAATGCATGATTTCTCATTAGGGAAGATAATTCAAAGGTCCTTGAGGTAGACTCATCTGCGATATCTGTATAGGTGCAATACAGCATTGCCCTCTGCTGGATTTTAAGCTGCCTACTCATGCAAAAGTTGCTTCTGGCTGAGCTAGAAAGGATGATTTTTAAATAAGCACTGCGCTAATTATCATGAGGGATATCTTACCACCAAATAAAGAATGTAATAGTGAATTAATGCATATTCTTAAACCTTCTTTTTTTCACAGGACTAGCATTATTTCAGACAGGGCCCGTGTTGACTCCTTCAGCCCTTGCATGGTCCAGCAACAGTCACAGACTATTATGCGTTCCCCAGAGTCCAAACACCGAAAAGAATCAGAACCCAACCAGATCCACAACATCTAAACAAGCAGAAACTGAATGTTAGGTGGACACTGGCTAAACCTATTAGATGGTTCAGATATCTACAAGAGTTGTCCATCTTACATGATTGTCACATCCAACTGGATGCTTCCCAGCACACAGCATTCCTGCTAGACAAAAGCCTGCTGCCATCAACTCCTTTCTGGGTATCTCCTAATGAAAAGTCAAGTGCTACTTCCAATCTCTTCATAGGTATGAATAAAGAGACTAACTTAGAGTGGACTGATGTAAAATGAGTATGACAAGAATGAGGAAGGGCAAACTATGCAGCACTCCAGTGTAAGACAAACCTTTTTGTCTGTTTTTGCTGTTCAGCATCTACCATTTGCTGGCTCTTTCCTGGCTTGTTGCTATCTGGTATAATTAACATAATATAGATATATAGGTATATCTATATGTGTAAACATATTTGGACAAGCTGCCTCTGATGGGTTAATTATAACTGTATCATCTAGATAAGACAAGAAATTACATTTCTGTGCTTCTTCAGTTATTATTCTTGCTGTTCATGTAAAGACACAGCAGGGCATTTTACATCCCGTAGCTTGATGCTGTGCAAAATGGGACCACATCCAGAGAATCAGGACATCTGCCAATTCAAACTAATATATGGTAAACCGAGAGTTAGCAAAATACTCTTTCAGAAAAAAAAGAAAGTACGAAAAGAAAGCTGTTTTTCATTTATACTAATTTCCAACCCACAGTCTACCATTGCGCTTCTTAAATGGTCTTTACTGCATTTCTTTTAACTTTGCTTTTCCTACCATTCTTTCTCTCTTTTAGTCTTTACCTTATTCTCCCATTCCAGTCTCATTTTAACATCTTAATCCTTTTGTTCATTTCCCTTTTACACCAGAAATACAAGCTGTATATATTCAGAACAGCTAGTCTGCTTATATCCATAGTATTTTGCGGATTCCAATTCTCTTACGCGTCTGTTCTGCACTAGTTGCTGTGGGAGCAACTCACTCTTCTCCATGTGTGGTGGTGTTAATAATAATCACAACAACAACCTTAATAATAAGCAACTTGGTTTCTAAAGATATTTTCTTGCTTTGCTGCTTGATGAGAATATCTAAAAAGCTCTCTCTACTCTGCTTCTCCCTGCAAGGTATTCTGCAGTTCTCTGTGGGAGGTTTCTTCCTAAAAATAAATGTCATGATTTGTTTTCTCTTATATTGCAGCTAATTAAATTTTGCCACCATAACATTTCACCAATTCATTATGCTGCATTTCCAAAGTATCAAACAGCACTTTGCCTTTTTCCTGCTCCTTTTTTCTCCCTGTACCATCAAACTGAGACCAATGGCTGGGTTTTAATATGAAAATTATCAACTCCAGCCACGTGCAATGAAAATAAAGAACAAACCCCACATTGTTCCATCTTAGCACAAGGAGTCAAGAAGACTTTATAATCTAGCAATTTCAGCTTAGAAACTGTGTAAAGCAGGAAACTTAACTGTAATAAAAGGGCTGTGTCACTATATATATGAAAGCACTCAGACATGAAAATGTGAAGAATGTACTCAAAAGCTGACAGATGCAAGATAAAAATTATACAAATAGTAAAAAAAAAAGAAAATGGCTATAAGGTTCACATTATCCAGAACTCAATTCATACAGAGTTCACCTAGATGCAAAATAAGAGTTTTATGGACCAGGCAGGCATTAAAGAACACAATTACTGCATTAGCCCAATTTTTCACTGCCTTGTACTTTATTTTCGTATATTTGTGCAAATGAGTGGGAAAAACGATCCATTAACATTTTATACTCACTTTAAGCCAGTGACTGAGCAACATGTAAAGCCATAAAATGGATCTTGTAATGATGGCAGAAACCTACATATGCAGTAACTCCAAAATAGTACCAGTTATCAATTGTTCTGGAATTATCAGCAGACACTATGGCCAGCAATGCAGATGATCTCTCCAGTTTAAGATTGAGAGAATAAGTCATATTGCATATGGTTCAGCAAAGCAGCCAGATAAACAAAGGAATATATAAAATTCTCAACATGACACACTCAGGTGCATTCATTACTTTACATTTTAAAGCATTCAGGAAAAAAAAAACCAAACAAAAAACCCATTGCTATTTAAAAATTAAGTTGCAAAGACAAACTTCTGACTATATTCTTGAATTCTGGATACATTGTACACCATGACTTATTACAGCACATATTTTCTACAACATCAACTATTTGTCTTTTAAATTGGAAAATGCTTGGTGATGATATATCAGAATGTGAAAAATGTCTATGTGACCACTGTCCTGTCTTGACTGTATTGAGCCTATCTTCAGGTAAATATCCAGAAGGAAAAAAATAAGAAAAAAGGACTTTGCAAGGCTACAGATGGCCACAAATAGGACAGTGGCAATATATCCCTGATACTTCTTAATAGCAACGTCACAAAGCCAATGCAAGAAAGCTACCAAATTTCTGATCCTTCTTTTGTCTCCCAGGGCATGGGTGTTTCAAAGGTCTTGGCACATTCCAAAGTGGTTTGCAGAGTCCCTGGAGGCCAGGACTGGAGTGGGAGGACTCTGGCAACATGCAGCCTCCCTTCAAATTAAATGTTGCCGATGGAGAAGGGGGAAAAAATAGTTTATTCTCTTTATAGTCATACCATATAACTGAATTCTGAAATTCTTGCCAACAAGCAGGTAGAAAGTCTCAACATAGATTTCAAAATATCTTGCCTGAAAGAGGCATTCATATTTAAACTTCCCTGAGAATTTCTTTAGTCTCTATCAGAGAAAACACCTGTAAGAACCAAGTTCAAGTTTCAACTGCAGTAAGGTGGTACAGTCCAAGCTCAAGCAGAAAAACTCTTTGACTAACTTACATCCACTCAGATCCTTGGCACCAAAGCTCTTATGGAAATGTGAAAAATGAAAGAACAATGCTGATAAAAGGGCAAGGAATAACCTTCCACTGTTGAAACTTTCTGAAAATCATGCTTTACAAGGCATAAAGTACTGGGAAATTCCATGCACCCATATTCCATTCCCATCTCAACTTCTGCACAAATAAAAATAAAACAGAAAAAAGAACACAACGCAAACCAAAATCCCACTCAATGGACCCGGTGTTGGATCTTCTCTCCCATATACAACTACAGGTTCACATGTTCACTTCTGTAAGGCTACATGCTTCAGAAGGTAAAAGCCCACACTAAACAAACTTGCTGCCTTCAATGAATGAGGGTGGAGAAACCACAAACTCCATGATTTTTTCTGGTAACCTGTTGTGCTGATAGGCAACCAGACAAGTGCTCAGGAATAATAAAGTCCTGAGGACGTCAATGGCATGTGAGATACCTAGATTTACAAAATGTGGATCTTTTGTACCTCTGCTCAGTGCCTAGCTGATAATATCTCAGATGGCAATGCCATTCAAATATATCTAAGTATAAATGTAGCTCAGCTTTATCCTGAATAGCTACAATATTGGAAATCACCAGCTTCATAAGGTTCATTATAAGCTAACTTTTCTCATTACCTTTTCGTATTACTGCAGTCACACAATCTTCAGCACCCAAGCTGCCACTCAGTCAGCAGGCCTGTATGGATTTCAGTCACATGCTCTTAATCCTTCCTGTACATCAATCTTAATGATTCTTGATTCCACTCCTAAACTATTAGTTAAACAAGGCTCAATGCACCTTCTGCAATGTGTGCCAGCACAGGAGACAAGGCATCAAACCCCAAACCCAGCCTAGTCATGTTAATTTTTTCCTTCTGAATATTTTGTGACCTACAGGGTATACTGAAACCTGTTGTCTCTTCTATTTTAAGAAAAGAGAAGTTCACCTTTTGGATAAGACTGCGTCCCTGTCTGATAAAGAGCAGTTGGCACACGTATATGCAGGAAGGCAGGGTTAAATTCAGACTTCCTTGAAGTTCCAGATCATTTCATAGAACCACAGACTGGTTTGGGTTGAAGGCACCTTTAGAGGTCATCTTGTCCAACCCCCTTGCAGGAAGCAGATGTCCTGTAGCAGCAGGCCCTGCTAAAAAGTCTGTCCCTATCTTTCTGACAGGCCCCTTGAAGCAGGCTTGTTTCTCTACCATCTACTCCTTAAGTGACTGCATCATATTTACTTGCAAGGAAATGAACATATTGTATATCTATTTGCCTATCACTTTCACTCTTCACCAACAGTAAAAAGTGCTGACACAGAGCATACCTGTATCTATTTGCATTGTGGGTGTTTGTGTATGGGATTGCTTCTGAGAATATTTCTGCCATACTTTGTTCTAGCAATAGGGGAAACAAAACCACACAAAGCAGAACACAGAAAGAAGTCGAGGAAAGAGGATACTTGATCCTGAAGCATTCCTGTGTCTCCATTTCATTAATATTCGTATCTTCTTCTATGATGCAAAGAAGGAAGAACAGCTTACATTGCCAAGGATCATAACATTAGCTTTCTCATGTGTGAATTGAGGGAGGCAAGAGGGAGCATTCCTGCAGGTAATTAGCCTTGACTGCTAATCACATCAGCCAAAAGTTATGAGCAAATTAGAGCTCCAGCAGAGCAGCTAGTCTGATGCTCTTCCTAGATCCCAAGAGCAGCATTAGTGGTTACTGTGATGCTCTGATGCACAGAGACCTGCAATACATCCTCACTACCATAACAGGACTGGCCTTGACAGCAGTTTGCCCTTGAAACAGATGGGAATAAAGACACCGTGTCTTCTATCAGCATCTCACTCCACCCCAAGGACCATGTTTCCTTATGGGTCTGGGCAAATATTCGACTTCTGATTGACTCCATTGATCTGCCCTTCTGCTGCAACAGTGCAAACCAAAGAGCAGCAGAAATTATTTGCTTGATCTTTTCAAAGTCAACATTTGCCTGGTTTGCAGTTTTCCAGAAAAAAGAAAAGTCATGATTCAGACACAACAAACACAGTGAAAAATGGATGGAGAATTAGATTCAAATTTGTCTGTATCCCTTGTCTACTAATCCTTTAAGCTAAAAAAAAAAAAAAAGCAAATACACTATAGAAATATGTTTCTAAACGACATACCACTTGAGGTCTTAACCATTCCTGAAGATGAGGTCTCACCACATACACTTCACCTGCAAAAATGCACTTCTATTCAAAAGTTATAAATAGGAAAAAAAGCAAGCATGTAGACAGTATGGCACTGTTTACACCTACACCATCTATACCTGGGACCTGAAAGAAGTGAGTATGAAACAGCCCTAGCAGTCTGTTTTTACAGACCTCTCCCAAATGTCATAAATGAAGCATGAGACTCAAGAATTGATTTCCTCCAAAAGCCCTCCCAAAACTCACACAGGTTGGCTGTGATGCTTTGGAACCTTCCTGCCACTCCTTGAGCCCCCCTAGACCTGGACCATTTCCCAGTGAATGCTGCCTTACTGCAGCTGGGTGCAAAAACAGGCTCCATTCAGCTGGGCATTGGATCAATCCAAGATGCAGCCTAGTGCCAGGTTCTTTTCTTCATCTTAGACCCCATATTTGCATCATTGCAGACATTTACAGCAGAGGAAGGGCAATATGGCCCTTGCTTCAGAGGCATGCAGGTTCTATGCTACAGCCACCCCTAGGAAGTCAACGAGCTCAAACAGTGCAAAAAACACAGAACAGTGACTATCTACTACAGCCAAGAGGTTCCCAAGGCGGAAAAAAAAAAAAGGCTCTACTTTTACAGATGTTGCATATACACACTATGTAGACATGCTAGGAGAAACATGTCATGGGAGACCATATTGAGGCCTTCCAGTATCTGAATGAGGTCTACAAGAACACTGGGGAGGGACTTTTTACAAGGGCTTGTAGTGACAGGATGAGAGGTAATGGCTTTAAACTGGAAGAGAATAGATTTATATTAGATGGGAGGAAGAAGTTCTTCGCTATGAGGATGGTGAGCGACACTGGAACAGGTTGCCTGGGGAAGCTGTGGATGCTTCATCCCTGGAGGTGTTCAAGGTCAGGTTGGGTGGGGCCTTAGGCAACCTGATCTAGTGGAAGATTTCCCTGCCCATGGCAGGAGGGCTGAACTAGGTGATCTTTAAGGTCCCTTCTAACCCAAAGCATTCTATGATTCTATGAAACAGTATCCAAATCTGCCAGGGATGGGACAAAAGCTGCATGTTAGATACACTGAACAGAGAAAGAGGCAGTCTCAACTCTTGTCACTCAAGGAAAATACTCTGAAACCTTTCAGGGTAGAGGACTGTGACACAGATGGCAAAGGCCTAAAACAGATGGGATGAAAAAGGACTTGGAAGATGACAACAATTAGGAATGGAATGGGCCGGGAGACACAGCAACAAGCAGGCTGTGCATTAAGGGGGGAAAGCTGATACAGAACCTATCTGTATATGAGGCTCAGTCCAACCAACTGTGCCAAAGACACAGGGGCTTAGGTACTTGCTCAAACACCCAGAGAGCAGGCGACTAGTTTCTGTGTCCTGACATTTTTAAAAATTCAGTGAAGGAAATGGAGAAAAATAAATCCTTCCAAAGATTCTCTTCTCAATCCAAGATGACAATAGCTTAATTACGCTGGAACTTACTAAGGACTAGACTTTAGAGAAAAGAGCTCTGTAAGATTTCAAAGGATTGAAACATAGAATTTAAAGATATTACTACAGAATTTGCCTGCAAACAGCTACAGGTAGATGTCAGATTTCCAGCCTCTAGTAATTTGATTTCCCTTCATATAAACATTTACATAAGTCAGAGGCTGCAGGGGGATTTAACAACAGGAGTTCTACGTCAGAAGAGTGGGATTTCCAGCACCTATTTACAGTTCTGTGATCCAGGCTCCCCACCCCAATCACCGGTTCCTCTTCCCGCCCTCCTCTCTCTGCCACAGGATAGGCTTGTTGTAAGCAGCTTTCTGCCAGAAGAAGGTTGGATGATTAAAGTAACTACCTCACAGGGCTCAAGGATTATATCTTCCTCCTTACTGACCCAGAAATAACCTTAGAAAGGAAAAGCAGAGCTCTTAGTAACAAAGGCCGGAGACTGGGGGCAAGAAGGAGCAAAACCATTTGAAGGTTTTAAGCCAAGCCAGAGCCCAGCTAACAGCAGACCATTCCCAGGACACTCCTATCAGTTTTTCTAGCAGCAATTCATTCTCATGGGTTTCAGGAAAGCCATATTTAAACATTTCATGTGATCAGGACCTCTACACACCACACAGACTGCACAAAACATCTAAACACGCCTCTGCATATATTGGAGGTTTGGCCTTTCCTCCAAAGCAAACACAATTCTGATTTAGACAGCTTCTTGCCAAAGCTAGCCTCTGGCTACTTTGGCTTCCCTGCTCTGTGGCCAAAGACAACAAGCGGGATGCCTGGAAAGCGTTCCAGTCTTTGAGCTACGTTGGCATAAACCACAACTTATTTCCCTGCAGCTCCAGGCTGTCTTATACTGCAATAAAGTCTCTTTGAAGGAGTAAGAACATTGTCCCTTCAAATACGACTCTATCGGGATGTCAAGTCTGTTCACATGGCTGGAACAGTGGCTGGAACAGTGGCTGGAATGGCAATGTTTCTACTAGTAGTTCCTTCAAGTAAAAACCTAGTTTAGTATCATTTGTCCCCTTCTCTTTTAACACAACACACAGTTCACGCCCTTCTCACCTCTACTAGCACACACTGCAGTTCCATAGTATAAACTGACCAACAGAAGGATAGAGATGGGTACCAGCCTGAAAGAGACAATTGCTCAAGAGTCACAGAATTAGCCAGTACAGAAATCACAGAATGGTTGAGGTTGGAAGAGACATCTGGAGGTCTCCTTGCCCAGCTCCCCTGCTCAAGCAGGGCCACTTAGAGTCAGGTGCCCAGGACCATGTTCAGACAGCTTGTGAATATCTCTAATGAGGAAGACTCCACAACCTTTCTGGGCAACCTGTACCAGTTCCTGGTCAGAAATAAACCCACACTCTCACTTATGCCTGCCATGACAAGCAGGCTTGGTTTTGTTAAAGACTGGACACTCACAGATCTGATCAAATCCACTTGTGATGTGGGGTTTTGCTTCTCCCAATCCTGGAGCATTCACATCACTGTGTGCAAGTTTTACAATCAAGACCTTATCAGCTAGGGAGGCAAAAGTCCCATGATTTAATGTTTTGCCATGCCTGTTCTTCAGCAAGATATGCCTTTAAATGGAAGGCATAATTGCTACAATTTACACCATGCTGTATTTCTGCATTTTAATTCTCAAAGTGGCTTGACAGAAGAAGGGGAACTGCTTGTGCTTTACCCAATCAATTCTATTACAGCCTCTGCAAGGCAAAGTACTCCCATTCCTCAAATAATACACAGATTAACAACGAGGTCAGATTTGTGATTACTCCTGGTAATTGCTTTTTTAAGAGTCAACATCAACAAGTGGATTTGCTACAGAGAGGTTAAGAATGTATTACAAGCAGGTAAGAAAATACAAAGAAATGTAAGAAGAGTAAGCACGGCAACAGCCCTGAGAGTGAAAGTACAGGACTGTCTCATGAATGAAAGTCTTTGTGGAAAAGTAGGATCAAATATAGCAGAACAGGTAAATCAAGTCTCCACATTAAATCATAGAATCATTTAGGTTGGAAAAGATCTCTAGGATCATCAAGTCCAAACTTCCAAATCAAAACTCTACGCTTCTTTCCCATCATCTAAAATTTCCTGTTTACTCTGTTTCAGGTGAAAGGACTAACAGAATAGAAAGTCCTGCTGGAGCAGATTTGTTTCACACAGGGATCCCACTAGGAAAAGCAGATTAAAAAAGGATCCAAATCTCTTAAGGGGGAAAAGAGAATGGCCCTAGTTCACCAGTCAGTACATGTGGTAAAAGTGCTGCTCTTGGGGTGGTTGACAACACCCTTTCATTGGGAATATGCTGCAATGAACATCACCATGCCACAGATACAGAGAGATTGCCAATCAAACACTGTAATTACAAATATGACAGCAGCTCCCCTCCTCTTCGGGTGCTGCCAGACTGAGAGTGAGTCTATAAAGTAGGCCAGTTGCGCAAATTGAATATACACAAGTCCGTGGGCCCTGATGAGATGCACCCAAGAGTGTTGAGAGAACTGGCTGATGTTGTTGCTCTACCACTCTCCATCATTTTTGCAAGATTGTGGCAAACAGAAGAGGTGCCTGAGAACTGGAGGAAAGCCAACGTCATTCCAGTCTTCAAAAAGGGCAAGAAGGAAGATCCAGGAAACTACAGACCAGTCAGCCTCACCTCCATCCCTGGAAAAATGATAGAGCAGATCATTCTGGAGGTCACCTCTAAGCACATGGAAGAGAAGAAGGCTATCAGGAATAGTCAGTATGATTTACCAAGGGGAAGTCATGCTTGACTAATCTGAGAGCATTCTATGATGTCCTGACTGAATGGGTAGATGCAGGGAGAC
>VYZX01004409.1:148459-162201 GCA_013401335.1 Brachypteracias leptosomus
TCAAATCTCCTACTTCAGAGGTATTTTGTCCCCAGTGCATACAATTGCCTTTCCTCCCCATCATCTCTGTATCACATAGTTTGATTTGTCTTGATAGGTGATATCAATCAAATATCGAAGCAATTTTTAGCACTAGGGAGCAAATGCATTTAAGAGGCAATAGCTTACTCACTCAGACATAGCACCATTTTTCTGATGCGTTCCTCTGATTTTCCCGTTTCTTACAACCTCACTGCAACTGCATTGGCAAAGAGCTCTTTCTTTCAGGGCATGTGAAACAGACACACAGTAAAAGAGAAAAAATTAAATGGCACAAACATTTGTATCCCGACATCAGATGAAAATGTGCTACTGCAATCCATCCTACAGAACTGAGGGAGCTTGCTGATGTCAGTGACACAAAGAAAGGGAGAGGAAGGCAGAGAAAAGACTCCAAAGCAGCAGCTCCAAAGATCTTATTTGCCTGCACCACTTGAAAGAAAGATGAGCAGGACAGAAGGCAGGCAAGAGGCAGTGGCAAGTGATTCCCTAAACCCAGAATCTTTCGCAATGGTATTAGTGCTGTAGATTATAACAGAATATTTATATAATTGATGACTTCCCAAAATAACCAGTTCAAATTCATCTCAGGCATACCAAAAATTAGGCAGAAGCCAGCAGGGCACTTTGAGATGGTTATGGGAGAAAACCTGCAAAGAGGCAAATTCTTACCTAAGACTGCCTTCCTGCCTTATCCTGACAGAGAAATGATAATGCAGTTCTTTCCACTGAAGACCAGTCCAAAGCTTACCGTTAAGTACAACTCAGAAGAGAGCCTACCTAGAGATTAAGTGGTAACTTCAGGAGATAGTTGCCCCTTGCAGAGCAATTACCATTCTGAACCACAAGATTCTTTTTCCTCCTTCCGAAAGCTAATCAGACATGATTCTCTTTCATTCCCCCAATCCCTTTGCCACAATTTAATTCCTTTTTTCATGTTCTAGTGAAAAGGTATTATTCAAGAGGCAGGAATCATTAAACTTTATTCATTGTTAATTCAGTGAACAAGATGCCAAGCCAAGCTTCCTGGGAGTGGCATTAGCACCTCTGTTGGCCAGGGAG
Source organism: Brachypteracias leptosomus (assembly GCA_013401335.1). Taxonomy (NCBI): domain Eukaryota; kingdom Metazoa; phylum Chordata; class Aves; order Coraciiformes; family Brachypteraciidae; genus Brachypteracias; species Brachypteracias leptosomus. Next base: position 149,561 of record VYZX01004409.1, read on the forward strand.
CTCAGGCTCAGAGCTCATACTTAAGCTTCAGCTTTTTTGATAATCTGTATTACCCTCTGTGGTGGCTCATACTCTTAGCTCTAGCCTAAGCTACCCTGTGGACTCCCCAGGGAGAGGAGTTCAGACACACAAGGAGAAATTTCACTTAAGTATATACAGAATATATAGTACATATGGACTGGGAGTCACAGTAAGAGGGAGCCAGTATACTCTCAAAACCTTTTGAAAAAAGTGACAAGTTGTATACAAATGAATTGAGACTAAAGCTAGCATTCTCCATTGCTCCCAAGCATCTCTTTCTCAGCTATCAGCACATGTCTATCAAAAATGGAAGTGAGCACAGATAACTCTTCTTCTCACCTGCTGAATGCCTACTACTGAGGTGGAGTTTTTTACCTTGTTTCTCATTTCCCATTATTTAAGAATCATTCTCTCCAAACACCCAAACGCTCACTAAGACTGCAGGCATCACCTGTTAAAGCTAGTGAAGAATATTTTACTACAGAAGGATGCCAACACTGAAGGCACGATGCAGAATCACTGCTACCTCTCTATGCATTGTCCTTCATAAGAAGCAGCTCTGAAGATGCAGAAGATCTACAAGAAGAGCCAGAAGGAGGATGTGGGGAACTACAGACCTGTAGCACGTTCTGACCTCAGTGTCAAGGAAGGTTATGGAGCAGATCTCGAGTGCCATCACATGGCATGTACAGAACAACCAGGTGATCAGGCCCAGTCTGCATGGGTTTATGAAAGGCAGGTCCTGCTTGACCAATCTCATTTCCTATGACAAGGTAACCCACTTAATGCATGAGGGAAAGGCTATGTTGTTTACCTGGACTTTAGTAAAGATTTGACACCATTTCACCACAGCATTCTCCTGGAGAAACTGGCTGCTCATGGCTTGGATGGGCGTATGCTTCACTGTATAAAAAATTGGCTGAATGGCCAGGCCCAGAGTGGTGCTGAATGGAGTTAAATCCAGTTGGTGGCTGGTCAAAGGTCATGGTCCCCAGGTCTCAGTATTAGGGTCAGTTCTGTTTAATAACTTTTTCAATGACCTGGACAAGGGGATTGAGGACACCTTCTGTAAGTTTGCAGATGACACCAAGTTAACCAGTTGTGCTGATCTGCTTGAGAGCAGGGAGCCTCTATAAAAGGATCTGGACAGGCTGGATCAATGAACCAATGGTATGAGGTTCAACAAGGTGAAGAGCCAGGTCCTGCACTTGGGTCACAACAACCCCATGCAGTGCTACAGGCCTGGGGAAAAGTGGCCAGAAAGCTGTCAATGGAAAAGGACCTGTGGTTGCTGGTCAACAGCTGGCTGAATATGAGTAAGCAGGGTGCGCAGGTGGCCAAGAAGGCCAACAGCATNAGCACGTTCTGACCTCAGTGTCAAGGAAGGTTATGGAGCAGATCTCGAGTGCCATCACATGGCATGTACAGAACAACCAGGTGATCAGGCCCAGTCTGCATGGGTTTATGAAAGGCAGGTCCTGCTTGACCAATCTCATTTCCTATGACAAGGTAACCCACTTAATGCATGAGGGAAAGGCTATGTTGTTTACCTGGACTTTAGTAAAGATTTGACACCATTTCACCACAGCATTCTCCTGGAGAAACTGGCTGCTCATGGCTTGGATGGGCGTATGCTTCACTGTATAAAAAATTGGCTGAATGGCCAGGCCCAGAGTGGTGCTGAATGGAGTTAAATCCAGTTGGTGGCTGGTCAAAGGTCATGGTCCCCAGGTCTCAGTATTAGGGTCAGTTCTGTTTAATAACTTTTTCAATGACCTGGACAAGGGGATTGAGGACACCTTCTGTAAGTTTGCAGATGACACCAAGTTAACCAGTTGTGCTGATCTGCTTGAGAGCAGGGAGCCTCTATAAAAGGATCTGGACAGGCTGGATCAATGAACCAATGGTATGAGGTTCAACAAGGTGAAGAGCCAGGTCCTGCACTTGGGTCACAACAACCCCATGCAGTGCTACAGGCCTGGGGAAAAGTGGCCAGAAAGCTGTCAATGGAAAAGGACCTGTGGTTGCTGGTCAACAGCTGGCTGAATATGAGTAAGCAGGGTGCGCAGGTGGCCAAGAAGGCCAACAGCATCCTGGTTTGTATCAGAAACAGTGTGGCCAGCAGGACTAGGGAAGTGATTGTTCCTCTGTACTTGGCATTGGTGAGGCCACACCTTGAATACTGTGTCCAGTTTTGGGACCCTCACTACAAGAAGGACATTGAGGTGCTGGAGCATGTCTGAAGAAGGGCAAAGCAGCTGGTGAGGGGTCTAGAGCACAAGACTTATGAGGAGTGGCTGAGGGAACTGGTGTTCTTTTAGCCTGAAGAAAAGGAGGCTCAGAGGAGGTCTTATTGCTCTCTGAAACTACTTGAAAGGAGGTTGCAGAGAGGTAGGGGTTGGTCTCTTTTCCCATGTAACAAGCGAAAGGGCAAGAGGAAATGGCCTCAAGCTGCACCAGGGGAGGTTTAGATTGGATATTAGGAAACATTTCTTCATGGAAAGGGTTCTAAAGCACTGGAACAGGCTGCCCAGGGAAGTGGCTGAGTCACCATCCCTGAAGGTTACTTAAAAGATGTGTAGATGTGATGCTGAGGGACATGGTTTAGTGGTGTCCTGGCAGTGCTGGGTTAACTGTTGGACTTGATGATCTTAAAGGTCTCTACCAACCAGAATGATTCTACAATTCTAAGAGCCAGAAGAAATGCTACGGGCTCATAGACTGAGGACAGAAGGGAGAGCACTGCAACACAGCAGAAGGGGAGAGAAAAGAGCCTAAGAAACCTTACAGTGCTGTTCCTCATGCCCTGCTTCATCCTCACCCCTCCTCTAGTCTGCAGACCTCCTTCTTTCTCCCTATTCCCATAGACCTGTAGCTTTTCCTCTCCAAAAGCTGACTTGCAAACAGAAAGAGATCACTTAAAAAAGGTTTTGCTAGTTATAAAAAAAATGACAGGGCACAGTAGAAGTTAATAGGATGATGCTATTTCACATAGGCAGAGCAACCACACAGCTCTGATCTAAAGCAACTTGTGTTAGTGTTCAAAACAGATAACCATAGTATCTTAGTGAAAAATCATCCTCTAAATGGTTCTTCTCTCTGGTGGTCTTAGGCTAAGGCATTGAGTTATCTTGAATGAAGATGTGCCTGTTTGATGAATGCTTAATTCCCACTGTAGGAAAGTTCAGGTCAGCTCTGTACTGCACATTTGTTTACGTTAGACAGATTTTGGTATCAGTAAATTGTGCCACAAATGGCTCCACAGAGGTATGAAGCCTCATTTGGTCTTCAAAGTAACCAACTTCCTCCAGCAAACTTACAAACTTCAGTGCTCCAAACCAGGAAGGACACCTGCATGTCATTAAGTACTTAATGCTGAGCATACAGCTTTCTGGGTCACCATCTGTTCAGCAAGACAACCAGCTCCTGGCTGCTGTTCCCCAGCTCAGTGCGCTCCAGGGTTTGAACTCTCAGCTTTGGCAGCTCACAAATACCCAAAAGGTAGCACGGATGGATCTTGTGTGTCAGCAATACAAATGGAAAAGTAGCGTCCCAAGAGAGAACAATTCAACCAGGCAGAGTTCAGTAGCCTCTTTAAGAATTACGAGCTAATCAGAATAGCTCATAATGTAAATGCCTCTGTTTGTTGTATCTACTGCTGCCCTTCTAATCTCATCAAGATGCCTGCTTATCTGCAGTTACCTGGCTCTGGTAATATTTACTGTCTGTGCTGTTTAGAAGTTCTCTCTTGTGCTAGAAAGTTTGCTCTGTAAGCAACTACTCACAGAAGAAAGTTCAAAATTAACATGCCCTCACCTAAACAATGGAACATGTTGAAAACACTTTATGTAGCAATAGAAGGAGCTACCTGCAGAAAGCTAGAGAATAAGTATCTCATTGGCTCTCGAAATCCATAATGACTTTCCCTCTGCTCCACAGGAGCCAAGTTTGCCCAGTGCTGGAACTTCTATCCAAAGTTTCCAGTCTAGCGCTTCAGCCTTTTGAAGTTGAACCACCAGATGGTTCCACTATATCAACATCATCATTAAATTAGGCAACATTAATCACAGAGATAAAACAAAAGGTAATGCATCCTAATGGTCACTGGGGAAGTATGACCTTTGCATAAAACAAAACAGAGGAAACAGAGAACAGAGGCTGCTCTAAGGTCTGGGAAACTGATGTAGGTTATAACCACTGCCAACAACACAGGCTTACAATTTCTGCTTTTTGCCCCCTGTCATCCCCACCCAAGTTGTATTACATATGAAAAGTCAATTTAAGGAAAATGTTCTTTGTGGAAGTTTCATATTCTCAGGGAGAGGAACAAACAAGTTTTTTCCATTTGGGAAAATTCTATTTGGGATTTGACTTTTCAGAATCTTCTTAAATAAAGCCAGCAATTTAATATAACTATAGCCAGTGCTCAAATTGAACTAGAGTTCAAAGCTGCTGCTTTTCAATGAGAGGAAAATCAGCATTTCTCTTGATTCTGGAAACAGAACTGGCTTATCCATATGACTAGAAAAGCATAAATAAAAGTCCCTCAATTCCATGAGCAAAGGAAGCCAAAAAGCTGATACCCTCCTCATCACTAGAGCCTGTTTCCTCAGTCTTGCAAAATCCAGAAGACTTCTTTATCCCTGCATATCTTCCACATTCCCCAACTAAAAGTGAGCAAGAAATAGCTCACAATGGTGTAGATACTTTTCTCTTAACTGGCAACACCTTAGTTTGATTTAGTTTATTTCACTCTAAAGATATTTGTTTACATTAGAAAATTGACACAATCTATCTCACAAATGCAGGTTTTTCTTCATTTAGGTCCATTTTTCGAAAAGGCTTTGTAAAGGCAATACCTAAAGACAGTGAGACAATGCTTGATGGAGACCTAGAGGACCAGCGTTTCAGGAATAAGGGCTCTGGCCTGCCTGTCTGCTATCAAGAAAATAATTCTTGATTGGAAAGGAAAGCACACACTTAGCTACCATTTCACTAAGGCAAGGTAAGCAGGGGGGGGGGAAAAAAAAAAAAAAAAAAAAAGGAAAGAAAGAAAAGTAGACCACTTAGAAAGGAAAGGATAAGCAACTCTGTATTTTGATGATAAATGCCCTCCCAGCGTGTCCGTTTTAGTTTATATAATGCATATTTCCCTGTTCACTCTGTTTCTCATATCATGTTTGCCTCTATTCTACTAGGTTTACAACAACTGAGTTACAATTTGATATGATAAAGGGTAGCACAAGAGGTGTGACTTGTAACATGTTACAGCCTTTGTAGGAAGCAACTTGGCACCTAAATTACCGTATTTGTGTATTACAGTTAAAAAGATAACTCCATTACTTGTTAAAGCAGGACACATTTGCTATCTTTTAAAACACAGACTTATGCTTTGCTGACCTGCCCACATTTCACCTCCAAGCAGCTGAGAAAAACTATTCTGTCAAGATAAAATGGATGTCCTTATGCAAAAGCCCCAAGTTAGTTCCTTGTACCAATCTTCTGGAACCCACAACTCCACATTTGCAATTTACGTTTCAAAAGATGAAGAATCTTCTGCCTTCTATGAAAGATTTTGTGAAATTATCATCCTGGCTCCCACCATCAACACTGTAAAATAGTAAATTAGTTTGTAATTGAATTTTTCTTATCATGGCTTTTCCCAGTAAGTTATAGAGGGCTTCAGTCCTTGTTATTTTTCTCCTCTAAAAGATATTTATAATGTGGTTATCTGTTCTTCTTGAGTCTGTCAGGCAGACTAAGCTCTTTAAGCTGCAGACCAAACTTTCTCCAGTCATTAGTTTGTTGGAGAGTTTTTCCTTTACTTTCTTTTTTTCTGTACCTTTTGAAAATGTTGACATCAACACAGAACGCCTTCTGGTATTGCTGTCATCATCAACATTGCCCTAGTCTGGCCCTCTCATGTATATGCTAAGAACTGGCTTTAGACATTTTTCCACTGCACTACATTGAGAGCTCATCAGTCAATGCTTACCTTCTACGATCCTCTAAAACCCTTTTTAGCCACTGCTTTCCAGTTACTTCCTGCTGTATAAGTTTCATCCATACGTATGGAGCTAGAGAGGACTAAAACATGCTGTGCTAAGCCACCTGCATCTTTATTTTCAGCTCTGAAAACACAACAGGGAAAACGTCACCTATCCCTAAGACACAGACATAAACACAGGAAAGAACAGGTGGAAAGAGGCTCCCTGCCTTTTCCTGGCACCTTTGCCCATATTAAAAAAGGTAGAAAGAAGCCCTGAGCAGCCTCAGGCTGTTAATAATGATGCCAATGCTCAGTTATTAACAAGTTCTGCAATATTTAGCGTTTTCTTTAAAGACTAAAGCCTAATTTTTCATTAGCTTTTAGAAGGAAAAAAAAAAAAGTATTTTCAGTCTTCAGCTTTAAAGAAAATACTTGAAAGTGTGACCAAAGGGTTACATTAAAATAATAAAAACCTATGTAGAAGGTCAGAACAAAGAATTCCATCGTTGTTTTGGACTTTCTTCATCTAGTGATTTTTAGGCCAATATCCTGACAGGAAAGGGGGAGGAGTGGGGCTGTCAGTACTGTATTCAATGAGTATAATTACACTGAATTAGTGCTAAGGGGTTTAGAGAGAGGAAAAAAAATACTATTCCACAGAGTTAATATAAAGTGGGCTTTCATGTATATACAAATCCACAAGAAGCAAGCTACTGCCTGCTGAGACCTATTTGAGAGCCAAGGGATTGATCGGACTCAGCCAGCCCTTGCTTAAGAAAAAAGCTGCAGTTGTGAATTACTGTAAAGCAGTATTCATGTGATTGATGGGTTTACCCCCACCACCACATTTGTTTCAAAGATCCATTTTGTCCTCTGTGGTGATGGTGTGAATTAACCCCTCTCACAACGGCTGGATGGATTTTGCAAGACCAGTCCAAGGTCTAGGAGCTCGATGAAGCTTTTATCCTAGGCAGCCATGTGACTGGGAAAATGGGAAGGAGAGGCTATTTAACACCCAGGCTTCTGAGGAGCACCATAACACCAGCCTCCTCAAATAGTCTGCAAACTTCCTGCCATCAGACCAGCCAGCTCTTCACCTGCCTGGAGAATCATCTTTGAAGGAGCTCTGCCTCTGATCTCCCTTGCAGTCTGATACTCCACCCACTTGTCCTTACATCCAAGGGAGCATAAGGTATATTGTGGTGGGTTTACCTTGGCTGGGTGCCCGGTGCCCACCCCTAGTCCCTCTATCACTCCCCCTGCCCCCCACCAAAACCTCCGTCAGCNTTATTTCATCTCTTGCCTTTTTAACCCAATTTGCTGTAAGAAATAGATTATTTTTTTTCCTCTTCTTTTTCCCCATGAAAAAGAGAAAGCCTGAACTTCGTATGCAGTAAAGAAGCCAGAGACTCCAGGTAGGTCTGTGATGGGATTTATCCTCAAGCCTCAGGCTCTAAGAATCAAAAGTAGTTAGAATAGCCAAGGGAATGGGAAAGAAAACCAGAAATGGGCATGGAACATGACCAGCTTTTAAAAAGCTCCTGAAATCTTTTGAATTGACAGTATGACACAGAAAGCCAGATTTCCACGGAAGCCTGATCACACATTTCCTTAGGAACAGGCCACAGCATCTCAGGAACAGCTTATTCAGCCAGGAATAGATCCATTTGTCAACTGCAAATTGCTCTGTGCTCTTCCCAGTTCCCAGGAAGGTACTACGTACATGTGTAATATTCGTTTTTCCTTTACAAGTTAAATCTGTTGCTTAAAAGCAGGAAAAAAACCAACCAAACAGAGTATTTAAACACTATTAGCTGTCTGCAGGCAAGTCAAATGCAACCTTCCCACAGAACACTGCAAACATGTTTCAGACTGCACCATTTCATTTCTATTACCCTGGACTTCCCTGAAACCATGTGACTTATCCTACAGGACCTCCTCCATATTTACAGTCCTATTCTAGCCACAAGGAGAAAAAACGATGCATTGCAACTCCAGTCATCTATTTCACTGTACTCCCCACCACCACACTGCCAGCATTTCTTAATCACTACCTGCAGCATCAGCTGCTCCCCATAGTGGACACAGCCCTTTATCCCAGCTCTGCTGCCCCACCTGCATCCCAGACCTGGTCTGGGAAAAAGGGCATCAGAGGATGACAAATGACTGTTTTTACAATGAACATTAGGTGAGGGAGCTTCTCAGTGTGTCCTGCCCTGGTTTGTCATAGCACATCATAGATGTTCTCTGTCCTCAGGTTTAGAGTACCACTTTGGTCCTTTCTTGGACACTATCTTCATCTGCCTTGATAGTTGTGCCAGATGTTGTAGGAATCACAAATGCCAAATCTAAATGCTGTGAGAGGTCTCCAACTAAAAAACCCAGTGTCCAAAGGGGCAGATGCTGAAGTAGCACCAAATGGGGTCAAACACATTCCAGCTACTACACTCAATTCTCACACAGAGATACAAATTCTCAGGCCACAGTGTGGCATGACGGAAAGCATCCAGTAGCTAGGTTAGTCTCTGTGCATCAAAGTTATGAGTGACCCATACAAACCACAACTAGAGCTCAGCTGTCCTGGAATGACTGGGTTAACAGATGAACACTCAGCATTTCAGCAGCCTGCAGAAAAAGCTGTCAGACCTTCTCCTGCTATCCTACAACCACATTTCCAAATTTTATGTGTGCGCATTTTATTAACCCCAACGAACAGCATGTTTCATTTTTCTGTGAAAAACTCTCTCAACTGTAGATAAACCATCCAATTTGTCAGAATAATTTTTACTTTCACTGTGCTTGTAACTTCCATTGCTATGATTTACAAGTTCTACACATGTACTTTATGCTCCACCATGCAAACAGGGAAGGAGGAAAATGGCATCAATGTCAGGCTACAACAGGAGCTCACAGAACTGCCAGCAGCCTGCAAACCACACATATGGAAAAGCATACCATAGGACAATGTCATGAATCCTGTGTGAGCCAGGGTGGGTAACACCAGAACAGCAGAGTACACTGGCAGTATCAATGTTCTAATATGACACTGTTGTGTTAACAGAGCCATCAAATCCCATAGACCCATCAACCAAAGTTAAAGCTCATTCCAGTCCCAGGAGCACAGCAGTCTTTGTTTCTACCTGGTGTCTGACAAAAATGTTTCCACTGAGCTCTGATCAGCATACTAAGTTATCCTCTTCCCTTCCCCATCAAATCCCCCAACTGTGCAGCTCAGTCCAGTGTTGTGCTACTAAGAAAGGTCAAGTTATTTCGTTTCCAAAGCCTACGCACGATCGAGTGCCATTAAAACCAGGCATGTTTTTCTTCTCATTCAACCTAGAGAATGATTTACTTGAAACAAAAGTTACTTCTTGTCACCCCTTCGTTTGCTCCACTCTGAGGCATCACAGGCAAGTGACCTAAAAGCACCATCATTAGAAGCAGAAGGTTAACTGCAATCTTGGTTGGCTTCTGTTATTGCTGATGCTGTATATGTCACAGCAAAAGCTGTAACGCGTTTAAGTGACTCAAATGATGACAACGAGCAGTAAGCCCTTGTGCCCATTCACAGCACCCTACATAAAAGCCACTTGAGCTCATCAAGAATAGGAATGAGCTCTTTCTTAAGTCCAGCCCAATCCAGTTAATAGGCTTATATGGAAATGCTGAAAGACAGGACTTACAAGTGCAATGCACCTAACTTGCACACATTAGTTTGCTAAAAATTAAGGCAGAACATCTATGCACCACCTAGATGAGATTCCTAACCACCTCTTTCCTCTCAATATATTCCTTTATAGATGCTTTTCTCTAAAGATACGAATTTAAGAAAGGGCTTAAGTGATCTTTGTGACTAGCAACCATTATAAATCTTGTTCCACTAGCACAAAAAAAAATAAAATATCCTGTGAAATACAGAAGCCCATTTCAGTCTTCCTGATCAATTAGTCTTCCCTTCCTGCTTTTGGCATATGTTTGCATAAGTTGATTTGCTTCTGCTAAAGAGATGCTGGCATGCATCAAAATAGAAAAAAAAGAGATGCACAGAAGCTTTGAGATTGTTTGTTGTGACATTAGTTGCTGATAACACACTACTATCCTGTCTTCCTCACTCCATCTGTGCACACAGTTGTAACCTGAGGAAGTGGTTGCTCCTGACCTTCTGCTGAGGAGCAGGCACATAAATGGATGCCCAAATCCTGTCCTCCCCACCATCAACAAGCACATGGGATAGCTCCGAAATGAAGGGTGGAACAAAAGATTCCCCTATTCAAAAAACAAAGATTTGATTTGGGATTCATTACTTAAAAGTTAAAGTACTTTAACTCAACTTGTTAAGTCTTGATTTTCCATAATATAAACTGGGGGGACGGAGAAGGGGGAGCATGTGTCAATTTTGCCCAGAATATGAATAATTCTAGGAGATAAAGAAGACATTAGAAGTCTAAGTGTTACTAAGAGAAGTTAATATTAAAACCATTATCTGCGAGATGCAGGGAGACTAAGTCTGCATCAGATTAATTGAACACAGCCAGATTTAAGGGAAAATGGGTAATTTTCACAGGATATTCCAGCCCTGACAACATACTTGTTTTCATATAGTTGTCCATTTACCACAGCTGGAAAGCATTAGGGTGTCAAATTAGATGTACCTGAGTGCAATCAGCTTGCATTTCTGATATCACAAACAGCTTCCTGGAACACAGTTTGCTCAAGTGTTAATCAAAAAAAAAAAAGGCAGTAACATAAAAAGTTTCAATGACAAATTTTTACATACAAATTTAGTTACTTTGGTGGACTTTAGATCAGGCCTTGAGCTAAAATGCTTAGAGGGGATTCTTCCAAAAAGAGAAAACATGCCATCTTGAGCTATACTTGCATCCATAGCAAGTAAGAAAGAGGAAGAAGTCAGAAGTACTTTTCAGGCTCTCTTCAATGTACATTTCCTCGCAGGAAGGTACATGAGGGGAGTGTCTCCAACAACGAATTCTGAGCTACAGCCTTCAGGCTGATAGAATACAAGCCTCCAATTCAGACCAGAGATGATCAATGTAAAGTATTTGGTGATCAAATGATGATGCCGTTACCATTTTCTAGAAATGTGAAAACGAGATCATATTTATAAATTAGTTCTTGTCAGTGCAAGCAATTCATACAGTGGCATCTGGTTTGAAGCTTGCAGAAGTAAAAGCTACAATGAGTTAGTCCCAAACAATGGGAAAGAATTGATTCAGGAATTAAATAAGTCTGTTTTTTCTAGACTAATTTCCAAAGGGAGAATTACCACAGTTCAGATACATTTCCATAGGATATAAACACAAAATTCTCTCACGATCCTCTGAAATCTTCACCCCAAAGCTACTACATGATTATGGTGGATGCTATGATTGGAAGGTCATTACTCGTCCTAAAAGAACCAGGCTTCAAGAAGCATAGTATTTGGAAGTAATTTCTTTCTGTTCACAGTGAGCATTTCTTTAATAAAGCACACAAGAAATGAGCACAGATATTCTGAAAGGGTGCCAAAGTGCAACCACTGATGATACTCCTGGCCACTCAAAAAAGAAAATAAACAAACAAAAAACTAAAATCAAAACCCAAGATTTCTAAAATGCAGTTTAAGAATTTATTCAATCACAGAATATCCTTAAGAGAAAGAAAATGGAAATCCAGCACAAGCGAAACTAATAGGAGAAAACAACTTGGCAGTTGAGATGCAAAATGGAGATTAAAGAGATACAAGAGCAAGGTTGAGGAACAAGGAGTCGAACACATAGTGACAAGTAATAAGGCATTCCTTAAGTACATGGGAAACTAGAACTCCAGAAGAGATGGTGGCTCCTGTAGACTACCCTGATGCAAAGAAGTCAATGAGGGTAGAAAAAGATTGCACAGAAGTTAAATGAATCCTCTGCTTCAATTTTCGTTTCCAAGCAGGGAAGAGAGATGCATACCCTAAGGCTATACAAGTAAAGAACTTGAGGCAGAACTACCAGACGGAGTTAGGGGAAATAAAATAAAGCAAATTAAAGAAAAAAAGCAGCAACTCGGGAAATCTGATTGCACTAAACTGCATTTCCAGAACTGAGAAAAATCAGTTAAAGGCAAGTGCAAACCAGCTAGCTTGAAATAGAAGCCTCATAAACTAGGAAAGTCTAAAAAAGCACATTTTTCACAATGATAAATCATGCCTCACCAATCTACAAGAGGCCATTAAAAACTTATCCTGGATATTTTTCACTAGATGTAGATTGTTTGGATTTTCAAAGACTTTGAAAAAAGCTATTAACAGAGCTTGGTAATTTGGGGATAAGAGGTGAGGTTCTGTCACTCCAAATATTACTAAAGGAACTGAGAATCCCAGGGTAAGAACAATAATCAGTTATTTGTACAGAAGTGGGGGTTGTACTACCCCAAGTTCAGCCTAGGATCAGTGTTGTTGAGTGCATTTATAAAGCATCTGAAAGAAAGAACATGAAACAAGGTAATAAAATATGGGTTTAGTCAACAGTACAGAGTCCCTTTTTCTTGCAACTACCCAGGCAAACTTGACAACACAAACACCAGATAAAATTCACCACAGACACATTGAAGTCTAATGAAACAAATATACATATATATATATATATAT
>VYZX01004409.1:162212-185314 GCA_013401335.1 Brachypteracias leptosomus
ATTTTAAACTATAATATGATAAAACGGTTGACTCTGGAAATTATAATGCAATTATAGAATGCCAGGTTAAATTTCAACTAAATATACTTGCTAAAATAAGAACGTGAATTGAGAGCACACTTAGAAATAAACAAGTTGAAACACTGCTGATTTAGAACTAGGCATGGGGCGGTAAAAGGACATTGAAAACATGAAACTTGAGAGAATGTGTAACATTTATCAAGGGTGACCTACTACACTATTTAAATAGAAGAGAGATTAAAGCAAAGAGAAGTTGGGGTTATGAAAACAAAGACAGAGACACAGGAATTCAGAATTAAGATTAAGGAAACCTCAGCTATTCAGAGCTATGGAAATACATCTTCAAACCCAAAACAGCTTGGGTGTGGCTTATCTGTTTGGGACAAAGAAAATCCCTTTCAGATTTATGCACACTTAAAACTAAGGAAAATGAATACGACTTGCTGAAAGGTTTAGTGAGTCCACATAACCTTGATTTTACAGAACTCAAGCCATGCTATCCCATCCATTTTCGTATCTTGTACAATTGGACTGCTACTCACAGGGTACAATCCAGGTCTCAGAAAAATCCGGACCTGTTTCACAGCCTGATATAGATTCTGCTATAGAAGCAGTAGTATCCTTCAATGGTTTAGTTTTGCAAGGCAGCAAAACTGGGACCAGAGAGGACTCTGAGCAAGGAAACTAGAGAAGTAGGTGAGGCTGCCCAAAGTGGACAGCACACCTGGGATCAGCTGACACAGCTTGTAAATTCTGCTACTCCAAGAAGTTTTTAAGCCTTGAATACTTTCTAAACATGGGGGAATAGAAGACAGATATAAATGAGATTTAAAAAAAATACCCTTTTCATTTCACACAAATCACACACTGCATCAGGCAGTGAAAGCTGTATTATTCTAGGCTAAGGTCTACTTAACACTGAACAAAAGATAAAATGTCTTTTGTAAGAGAAACTATGATTATACGGGGAGGAAAAAAAATTCCAAACATCATGTCCTATGGAGTAATTGAAAAGAACATGTAGAATTGAATAAAAATGGAATTTTGATTCCATTTTTCCCCCAGTATTTTTGCAATTGTAAATAAACAATTATTTTGTAAAGAAATAATTTTGTCATCATTTACAGCTACTAAAATTGTTTACAAATGTTTACAATTATTATGATTATCTTCTAATTTTCAAGAATACACTGAAAAAAATCAACTGATCAGGAAAGGAAAAGTTTGAGAAAATGCTTCTCATTCTTCATTGCTGTTTATTATATCATTCTTTTTGTGAGGCATCATGATCATAAAAATGACATAATGAACAGCATCAACTGGATATCATAGGGCATCACCGAGAGCTAACTGTAGCCAATGTATCTATCTCATAGATAAGCTCAAGTTTGTTTCCATTTCCTCAACACCCATTAAGTGCTGCAAATGTTCAGATACACACCAGAATTTCACTGACTTGGAATAGAAATCTTGGATTCAGTAGCTCAAAAACTTCCATTTCAATAAGCCTAACGTGAAATATTTCAACCTCAATTTTTCTTGACTTAGACAATTTACACTTTACAGACTTCTCCTGCTCCAGGTTTTTTGTTTGTTTCAGAATTTCCTATTTAAGTAAGACAAGAAACTCCCACCTATAATTACTTGAGAAATCTCAGCTGATAAAATCCCAACGAGAATTAGAGCCTTATTGCACATGCTGAAAGCGTCAATAAAGAAAGATGTGAACTTGTCGTTTATAGTATGTGTTATGCAGTTGGAAAGTCTAAAGTTAGATAACAGATTTTTGCTACACATTCCTACAGTTTGGAAAGTTTCTCCAAACACAGACTCACTTTTGATGCAAGTGTGCAAAGCACAACATTGGGGCAAAGTGTCTCAACATCTCTTTTTTTTCCTCTATAAAAATGCAGTGTCCACATCCACTCAACCTATGGTTGCGGTTAGCACAAGAAAGAGAGGCTCTCATTTATAGAGCTACTTCCTTATAAATATAATCATAAATAATTCAAACTGAACTATAGTACATAGTGATTAAACGAACAAAGTACATGCCGTATGCTTTTTAGTCCTTTCCTCATATGGTAGTATTCAATCTCCAGCCATTTCCAAGAGCTCATACCCTTTGTGAAAATTAGCACAGAGGTGCTGTATTTGGTCACAGAGAAGCAGCCAATGAAAGGACAGGACCATGTAGTACATTATGCTACCAAATAAGAAGAGGTGTTTGTAAATATTATCTTGGCTACAAAGTTCTACAAGGATCTAGAAATGTTTTTGGAAAACAGACTCAAAATAATTTTTCTAGATCAAAGTTATGTTTAAGAGCAAGACATTCACCCACTTTTCCCCCCATTCACATCCCTCTTTGAACCCCAGATTTTCTCTTTGTGAAAACATGACCAATTTTGCAGGTAGTTGGGGGCAAGGAAAGAAAATGTTCCCCACTTTCTTACATTTCTGATTCCAGACAGCTTTACAAAACCATTTCAGATGTTAAGTCCAGAAATCTTCTTTTATCAGAGGTAAAATCAACAGCTGATCCCAGCTGGAAGAATGAAGCCTCCACCTCTCATCAGGGTAAAGTCAGAACCTTCACAGCACCAGATGGTCATACAGGAACAGGTTTTGGCAAGGAGTTATGCCCCACCCACACCATGCTCTGGAAGGTAGAGTTATTAACAGGGTTCAGTAGAAGTTTACACTGGAAGTGGAGGAGAAAAACAGCTCTCTAATAGTTTGAATTTTCCCAAAAAAATACAGGGGAACCTCATGCTTAAACATATGTCCAGAAAAATATCAAGTGAAGCTGCTAAAGGCCCCACAGTAAATGTATTGCTATAAAACTTATCACAAGAGATTTCATCCCCACCTACTCATAAAGAGCATGCACCTGAATGCCTATTGTATCATCAAAGGTTTTTATTTCAGCTAACTGTGTTTAGTCTTATAAATTAAGGCAACGATAAAGCAAAGGTTTCAGATATACTTTTATATTGTCTAGGTAAATCCCACTGCTCTCAGTGAGGCAATTCATAGCCCATAAAGCTGTTTCAATGCATGAGCTGTGCAAAGACTGTATCTCAAATTACAAGCAACTGAGAGAAGCAATGGACATCTCTTAAAACACATACACCTATAATCCCAGCGGCCACTCAAAATTAATGAGTCCCAAACACAAACCAAACTCCACATTCCATATAAAGACAGATTCTTGAGCTAACAAATCTGAAGGCAGTGGAGCTTGCCTTTCCTTCTTTATCACCCCATAAACATAGTTCCCATGCTATTTTGCAAGTGCAGGGAAATTCCTGAAAACTAGATCCAGTGTGGATACCTGTTTTTAGGCAGCACCTAATCCCTGCAGCTCTGTATAAATCCTCTGCTGGTGGATGATCTACCTATTACAACTACTAATAGAAGGAAAACAAGAAAGAGCAGCCTTTAGGCTTCTCTGAATTCTGTAGGTCTTTGGTCAGACTTGTCAGAAGATCACCACACCATAACTGGCTCCCCTATGGCATCCTGGGTTGGTTTTTATTTTTCCCTCCTGCTGCTTAAGTAGGCCTAGAAGAGGAGAAGGCCTGCAGCACGGAGCAAGTATGCTAATGCCATATTGTACTAACTGCCATGCCAACAGCAATCACACACACGCCCGCTCACATGCTTCTGCCAAATAATCACTTAAGCAAGCATCAACTACAGAGATTAGCAAAAGCATCTGACAACACGCAAATCAGAAAAGAAACATGGTCTGAAGGGACAGCTTAGAATAGTGAGGATTTAATAAGTGAAATGACATGAAGTTCCTGAATCAAAGCTTGCAGTGTTTTTGGAAGATTTCTGAAAATCCTATCTGATGCCTTAGATTTTTTTTCTCCACCCCTTGGTTCCTACTGCATATCAGCTGCACCCAGGCAGGCTTCTAATAAAAGCAAGTGACTCTTGTGCAAACAAAAACATCTTTGTGACCTCTGGGAAGGCAGCAATCCAAACAAACAAGTGGGCAGTCAGGTGGCACAAGCTATGGGGGAGCAATCATTGCATCTCAGGGGCCTTTTGGCATCACCAGAAGGAAAGCTAAGCTACTTCCACAGAAGACTACGTTTCCAGGAAAAAAAACTCTAGGTAGATAGAATAAGATGTTCAAATTATTTCTGTTTAATATGGTGGGGAGGCTACCTTCGAACACAATTTTTATTATTCAAACTAAAGGAACAAAGCGTTTTCATACAAGAATTAAGGTAAAGTATCAGAATAATCTCTCGATTTATCTTTAATTTACTAAAAGGTGTTTTATTCCAAAGGCACTTTCAGTGAAAGTAGTACTTCTACTGCAAGTATCACAACCATTTACCAGCATTATAGCTTGTTTTTGTCTTGTTTTGAAGAATTTGTTACCAAAACAAAGGAGTGGGCACCTTTCTAAATCTCTGGTTGAATTCTCTAGTCCTTATTCTGATGAAGCTCTTGCTGAAACATCAACTTTGCCTGAATAATGATGGGAAGATGCCTGCCTGGTTTAGTACTAATCTGTTTGACAGGATGAATTCAGGGAGCTGAAAAAGATCTCAATGGAAGAAGTTCAGCTGTCCAAAAGCAAACTGTGACTTCATAGTGCCATAACACTGCAGAGACAGCACCATATTAGAGGTGCCATCTTTCTACCATTTCTAAATCCCTTCCTGTATCACTTTCAAAGACAGTAGACCTTTCTAAAGAGATCTATCTGCTACCATTTAATAAAATGCCTGGAAAAGCATCACAGAAATGTTAAAATGGGCATTTTGAGTCAATGTGATTCTTCCCACTGTTGCTTGCATGCTGTAAACCTGTAAAATAAAGACAAAACAACTGTAAAACAGTTAATTTTAAATAAAAGTTTCTGATATGAGAACTACCTACACACAGTATTAAGCACATTTTGGATGCTCCTGTCACAAAGGCAAAGATGCTCCAGACTGTGAGCCTTCTGTTGCTGGCTACAGATGGGCTCATACATTTGCATCGCACTACTAAGGCTCTTTTGCACTTTGAGATACATGATACGTTAGAAGTATAGCTAAAAATAAATAAATAAATACATAAATAAATCTGTTGTACTAGCAGAAACAAGGAAGCCTTAAATGCAGCAGTCAGATCATCTTTAGCTGGTTATGAAACCAATGCCATTGTTCAAATGGCTCTGAGAAACAAAACCCAAGAAGAAAACAGGTTTTGTGCCTGATATCTAGTTGAACTGAATCTGAGAAGCCAGTTCAGTCATTTTCATTGCTTGTAGTCAAACAGGGACACACTGACTTCCAGAGATATCTATATATTTACTGCTTGTGTCAATACACTGAGAATTCCTTGTTTCTTATATACCCATTATATACCCACAATTATCTGGGTTTTACCTTTCTAATTCTTAAGGACAAGTACAAAGTCAGATGGTGAAGGCAACAGCAGAGTGGTCTATCTTCCTTAACAAGCTCAGAAAATCAAGGCCAACTTTGCACTCAAGCCTGAGAAACAGGCTACCTCTAGCTCATTGCTGGCATCACTAGCGCTGTGCCCATCTCCACTGCCAGCTGGACCAGCCCCATTAAGACAACAGAGCATCAGCCCAGGTGCATAGACAGAGGTTTGCTGAAGAAAAGAAGAGCCCGTCCAGCCTCCTCTTCCCTCCCAGTTGTTCTATATGGTTTTGCTCCTGAGAGGAGAACTAGTACACAGAGTGAGCTGCTCCAAACACACCGTTTGAAGAGGGCAAAAATTCTATTTCATTTACACCATTATCTAGCTGTGGACCACTGTCAAAACAAGCATTTGGACTGAGGTATTAGAGAATTTCTCCTCTTCCCTCCCCACAGGCATTTGATGATGGTATCATCTACAACTAAATAGGGGATGTTTACAATGTATAAGTTACACTGGAACTCTGTCTAAACTAATGAGGAAAGAAGATTTTTATAACACTTTCATGAAACATTTAAGGAGCTCTGAAATAGTGCTGGTAGGCCTCAGAGCAGAAAGGTCCAGTTTAAAATTGAACTTCGCAGTTTACTAAATGGCAGTGGACTGGAGCCCCAAGCAGTATTTATTTTCAGAGACTATTTTTATCAGAAAATCCTCAACTCCTGTAATGCTCTCCTGCTCTAAAAGTCTGTACTCCTCTGTCACAGCTGCCATGCAATCAATGGCACTTGCCAAGCAATGTGCTCCTATGGCCCAAATTAACATATTATTACATTTTTCTTAATGTAATGAAACTGTGTTTTACCTCAGACATAGTCAGCTCTAATTCTCACCTCCAGAGATTATCCCCATTGAAACCAGCATCTACTACTCTGGGAAGGCAAGGAAGGGCAGAGGCTTTTTGGAGTGGAGGGACAGAGAGGGTAGAAATCACCTGGCTACACCAGTAATGTATCTAGCTCATTATTATATTCACATTCCCTCTTCTCATCTTCCATGAAACTGCCTACAGCTGTGTTCTCTCAACCTTTGGTCTGCAACACATTAAAAGGCAGTCTGCAAGACGATTACCGTTTTTAAAAAGTCACTCCCACACATGTAAGCAAAGAAGGAAATGAGAAAAGTTTAAAAACAAAAAATCATGATGCCGCTGCAGGAGGTAGAGACAGATATTTTGAACGGTTCAATGATTCTATGCCTTGGAATAAAATAAAGTGAGAAATACTGGCCAAGAGAGTGTCTAGTTTGGTAAAGTCCCACTACCATGATATGGTGAGCCATTGCTGAAAACTTAACGAACTATTTTAATACCACTACGTCAAACACCACCTGCAACAGAGCTTTTTAAGTCTTCAAGGTCCTTACTTTTCACTAGTGAAAAGACTTTAGAAGCCTAAAGAGGGTCTGAAAAGTATTAATGAACTTGGCATTACAAAATCAGTTCCTCTGGCTACTCAGAGCAAACAAAACTTTAAGCAGCAAATTCCATACTGACTGCCAACTCTTATTTCATGGGCTGTATCAAACTCATGTTAAAAGCAGTGGGATTAAAGAGTTTGTCCGGCTGATGACCACCTCTCTCTGGTACAAGATTAACACTTTGCTTTAAATTAAAAAAAAAATAAATCTACTGATCTTTATTTAGTGTCTATTACTGTTGGCACAAATAAGAGTTATCAGTCCCTTGGAAGTTAATGCCACGCCGAAGATACGCCTTCTCTCATCTTGTTTAGTTGCTGCTGTGTCAATCCACAGAGACATGGCCATACCATTTCTTACGGAACTACAGTGTTCTATGGGTTACTGTAGCAAAACACAAATATCCCCATTACAGAAGACATCGCTCACTCCTTTAATATATTTTTTCCACAGTGCTTCTGCTGAAGAAATTGATGTGAGACAACTGATTCAGATTTCCCCCAACTCGCCTCAAACGCACATTGAACACTTGACAATGCCCACTTTTCTATTTCCCTCTCGGCAGCTCCATTGGAGAGGACTCTCTATGCATTCAGAGCAGCACAATGGAGAATGATTCCCAAAGCATTAACTTGGAGCCATTGAGACTTGGATGTTTTCAAAACGACTCTATTGTGCTCAAAGGATTCTAGACTACCCCAGCTACTCTAGAAGAGAGTCTTTTTCCCTTTCTCAAAACATCCATCCCTTGAGCCATCCCTGGAGTGCATTGTTGGGGCCGATTCCTTAGTGCAGTGAGTTCCATCAGTCAAAGCTCAACAGATACAAATAATATCAGGATATGGATATAAATTAGTGCGACAGACCCTAAATAGTTTTGACAGGTTTAGTAAGTATATATAGCAGCACAGAATGCTATTCCTGCTGTCAGACATCAATATGTAGACAGAAGATTGGGGGCACCATGGAAACTCAGCGACATAAGAGTGGTATTGATTGGATAGAAAATGAGGCTGCAATTTAAGCTTAAGGCTGCCAGAGATGCCAAGAATGGAGAATGACCTCCAGCAGTGAATTTTCAGCATAAGCTCCCTGTGAACAAGCCAGTCCAAGAAGGATAAATCAGGGACAAGCTCACCAGGGATATGGCTCAACCGAATGCAGGCTACCCTAAGTAGATGAGAATCACTCTGTGTGTATGCACGTTACAGTGACCTAGTTCGTTCAAAGACAGCATTTTGAATGGTTTATTATAGAGGCTTGAAACAAAGAGACTTCCTCAATTAAAGTCCTGAAATTAATCCCCTAAATGAAAATGCTTTTGATACACTGATCAGCAAGAGGTTGTAAATATTGAAGCAAAGCATACATTGTTAAAGACCAGTTCCCACAGAAAACAACACAGTTGGGAGTGTAGGTAATGAGGGGGCCCGAACAGAGCAGGACATTCCGTGAGCAATGCCAGCTCCATCTCTAATGTCCCCATGTTACACTAAAACACTTGTTACACTTTAACACTTGATAAATCATATCTGCCCTGCCGCAAAAACACACAAATACAGTATGAGTTAAATGAGTGCACTTTCGGAGGTCCTCTAAAGGATTATTTTTAATTGTTATTTGAGGACACAAGAACAACCATTCCCAGAAAGAGAAGAAACATAAGAAGTGTCAGGGAAGTACCTTTCTGGAGTCACAACTGCTGGAAGTCAGCTATGTAATAATATTCACATTAGTGACAAAAAGTTGAATCTATGCAAAACATCAATCAGTACAGCTCTAACAGGTATAAGGTAAGCCTCCAAAGTGTCCTCAGTGTCAGTATGGCCGTAGAGGAATAGAGGCATATGGTACTGGGATAGCAGCACTATGCTTTGTAATACTACAGTAAGATCAACCTTCTGCTGGCAAGGATGTATCAGTCACAGATTGCATCTCAAATATCTGGTGATAGACGTCTGGAAAATTGCAAAAAGTCTGTTTTTCTTAGGCCACTCCTACACTATAAACAAAGATTTACCATTTGTAAAAGGAAGATTTGTTGCTGCCTTCTCTTTTTTCCACCCAAAAGCTTGCTCTGGAGCACGCTAAAATCAGTAAGTTTCTGTCCTTCAATTTCATCTAAAGCTTTGTTTGTACTAAGTCACCAAAGAGTTTAGCTTAGCCTGAAAACAGGAGTATATTAAACCCCTGCTTTCCTTCTCATTAGGAAGAGTCACTAAATTATGGAGCAGGGGTTTTTTGTTGCTGCTAGTTTTTTGTTTACCCTCTCCAATGAAGTACTCTCTCCCCTTCCTAATTTTCATTACTACAGCAAATTAAAAAATTTACAGGTTCCTTTTTCCTTTCAAACCACTTCTCTTATCCAAAGTTCAGACTTCTTTTTCCTTTTAAAATTCTTACTACTTTGCAGGGAGGAAACAAAAAGAACCCCATAAACTTTGCTTTGTAAATCAGCTCAAGCACGCTGTCCCGAAAATGTGAAAGAAGTATTTCTTTATAACAACTTTTCCCATATCCTTCCCTTCTCTCTCATCCTCATCATCCCTTCCCTCCTTCTCCCTAGTACAAGCAGCTATACATGCAATCTATTTCTTGCCCCAAAAGCTGAACTTTGCTAAAATCTCAAAAATAAATCGGGACCAAAAGGGAAAACAAGAGCTGATGAGCCACAGGTAAAGCATTCTTCCACTTCAATACAAGTCATTTAGAGCAAACATGATCTAGTTAAAACACCAACTACTATCCATAGCTGCAAGGTCATCTCACAGAGAAAGATTCAAATGCATGTCACAAACATTTCTGCAACACTTCAAAGAAGCAACTAATTTCCAGGTTATACACCCTAGAATCCAGCTTCAGAGATCATCGCTATGCTAATGCAGGGTAGACCTTCACCGCCAAGGCAAACCACTTGCAGGGTGGAAGACAGAGGTGTGTGACAGCCAAGTGGAACATGTAAAAGAAGCAGATGAACTCCCAAAGAATGAAGATTACCTTTCCCCTATAAAAAGGCTCTACTTTGAAAAATCAGAGAATGAAGGAGGGTAAAGCGTTGGAAGCATCAATGTGGTAGACCATAACATATTTGTAGAATGTGTACACGCGAAAGGAGAAAAGTGTATTTTCACTGTTAACTCATATCTTCTCCCAACCTACCCCTCCAGAAGAAATGGAACACACAAACTAACGATGGCAGTTTTAAACAGATGTATTAGCACTTGCTGGATTCAGTTGTTCCACCAGAAGTAAACTACAGATAAGAAGGCAAAGTCCCAAGAAAAATATCAAAACGCTCGGTCTGAGGGCACAATTTAACCTCATTATCCCGAGTCTAAGCCGGGACATTCCTGGCACAGGACAACTTAGACCTACAGGGGGTTTGCCACTCTGGGGTCACTCCGTTTTCCTTTTGTCCTCTCGGAACGGACCGGCCCGAGGACTCCTGCATCCCTTCCCCGCTGGGTCACGTCCCCCACCGGCATCTCTCTCCTTCTCACCACGCCTTGGCTGTTCAACGCTCCCACTTACCGACCCACGGCACGGCAGCGCGCTCCACCACGGCACAGCCCCGCCACTCCAGTCCTGTTCCCGGGCACCCCCCGACCTCGCCCCTAGCCGGCCCCTCGGACAGGTGTCTCCAGGGCTGCAGGTGCTCCCACCCAACCCCACGGCCCCTCTCCCCGGCACCCGCGATGTGGGGCCGGGGCTGCGGAGCCCCGCTGGGGCGAGTCCCCCGGAGCCGGGGCGGGGGAGTAAGCGCATCCCACCCTCCCCCAGGGGAACGAGCGCAGGGGGTACCATTCCTCGGGCGGGTCCCAGGAGCCTCCGCCGCCCCCTCGGACTTACTTCGGGCGGCAAAAAGCTCTTCTCCCGCAGCTGAGAGGGGCGAGCCGCGGGAGTCTCCGTTGAGGAGCAGCTGCTGCTGCTGCTGTCGCCGCCGCAGCGCGTCCCTTCGCTTCCCCACGGACGGCCTCGCCGGCTCCTCCCGCGCCCCGTCTCTCTCTCCCGCCGGAGATTCCTCGCCGAGATTTTTATACTGGAGGCAGGGAACCCGATCCGCGCTTTGACTCGGCAGAGCCCGTGCTGCGGCGAGGCGGCGAGAAAGAGGGAGGAAGGAGGGAGGCGGGCGGGCGGCCGCGCTGCCCCCTCCCGCGATGCGGTGGGGGCGCGCCCGGCGGGCGGGTCACCCGCGGGGCAGCCTCGCCCCCGCCGCCGAGGGAGGCCGGGGGCGGGTTGGGGGTGCCCTGCTGGGGGTACTCTGTTGGCGTCCCGCTGACGGACGGGTTTCGGTGGCGGATGCTTCTGTGCCTACCGCCGGCCGGTAACGGCTTCGGCATGTAAGCCCAGGTAACTTCCCTTCCTCTTCCTCAGGGCACACCTCGGGGGTTAAGCCGAGGCGGGGGGGACAGCTCACGGTAACCCCCCGGCGGTGCGGGGCTCGCCGGCGGCTTCAGCTGCTTTTCCAGGTACGGGCAAGCCACAGGTTTCACCCGGGTAGCCTTTTGCTGGCAGAGTTTGGGGAGCTTTAAATTTAGGCTCTCAGAGTTCCAGCGTTGCCGCTTGGTCCACAGCAGTATTGGACTGGAAATAGTGCTGAGGATGAGGAAAACAAAGAAGAAAAAGAAAAATAAAAAACCGGCTTTTAAATTAAACTTGGACTGAAAGTGCCATGAAAACAAATTATGTTATGGTGTTTTAACACTTCTGGTTGTAGTGGTTGCTGGACTTATATCAAGGCTTTCATTTAGGAGCAGGCTTTTCCAACTTTTAGGTTCATTACATCTATTGAATAAGAGTGTTCCCCAATCCACAGCTTAATTTAAAACTAAGTGGACTTGTTCCAGACTCCAGGCAATTTCTAGATAATTCCCAATCCCTAGAGCAAGTCTCTGCCTTGGTTTGAAAGACTGGGCCCATTGACTGCTAGGTCTCAGCTGGGGTTGCAGCTTGCAGCTCTTGCTCCAGGTTTGCACAGAAATCCAGTTCAGATTCTTCTCCTGTTTCAGGGAATGAGCTAAAAAAGTAATTTGTCTGGCACCATACACATTGCATCATCTAACACCTACCATCTGTGACAATGAAAAGCACTGTGCAGCTAGTCCCAGCGTGGGCAATTGCACCCACCTGGAGTCTTTCTTGGTAAAGTAAACTACTCCCTTCCATCCACACCTTGGCATCTTCTTTCCATCACAAAGTTATGTGTTTAGTCCTGGCACGGCTGTTCGGGGTTTGCATTGCTGGCAGATTTAATGACAGTGATGTAATTTAAAACAACAATTTCGATTTGCAGTTTGAAGTGATGGCTTGAGATGGAGAGAATATCCTTTCTAGCAGCTGGACGAGTGGAAATGAGCACTTAATATAAACTTTGTCTTCGAAGCCGCTATCCTTGATAGCTAACTTGCACTTTCCTGAGGGCTTCTCAATGAAATCTTGGCATCACAGTGCTCAGCACCAAAAACATCTAGAGAAAGACACTTTTCATCCAAAAACACCTGATAGTGGTCAACACTTTAAGCCCTCAGAGTTTCTCCATACAACCACCATAGCACATTGCAGATGGTCAATCATGTCTGAGTAACAAAGAGAATGTAGAAAAAAATGATCTGTAAACTCACCTTGATTGAAACCAAAACAGATTGCAAAGCAAGACAAGAGATTTCTTCCTTTCCTTACAAAAATATGAGTCTTAGCTAAAGCACTGAAAACGTTTTCAGCTTGTCAGAAAACAATGGAAACTTTCTGCAAAAAACAACTGCTTTTCACAAAGATGCACATGATGTTAGAAGCCTCACTTATCCTCTAAATTTTAGTAGCAATGTCAACAGACAATCTTTGACCAAATTTACTCACAGCTTTTCTACGTACCTAGTTTTCCATAGCTCAGAAATTAATTTCCTGAAACTGAGTTTACAGGAACAGAAACTAGTTTTGTCTGATACAGCTTGGGTTTTGATTCAGAAAGTCCAAAATAAAACTGCAGACGAGACTAACACAGCTGGTCAGAGGACTGATTATGGTCTGAAGCACCTATGACTGAAAAAGAAAGTAGCTAATTTTTCAACTGACAAAAAGTAAATGTGTTTTAATGTTAATATTATTTCTGTCTCAATGGCACCTTGAGGCTTAACTGTGGTTTCCATTGCAATAAGCACTATACAAATACAGAAAGATACTCTTTGCCCCAAATTGCCTGCTGCGTTTGGTGTTTTTGAAATTAATGGAGTAAACTACTTGAATTTCTTGACTGAACCCTTGTTATTGAAATGATAGAACTCATAAAGACTTAGAAGGAGGTGAGGCAGTTGATGAACATGATAATCTTGTGAGGACTGATGTAACCTTTTTCATCAAGAAGACGTCATCAACTATATGTTGATCACAACCTTAAAGGTGCCAATTGTGCTGGTTCCCAGTGGGAAAGTACAGGACAGCATGGAGAAAAGGGAGGGATGGAAGATAAGCTATGATCATTTACTTGCCACAGGTAGATTTTTCTTATTAAAAAACTGAAGTTGGAGAGGCTTATCTCCAGAACTCCTTTGCTGTTTTGTCTCCCCTGACTTTGTTTTCCAGCCAGGGTTTTATTTCCTACATGATATCTGGAACTACAGACTAATCTACACTTCTTGTGACATATAGAAAAATCCATACCAAAAAAATAGTTTGACAGTTGCTTTTCTAGTTTGGACACACAGCTAATCTAGGAAGGAGAATTTGCTTTCAGATTCTCAGTGATACTTATCTTTAAAATCCTGGACATTTGTTTACAGCTGCTGGTTCCACCCTGATCAAAAGCCAGAGGTGAGAAATGGACTGTCAGCTGTAGAAATCCAATTTCTACTTTCCTGTATCCTCTTTGCTACCCAAACCAAAAATTGGCAACCTAAAGAAAGAGAGAGATGGGGCTGAATTTTCTTTTAAAAAGGAAAAGTGAAGGTTAGGGCTATAAGAAGTTATAAAAGGACTTCTGATTCATGCCACATACAAATGCTCTCATAATCAATCTAAAAGTATTAAATCCCAATTAGATCATTAACTTTTCAAGACAACTTTGGGGAAAGAAGCTCCCACTATTAAATACAGTTTGTGCCAACATGTAGAAAGCAACCCAATAATAAATTTCCTCTCATTGAGTGTTTTTCCTTTGAATAGAACCACATTTTCCTTTTGAAGCTGGGAGGGTTCTCAGTACATTTAGATAATCAATTCACTAGCCACCTGAAGGAGATAGTTACTTGGATCTCACTGGCTTCTAACAGGATTTTGCACTTTTTTCCAAAGACGTCCTTGAAAATTCTGACTACAAAGTCAGAGGACAAGGCTTTATGCAATTTTCTCCCAAAAAGTGCTTCAATGTTTTCAGTCCCACTGCTGAGTAGACTGAGGCTGTACTCTTTAAAAAGTGAATGCCACCCCTTGCATACCAGTTAAAAGGTCAGCCTGAGCTGAGCTTGCCCTGTTTGTTTCAGATACACTATAAATATCAATTTCCTTCTCTCACCCTCTCTTGCCTTCAGCAACAGCAGCTCCAGGAAGATGTAACATGATTCCCAAAAAGCAAAGAAGATAACTTGACAATAGTTTAAAGATTTTTTTCACCTTTTGCTCCATTGTTGTTCCCGAGCTATTGAGTTGCCAAACCCTGGCAACTGAGTGCCCTGAATCCCCACTCCTGTGCTAAGATCAGATTTCCATTAGTGATACTGAATTATTTAGTGAATGCATCGAAGATTGAAATCAACTACTGAGCTATCTACCTTCACGCTCTATCTTTCAAGTGTGCACAATGGCAGGCATGTTGTCACGGAGACTATCAGTCCTATAATTAGAGTAGAAACATCTATTGAGTTCAAAAATAATAATTCATACCTCACTCTCCAGTATTAAAGTAATCCAGTATATAAAAAAAATCAGATTTCCCAGATGTATGCAGAAGAAGGCAAACAGAGAGCAAGAACCCAGAAGAGTTATTCTTTCGTGCACATATGCTAAAAACTTAAGATATCTGAAAACAAAGTCAATATCCCAGAACTTGGTCTTAAGATTCAGTCACCAAACCGTGAATACATGTTGTAACTTTACACATCTGACTGATTCTATTTTCTATGAGGGGATTAAAGCTCTTGTGCTCAAAATTATTCATGTGCATACATCTGCATGTTGCAGTTTGAAATCCACAAATATAATAAGACACAGCAGGCCTTTCCAGATCCCCAGCATTTAAAAGACTGCTATTCCTATGTTGGCTTCTCTCACTGTTTTCTTCTTTTGTGCTGGCGATCCTGGGAATGGAAGTCCTACGTATCCAAGATTTGAAGTCTATTACATAAGGAAAAAAAAAAAAAATCTTAGCTATGGTAACAAAAAATGCTGCTTTGAGTATACTATCACTTTTCCCCCCTATATAAACAAACATGTTCATTCCACTCTAGTTTTATAGCTTGGGGTGAAGTATAAATCAAAGTAAAAGGGCATTTAATTTTGAAGGGCTAAGAAACAGCTACCATTTTTATTCTGTTTTCTGTTTTGTCTTTTTTTTTGTCATTAGATATTTCTGTTTAAAAACCAAAGCAAAATGCAGAAACAAAATGTTTTTCTATTGGAAGAAACAATAAAATTGACATTTTTATTTGGTTTCAAATTTCTGTTAGAATTATTGAAGGAATAGAATGCAACTTTCCTTTTCAACTTCTCTCAGAAAGAACTTGATTTACTGATGCCTATTTTTTCTCAAGGCAGTATACACAAATGTCTAACTACTCTATTAAAAGGACTGACTTTAGAAATAGAGAAGGTAGTATTTATAATCCCACCAAATCTGTCCTTAATACTTCATTAAGACAGCTAGTATCAGTTGTAGTACTAAATAGCTTTCCCCTAGGCACTGAACTGAAATGGTCAATTTTATTCTTAATGATGAGGCAGCAATAACAAATTTGAAGCGCTAACTACATAGCAGACAAGTGTCTGAAAAATGAAAAGTCCTCCGATCCTTTGACTTTAAGCTGAAGCATAATACACAACCATATTCCAGTTAAAAGTAAAACTGTGGTAACCACTTTTCGAAATGCGTAATCAGGACCTTTCATTCTAAATATGTTTATATAATTAAAATAAATATTTCCTAAGATATTTCTTTAGGAACTAATTACTACTATTGTGGGGAGCAACCGTAGGACACTCTCTGCATGCACAGTATGATGCAACCAGCACAACTCTGATCTGAATGTATGAACAAAAAAAGAAATTTCACTTGACAAAATGTTCTCTTACCTTTTAAAATGATTTGCCTATTAATTTGTAAAGGGTTCACCTGTGTAATTATAATGATGCTAAACTTCACATTTAAAGACAAATATAAGTGGTTTTGACAAGTTTTCCTTACATGCAATCAAATGATGAGATGTTCTCCTTGAGTGCAAGTGCAGAACAGATAGCTAAATCCTTGATTATGAATTTTAGTGAAATCAAAGCAATAAAAGGAACACTGAGAATATAATATTGACAAGTAATTATCAAGCATGTTCAGAGATACCATTATCAGGTCTTCTTTATAGCTGGCTCTTCCAAGACTTCAGTGGCTTAGCCTCAGTCCACAGTTGAGCTCATCAGCTCACTCTTTTAATGGTTACAGTACAAGCTTGCATATATTAATGGAGGGCTTTTTCTTCACTTTAGCTAGTAGCACTTACTGTAGTAGAGTGAAGCCTGTACTGAGACTGACAGTTGTTGAAGTAATGACAACTCATCCATAAAGTAGGACATAATAAAATTCAAGACCTAAAAATGGTCACTCCCAAAGATGATAGGGTTGCAAAGCTCTTCAAGTGATAGCTTGCTAGCTAGATATTTTCACAAGATGATAAAATAGAAAGTGAAATTGTATTAAGTTATATACTTTCTCTACTAGGTTCAGAAATAACTATGACAAATGGGAAATTCGGGCAATATATAATGTATAGCTATAGACACATATGCACACACAATGAGAGACCACCATAAAGATCTGTTAGAAACATAGGAACTGGGAGAAAAACAGCTACAGCCTGCGCATGTGCAATGCTTCATTAGTTAATATAACGGCTATGATTTTCTCCTCATAAGAACAAAATTAGGTACATCTGTTCTTAACTTACTTGCAATTTCTTGCTTGAGATTTGAGCCAGTTGCATGGCTCTCATAAAGCACAATACATCTTTGATGGGAACTCCTGTGGGATGCTGTTGGCTTCAACGTCAGCTTGATCTAGGTTTTCACGCTCAGGAGTTTAACAAAACATGGCATCATCATTCACAGACCTATAGCTGGACTGGTTATTATTTAAAAAAAATGAATGCATTAAAACCCCTTAACATCCACATTAAAGACTTCATACTGATGTTGAAGCATGGGGACTACTGTGGGAAATGCTAGCACTTTTTGCTAAATGGTATGAGTTTTTCCCTGAAGACCTAGTTCCCAGCATTATGTGAGTGCATTAGACACACAGTTTTCAATAACAAAAAGTGAACAAGTAAACAATGGTCCTGATTCTTCCACTCCTGCTTTTTTATGAGAAAGATTCAGAATATAAATGTTAAAAGGCTGTTAAAAAAAAAAAAAAGCAAAGTTAATAAAAACCTTCAGAATATGTGTTAAAATCTATAACAAAAACTTATATGTTATAATATGTATATAAATGTTTAAAACCTGTTGCCTATCTCATGGGGTCATTTTTTCACATTTTTAACTCTTGGAACTGTCAGTATAGTAAGAAAGACTTAAGAAAATAGCCATACTTACATTACACGTTGTTTTCTTTTGTCTTCTCCTCCTGCACATTCTTCACTTCAGTGGTTCCCTCTGCACATCAGGAATTTTAAGGCAGTAGAACCAGATAAATTCTGATATCACTCAAACAATCCTAATTTTAGGCTCATTCTGACAAAACCACTATAGCTATTGCTGATAATCATTTTCTCTATACCATTCATTTTTAGAGTTGAAATTATGGAGATTTTAAAAGGAGATGAGTCTGATCAAACATACTTGGTTCTACTTTGAGGAGCAGGAACAATCAGGGCAACTGTACAATCTACAGCACTTTTGGTCTTTGGACTTATTATTTCTACTGAGAAATGGATAGGAAGCAGGGTCTCATATTCTGTTTCCTGACATTCATCGGGAATTTTATACTTTTTTAAGATGCCATGATCTTTTAGCATTATATATGCAATGTTTAAAACAAAAGAACACAATCTTAGCTAAGGTCTGTAGTCCTTTTTTTCCTTATTTTAGTATTAATGCTTATTAACATACACCATTATTGATGAAATTACATTAACAGGCTTGCAGAACCTAAGAGGATAGATGAACTTGTACTTCAGTAGCAATATTCTTTTTTTTTTCAATTTGCTTTTCAACACTACAAGAGGTTACATGTAGTTCTACTTAAAGCTCTTCAGAATTGTTTTTGCCTCCCCAGGCTATTCCTTTTGCAATTATTTGGGCTAAACATTAAGATATTGCAAACTAGACCTTTCCAAACAGTTAGATTGAGCTCCATCTCCCTCTCTGCACCTTCACCCTGTTCAGCATTCTTCCCACCCTCTTTAAATAACCTGCATCCTTCTCTTTGTCTAAATGATGCTAATATAAGAACCTATTAGGACAACGTAAATAATGCATATCTAGAAATTGCACCATTGTCAAGGAATTGAAAGCAGCAACAACACACAATTTGTGTTAGGAACCACTGTTAACTGCCTAAAGGCAGTATGGTATTTAATGAAATGTTCATAATATTTAACAAAATGCTCACGCTCCTGGTATAATTTGCCTATTTACATTTCCTCCATCATATTTTTTTAGGAGGTAGAAAACACTAGTCTTTAAGAAGGAGTTTGTATGTGTCTATGACCCTGAATCAGTGTTGAGGTATGAAATCTTTCTTTAGAGACATGGTTTAGATTTTGATTAACTTTTTTTTTATCTTTTTCTCTTTTTTTTTTTGGGACATCTGTTTTGTTTCAACTGTCTGGGATAGGAAATGAGGAGCACTTTCATACTTGGATTGCCTGTCTTTACTCTAGCATCTACAGGTACCATTCATTTTCCAGCTGAAATATTGGTTTGGAATGTTGTAAAATGATACTCCCTTTATGTCTCAAATCATTCCTACAGTGTTGGTTAAAAAACTGAGAAACACCTAATTTTGAAGCATAGTCATAGGACCAGGTCACAAGTGTAATTCAATGCTCTTTATATAGCGTTTTCCCCCTGGTTGTTCTGATGATGAAAGAAGTGCTAGGAATTTATGAACTTGTTTACCAAGTGTGTTTTTTGTGTTTGCTCTTTTTTTTATTAATGAAATTGAAAAGTGAAGATGGGAAAAGTCTTTGCAAACTGATATGCTACCTGATCTGGCCAGGAAAAGGTCATCTTTCATGGAGTCCTAGTTTATTAACAGGGATAACATTTTTATTCATTCAATCCTATATGAACCCTCACAGCTGGATTTTTACCCACAGTCTGTCTAATACTCAGATGATTCTGTAAGGAATGTCCAGTTCTGACCATAGGCAGACATGCATTCAGACTCTCCTCACTATGGCACGTATTCTCACCTATGATTTTCTCCAGTAACATAGTAAGTCAACTACATGAGTCAGAAAAAATTAAGTAGCACTTTGCTAGAAGAATTGATCTAGGAAACAGGTTTAAGGCAATTTTTTCTGAGTTTACTGTTATTAAAGATTAAAAAAAACCCAGAACAACAGGTAAATCCATTGGAATTTACACCTTCTCAGGCTGCAATAACAACATGTTCAGAAAACTTCAAGATCACATTCACTGAACATCAAGCTATCGCTCAAGATGGCACAAAACTGTTATTGATTTAAACTCTCCTCTGAATACAACTTTTCAAACTTCAAATCTCACCCACCAAGATTATTGAACAGAATTTGAGAAAGGCCAACAATACCAGTTTAACATTCAAGTACTTTGTTATTTGGGACAGTTGAGAAGAGGAAGAGTATTGAATCTGGAACCACTTCAGAACACAAACCACTGTTAAGCTCAGGTTGTCTAAAAAATGAAGACAAATGAAAGAAAATGGAAAGTGATTTCCTGTTCTGTGTGTAAAAATTACTTGATCAACATTGTGAAAATTCTGACATTCATAACTGTAAAAGTCATTAACCAAATGTCCTCCAGCTTGAAAAGGTATTGTTTCCTACATCTCATCAATACTTTAGACATGGGAGAAGTCTGAACTGCTATTTTTGATCACCATTCTTATGCCAGATTTTGCATTATGACCTCTAAAAAGCATTTGCTTAATTAACATATGAAGCAGATTAAATTAGTCAATTCTGCCTAAGGCTTGTTTCCTTGTGGTGGAGACCAGTTTTTTGTGTTTGGGTGTTTGGTTTTTTTCATAAATACTTCAGAGTGACAGCTAAGAATGGTCATATTTATTTCAAGAAGATGAGTTTGAAAGGTTGAGGCAAATGAGAAAAGGAGGTTTAGAATAGTAGCTCTACCTTAAGTGTTATTAGTTTTATTCAATTGTTACCAATAAAGTGTAACACATTTAATCTAAGGACTGAAAGCTTCATCAGCATCATTGCCTGCTGTATACTGGTAGTAAAAATGATGGTTGAGGAAAGTTAAATCTAGCATTCACTTCTTTTTAAAAAATAAGTTTCTGAAACAACTGCTGAGTCTAAGTTCAAGCGTCTGGATTGCTCTGTGTGTATGTGTAGGACACGAGCTGGACACTTCTTCCACCAGAGTTTCATCCCATGCATTATGCCTACTCTCATCCCACGACAAACAGCAGTAACAAAGCATGCTTTTTTGTCTTGTGGCTGTACCAGACGTCATTAGACTCATTTATTTCCTGGTTATGCAAGAAAATGATGACAAGAAAACAACTGAAAGACAGTAGTGATTGAGGCCTGGGTCAGGTTGCTGGACTGTACCTACAGCATGACATCTGCGTAGGAACCTACACCTCATACACCTGTGGCAGGAAGATGAGGAATTATTTACCTGCTTGTCTGGAAATTTCATTTGCTTCTTCCAGTCAAGTACACTGCTTCTTCATGGCCACATTTAGGTAAGCATGAACACAGCTGTACCCTGGAGCAGATCATTTTTTAACTGTTACGCTTAGTTCCTACTGAGATAAAACAATTTTGTTGTTGTTGTTGGCCAGTACACTGGTATTTAAACTTGTGGGATAAGCAACTCTGTCTTATTCTATGGACTAACAGAGGACACAAGCCCTAGACCTGGCTCCATAGTGCTTTTCAACACTGTGCTCACTTTAAAAGGGACAGAAGAAAAACAAAACAGAAAACATTTCCATATCTATTGTTTTAGTGGCTCAGAATCAGAATTTTGCCCGGTATCAATGTGTATCAATGGAAAGTATGTGGCAGGGCTGCAGGCTGTCCCCTCCTTCTCCTCCCAGTTTCCATTTAAAGGCCCAACATATTTGAGAAGAACAAATCTGTTTCCTATTTTCTGCACAATAAGGATGCAACTTTTAGCTTCAGGGGACAAAAAGGAAAAAAAAAAACAAAGCAAAGTGCATAAGTTCATGAAACAACCCTTAGCACAAAAGAGGCTGCAGAAACTAGAAAATTCGATAGGAGACACATAGTGCAATAAAATTTGCCAGATGTGAAGTTAACATAGTGGGAACCAAGGGACTTGCAGGTCTGTTCTTTTTTCTAGCAGTTATTTCCTGGGTGCCCTTGAGTAAGTGAAAGAAACCTCTCTTTAGCTGACTGTTTTGTGTTCAGTCCCTGGTTCTGCAAGTCACACACACTTCATGTTGCCTCAGATTACCAAACTGGGGGCAATAACAGTCCATTTGTCTATTCATGCTCCTAGTTCCTTACAGCAAGTACTTTTTTCTGTGTTTCTGGTTTTTATACAAACCCAAGGAAGGCCTTGATAAGACCTAAATAATGGTCCTAAACACATGATTGTGACCATGGGCATCCTGACCTAACTTCAAAGTTGACCCTGGTTTGAAAGTGGGGTGGGGCCAGATTGTGGTCCTGTGAGGTCAGGCATCAGCCTAAATTAGCCTACTATTCTATTTTACAGCAATAGGAATTCAGTGTGTGTTTTAATAAGATAGGTGTGTCATTAATATCTGCACATTCCCAAACTGCAGTTTTCAGATCCAGACAGCTTGCTACAGTTCCTAAAGCCTTCTTGTGGGAGGTTACTCATGATGACTCCCACATCCCTCTTGGAGTCAGCAGGCTCTTAGATCTGTGTACAGTTGGTGAGCCATAACCCATCTCACACATTAAACAGGAGGTACAGTTAAGCCTATTTCTAATGTGGGATATCTAGAAACAGTAAAGACAATTTGCGAAGGCAGTCAGTCACTGAGTGAGAGCTAGCCTCTTCCTTCCCTCCCCAGATAATTCAAGTAGACTAACTGGAGATTCTCTGACTTGGAAAGGCTTTGAGCAATCCTCCCAATGATGGTAGACCTGGAAACCTTGAGAAAAAAACTTACCTTTTGCTATTAAAGAGCTCTGCTGTGTTTAGCAGATGATGTTGCATGCATTGCCTATGAGCAAACAGCCACCAGAGAATATACTGAATTTGTACAATCCATCTCTCCTCCCTGCGAAACAATCCATCAAGTGATGACTAAATGATGTGGCTGCAGAACCTAAGTGAGCTTTCTTTCCACATGAGTAGAAAAAACATGTCTTGCTGTATGTCCAAGGGAAGCCCAGAATCACCTGCTTTTGTTCGCTTGAGTTGCTTCTGTGATCTGGTGAAGATACATAGCAAAGAGCTGCAAAAAATTCTCATATTGGTTAGGAAAGAAGTGAAACATCAACAGGGAGGTTCAGTATGTCTGAGTAAGACAACAATACAGATCTGAGACAATTATAACTAAGATCACAGTCTGGAAGCAGAAAGTTAATTTCTGACATCAAAAAGCTTCATCTTCCCAAGACACAGGTAGCAAGAAAGGATCTGAAGCAAAAAAGCTACCCTTGGCCAATCACAATGATGTTTCTGAATTATTCACTGTTCATCCAAGGCCTTCACATAATCATTTAGGTTGGAAAAGACCTTTACAATCATCAAGTCCAGTATAACACTGCCAAGTCTACCACTAAAACATGTCCCTAAATGCCACATCTATGCATCTTTTAAATACCTCCAGG
>VYZX01004409.1:185603-210621 GCA_013401335.1 Brachypteracias leptosomus
CCAGTTCCCTCAGCTGCTCCTCATAAGACTTTTCTCTATATCCTTCACCTTACACATACAAACAGTAATTTTTAGACATGCCCTTCTATGGATGACTGAGTTGAAACACTGAAAAAGGCTGTAATTTAGAAGGATCTGTGAATCTATATTCTGTAAAGATTAATATCAGTGTTTGCTAATTAAAAAAAAAAAGTAAGGATAATCCAGATATGTATTTCTGGCTTTTCAAAATCAGAATACAGAAAAATATAGAAACTTTAAAAAAAATTCAAAAAATGAGATGATTATAGAATATTAATGTTCCAAACCAAACAATGCCTCGTAATCCTAATTAGCCCTTATTCTCTTTCCCTCACAACTCATGCAACACACAGGTGTACGTTTCTGTGATCTTCTGGCTACAGATCTGACTTTCTTCATTATTAAAGGGTGAAAAAACTCCCAAGTGACCTGCAGAGCACTGCAATACTGAACTAGGTCTCCCGGAGGAGGTCACATTTGAGAGACAGGTACTACAAGTACAATTCAGCTTGACTGGTAATCCAGTGTTAGAATTTCAGGGTGACTTGTGGAGTAATGTACTTATGCAGCTACAGATGTACTACTCACATGATTTTTTATTAGGGGAAACTTCAAACGCTTCAATCTGCAAGCCGTTCATTGGTTTACCATAACATTAATTCTGGTCATATCTATGAATATACACCAAATTTCAGTCCCTCACTGCAACATTAGGTGGGACAGAACTGAAAACTAAAATGGAAAACCTTAAGTGACTGGAAAGACTATGGAGAACTTTTAATAGCTGTGTTGCACTGAGAAACTTCGTTATCCAGTGACCTCTTATTCTGCAACCACCTCATTCAGCTAGACACAACTGATTGTATCTGCCTTTCTATCATACATTTAGTAAAAGGCAGGAGGGAGAAACAAGAAAAAAGTGTGAACAGCCGGAATAATGACCCCTTATATTATGTGTAGCCTTATATCCCAATATTACCTACTTCATGGATGATAGTGAGACCCATTAGCAAAACGCAGATACTCCTGGAGCTAAATATGCTTTCATAAATGGAATGAGAAAGACCAGAGCTTGTTAGACTAACTTTAGTTCTCTCAGGAAAGAAATGTATGTAATACATACATGCATTACTAGAAGCAGGCAGGTAATTGAACCTTATTTCTAGCAAACACAATCCTCAGCGTGCTGGCTAATTATGTCAGCAACAAAACACCTAAACTCTAGACACCAAACATTAGTCTGAATCACATAACAGCATTATGTGTCTCATGATGGTTCAGGCTGGATAGGGCTTCAGGATCCAAAATACTATTCAGAGCTACCTTTTTCATCTTACTATTTCATTTGAAAATCTCTTCTTCTTTCTCTTATCACTCTAAAAAACCCCAACAAAACAACAACAACAAGCCTCCAGCTACTGTGTGCTCTCCGCCTTTTGTCCAGCATAACAAAACATCCACCTGAGCTGACCAACACCCACTCTTTGGTGAGAAGCCTTCTGCTTTCCTCCAAGTTCAGCAGAAAGCTACAATCAAAAGACAAAGCCTCTCAAATAAGGGCAAATTACCCTGTGCAGTTTCTTTCTAAGCCATTAGGTGCTTTGGTGGCAAACGTAGAACAAACAAGGTTGCAGTCAAAAGTTCTTCTGACAGTGAGTGCTACTGAATTTTTTTTTTACCTTACTGATTAGATATCAAATTGATTACAAATACTAACAGTGCTTCACCTGGATTCCTATCATGCTACAGATTGTCCGAGTTTAACTCCCAGTGGGTAGCTCCCATTTCATACCCATGGGGTGCAAAGTCCTTACTTTTCTGGGTCTTGGAATTCACAGCTCACCTTTCTACCTGCAAGATCACTTGCCTCACTGAATGAGAGCAGCACAATCCATGCAGTTCACATGCTCATACTTTAACTCCATATTCACATAAAAACAGTCCCTGACAGACACACACAGTCACACATTCCTAGTGCCATTTAAGATTATGGAAGATGGGGCAGAAAAAGAGAGGAAGCAGCTCTGAAGGTTTCTTTGTCCTGTGATATACCTGCTGTGAAATAATATGACTGCAAATATAATACTCACATATAAATATCAACCCTTGGACATGAAAATGTGAGGCTCAACACCTTGAAATTATGGGATCACTTCCAATATTTACATGTTTTTAAACTTAACAACCTTGGCAACATCTCTTACAAGCATCACTACCTAGTTTAAAAGATCCCTTGTGAGAGAGAACCACATTTTAACTGCAGGGAAATATGAAGTCACTTGCAGCAGTGAAACTGCAGAGATTTTGGTAGGATTTTTTTCAAACCAAATGATTCCTGTCAGGATTTTTTTTTTTCTCCGATGATTTGTTGTTGTTGTTGTAGTTACATTCCTACTATGAAAAGCTTAGCTTTTTAAAGAGACTGTTAAAAGTTATTACATTTCACATGCAAAGAAAGGCTGCATGAAAAAGGGAATTCCCCACTTAAGAAAGTGCATTAGCCTTAAAGAAAGATATTTTTATATATGTAGGTACATGTATATATATATATATGAATTTGACCAGCTTCATGGAAGATTTTTGTAGGGTCAGCTGTCTAGAAATCAGCCCTGAAGCAGCTAATGTAGCTGAAATGCAGGGAAACAAGGACAAATTACGATGGATGAGCAAAACAACAGTTAGACTCTCTTCAGAGCTATGTACAT
The DNA here is from genome assembly GCA_013401335.1 of Brachypteracias leptosomus. Taxonomy (NCBI): domain Eukaryota; kingdom Metazoa; phylum Chordata; class Aves; order Coraciiformes; family Brachypteraciidae; genus Brachypteracias; species Brachypteracias leptosomus. Next base: position 188,330 of record VYZX01004409.1, read on the forward strand.
GTGCAAGGCCACACACATTCAAGAATTTGGGGTGCGAAACCAGTAGGATGTAAAGCTCTACTCTCATTTTTTTTAAACACACGACTGGGCAGCTCTGACTGCAGGTGGTGGGACACCTCCTGATGTTGCTGTGAGGGTGGTTCTGAGCACATCAAAAAGCATCTCTTCTCCACAGACATTCCCAGAAAGCAGCTGGCAGCCATTTGGTGCAGCTTGTTACTGTGAAGGACCCCAGAGGAGTTAGTGCTTTGTACCACAGCACTTATGAACGTCAAAGCTGTGCTTGGTAGTGCTTTCTTGCTGTGCAGAAAGGCCCAGTGCAGCTCATGATAGTTACATCCTCATCCAGCTTCAGCTAGTCCTGCATAGGCAGAACAGTTAGCCTTTTTAGCACTACTATTATTAATAATAATATTCTTAGGCTGTCTGAGACAGCAGGAAAAGGGGGCTTAAGATAGCCTTTAAAAGAGACAAGCACACAGCTGGCTGCTGGCAGCAGCAGTGAGCATCAAAGGGTTTGGAGTGGAGGGGGGAGCCAGAAGCATGTGCAAGGGAGGTGTTTTTGCGGCAGGCGCTGTCCCAGAGAGACAGGGAAAAGGAAACATCACAAAATGATTCAGAAATATGATTTCAGGATGGGAGAGCAGAGACAAGGGAGGTATTAGGAAATACCAACTTGCATGGGAGAGAGGCCACAAAAACTTGGTGTCAGAAACGGTGCAGAAGCTCCTAGGTGGGGAAGGGAGGGCAGCTGCTGAAGACAAGCAAGCAAGCAAGCAATGGCCATGACAGAAATGTCTTCAATTATACACAGCTGGGCAGAAACAAACAGAGCCGTTATGTGCTTGTGGGTTAGTCTAAAACAGTGCTAAACTGAGAACTTAAAATAATTATGGAGTGAATCAGAGTGCATTGAAGAAATGCTTCTGAGATGCATACCTGAGACCCTGAGGTGACCTGTATGCCTAACATTACAGTCCTGCTAATCTCTGCTGGATCCCTCCTGCACACACTGAATACTTTGCTGACAATCTGAACTTACTGAGACTGAAAAGATTTCCCTGGAGATATTAAGGGTATCATTAACATTTTTCATTACCATGAACATGAAGTTGGCTTATCCAAAGGCTTAACATTCCCTTCCCATCCCTCCTTTGCACTGACACACACACACATGCAGAATTTTGACCCTTGCATCCCTTTCCTCCATTCCTCCTAACTCTTGAGAGCTTTTGAGTCACACCAGACTTTTAGGTCTGCCAGAAGCAGTAACCCAGCTCCATTGGCAAATAACACAAGGAAACTCAGCCCAACCAAGGCATGCGCTTCTTCACTTTTATTCTGTACATTTCCACACAAGTCACAATACAGAAAAAGTGTCCAAAAGGAACAGTAACCAGTCTTTCACTGTATACAGATTTCCTCCTTCCCTCAGTTCAAAATATCCTTTTTTAGCAACACAGTGATCAAGATACTTCATATAAATAGGGAATGCAAGAAAATCAGGGAAGAAAATACTTTCTCACTTTGTTACAAAAACCCCCTCCCCTTTCCCATATCCCCCTTCACTGCTGATTACCTGGACTCTGGTTCTCTGTTAAACATATAGCTTCATTTCATGGGTGCTGCTGCATGCCTTGGATTCCTTTTGCCAGCTGGCAGCCTCATAATGCACAGCTCTGGGGCATTATGCATGGGGTCAGGCAGCATAAAAGAGCCCTTTGTGATGTTATTACAACTCCTGGAACAGATGTGGGTTCAGATAATAGGATATGTACAAATACTGGAACTCTGGATGCCCATGAAATGTTGGCTGAATGCATGCATTTGTTATGTGGGCTTACTGCTCTATTCAGGGTCTAAACACATTATGGAGTGGTCCAGATGCTGACCTCTGTCACATCTTGCTTCACCTGGAGTGAATTCAGTGCAGAGGAGATCAGGATCTGTCCTTTATCCTTCCTCCATCATCTCCAGGAAGCAGCAAGTGAATATCCACTATATAGCCTGATGGAAACTCAGTGTTTCCATCATAAGCCTGTTCATCACCATTCCACATGATGACAATTTCTTCTTAGCCTTGTTCATTTTTGCAGGAGACATCTCCAGCTCCCTAAGTCTGCTAACTGTTGCCCTAGTTTCCAATTAATTTTCATCTATCATTTGCCAAGTGGCCAGAGGAGATGCTATTGTGAAGGCCAGAGAGTCTGCACCCTCAGATATTTGGCTTTGTTTCCCAGAAACCTTTTGCATCAACAAATTCATGTGATGATTTTTGGTCTCTGGAAAAGATATGGTGATAGCTCAATGATAGGATAGAGGTGACAGAAAGAGGTATTTGCAAGATGGGCTCTCCCAAATGAAACACTCTGCACTCAATAAAATCAATGTCATGAAATACAACTGCTTTAAAATTTAACAAAATATTATTTTCTGGAGGGAGGGAAACAACCTGAATGCTTTAATTGACTGGAAATATCACCTGAGTTATTTTTTTTTAATACAAGATAGCTCAAACATGAAAATCAAGCATAAGAAGTGCAAATTAGCTAATTAGAAACTTGGCATCCTCCAGCACTATTTACTATCTCAATTTAAGCTAGCTAAACTAAAAAGCATGGAACAGGGCTACTCTCACTGTCCTTCAAAAAATGATTTCAAAAGTAGTAGAATACTATATGGTGCAACATTAAAAGGCACAGCAAAAATCTCATAAATAGTTAATATACAACAATTTTTGGCCTTGAAACACAAAGAACCTTACCTTTGTGTGTCTGGGGAGACAATATTATCTCCATTTTACAGATAAGGAAACTGAGACACAGTAAGGTTAAGTGACTTACCCAAACTGACTCAATGACAGTGGCAGGAATAAAACCTCAACTCCTGCGTTCTGCTCTATCTCTTTCACCACAATACCACCAGAGAGATGCACTGATGAATTATAACACACAGCAAGTGCTCTCCTTATTCTGAGATACAACCATGTGACACAGATAAACTTGTAAACTATTGTAAGATAGAAGCATATAATTAAGCAATGATCATTTTTTGCGCAACCTTTATGTTTTGCAATAAAATGACAGATCAGTTCTTGCTCAGAATAAATCCCCACTGAGTTAGCAGTGACAGTCTCGTAAACCATGTTCAGTCCTTACGTACATTGCATCATTAGCACATACTTGCAGCTTGATGAGTATTTGTGTCCATAGAAGAATCATGTTTCCCCACAAAGCAGCTTGGTTTTCCCTCAGTGCAAGGCTGCAAAGCCATGGCTGTTCTAAAAGCTGTGCAGAAGCAAGGTGGCAATAACAGTGGCACAAAGGCAGGCCTGTAGTTTGTAGCAAAATGTTCTGCTCTCTGACTCAGAGAGGACACTGAAACCTTCGTGAATTGCCAGAAGGTTTGTGTGGGAGACACAGAACACGAGTCCTCAGCTATATCATTGGCTAGACTTTTCAAAATCTTTCAAAAGCCTCCTGCTTCCAAAAAGCCGTCTGCATTCAAAATGACTGGCACAGGATTTGCAGCACAAAATAATATGGGCAGAAGAAAAATAACCTTCATTTCCCAGTGTGAAAGCACGTTTCACCTTGCTGAGATTTTTACAGAAAAATTCTGGCAGTCGTATTCCACATTCCTCTCCCCAATGCACTGCACTGTGATGGACCAGCAGCCAAGGCTGGAAGTTCCCAAGTCCATTTGGAAAGGGATTTTAACCCTTGATTATTTCATTTTCCAATAGTGTTACAGGACACAGAGCATATGCCACCTATGGTATGAGGGCAGCTAGATGGCACCCATTACAAAGGGCAGTCCCACGCTGGCTGTTCTGAGAGGAATCAGGCAGGAATTCTCATCCTGGGGCTGCCCCCTGCCCTGGCACCAGGAGGAGAAGGAGCTTCCAAGCTCCTTCCAAGAGCTTGGAAGAGCCCTTAAGAAAGGAAGGCAGTTCCTACAGGCTTGCTGGTGTCTGTATGTATTTTACACTCCTCCTGGCACCTATCTGGGATAGGTAGCCTCCAAAGAATTTTTACTTTTGCCAGAAAGGTGATATATGGATCTTTCTGCACATATGACATCCCCCCCGTTCCCTTTCCCCAAGTCTGTGAGGTGCAGCAGTAAGCTAGAGAGAGACAAAGCTCCCAAGAGCTGCTTAGTACTTGAAGGCTCAGCCACTTATTTTCTTTTCTCCCAAAGCTGTTGTGTGATCAAAGGAGGAAGATGGAAGAGAATCACTCTACAGTGACATGTAAACAGAACAAAAAACCTGATAAGCCTCTGCCATCTCCCTGTGATTTTTCTGATACATGCTGAGCAGAAAACCATGCAGTAGCAGGACCAGTCATTTCTCATGACCAGCACACTTTCTCACCAGTTGGAAGCAGCTGCCACTCCTCATAAGCACATCACAGAGCTACACAATCATATTTACCCAGGCAAAGATTATTTAGCAGGAAAATCACAAAGGGAAATTACATTAGAGTAGACCAAAAAAAAAATTTAAAAAATCTATTTTTCTTTCTGATATTAAAATTAAGCCTGAAAAGGTCAAAAATCAACTGCTCAGGTGTGAAATACCCAAGCCCATCATGCTTCCTATCTGCTTCATCTGGAGACATTACAAACTGCCCTCAGAAGTGCTTTTAGTGCTGCACATCCAACTCATTCCTAGTACAGCAGAATTTTAACATTCCCTACCTATGTCTGGGCATGGTCAGAGAAGATCCAACCATCTGTGACTGATCAAGCAGAAGTATCCTAGAGGTAAGCATATGAGCAGGATTTTGACCTTTCCAGTCAAAAATGAATGTATCATAAGCTAAGGAAAGAAGAGGTGATCAAAGACTAAAGACTTCAGTGAGGAAGGTCTGAAAAGATGAAAAGAACAGAGAGAAAAAAAAGAAGGAAGGAAAAGCCAAGAGCATTGAAGATTATTTAAATACAATTATGTTCCATTTCCTTCCTGCCATTAGCTGCCAGCAAGCTCACTTTTTTCTTAGCTTTGACATGAATGTACTGCTCCCACATGCCATGGAGATAAGGACACTATTACAATAGTGGCAAGACCACAGGAGAAAACTCACAACTGCACCCGTCTCCTATTAAAACAGTCACATCAGTAACACTTTTCCCATTCTGATATTAAAAAAAATGGCCCTGGGAAAAGGACTGAAGTGGGTTAGGGGAGAGGAAAGACAGCTATTCGCTTTGTAGCCTATACCAATCACTATTTTTGAAGTGGCAGTGTTTCCATTCATTTGGAAAGAAATCCTCCAGTTTTGGCTGAGCTCCGAGAAGTGTCATTGCAGCTCATGTCTCACTTTGTGAAGCCCCAAGATTTGCAAATAGAAGAGTGTGCACCAGTAGACTGTGTGGTGAGCCCTGCTGGGGCAGGAATGCAATATCCCCTGAAATTGTATGACATAAATACTGGAAGCAGTGAACTTGGAGAAATGCACCCACCCCACTTTACTAAAAGGAGATACATTGAATTAATGTACATAATTACTTATTACAGTGATATTCAATAGCTAGCATTGCATTTCACTATCCAGAAAATAGCAGTGCTTATGGAAACCAATCTATAGGGTCTCCATTCCCAGGGGCCAGCTTAGCTTTGCTTTTTAAATTTTGTCTTCTTTCATTTTTTTTGTGTGAATGTCATAAGGAAAAAAACCCAACCCAAATCAAACCAAAACCCAAATAACCTAGAAAAGTGAAACTATTAGAGCCTAATTAGCCAAGTAGAAATCACTCATGTCTGCTGCATCAGGATCAAGAGTTTCTTGAGCTTCTTCTCCATACCTTACGAACCTAACTGGTTTCTACAGTTCCTAGACAGGATCTGGATTTCTGAATATATGTAGGAACAGGGACCACCCTCTCCTTCTGCTTGGCCACAGACTGAGGAAAAAGTGATAATTAAAGGTCATTAAGGCAGTTGGAACCAGAAGGCCATTTTTCTCATTAAAATGAAGTGTAACATTTAGAGATGAATTGCTGCTGTGGTTCATGCATTAGTAGTTAGATAATTGCTGCAGCACTTGTCATAACAGACCACCGGGTTGCCACCGCGCACATTTCGCTGAGTGGCAAGTTACATATCAAGCAGCCTCCTAGACAGGGACTAATTGAAGAGCCAGGTGTTACACTTTGCCAGCAAAAGGAGGCTGGCTCTAGATGAATCTATTACATATGTAGTACTATATTGCTAAAAGAAGTAGTGCTTATTTCTTGCATGTCAAAATGCTACAGCTTCTACATAGTTTGTATGTGAATGCTGGAGCTGTTAACATATTGGTGAACACTGAAATAGCATTCCCAGATCAGGGTTCTGTTCTAGTGGGCAAGGGCAACATAAGAGAAACAAATTTCTGAAGAAAGCAGGTCTTTTGCTTTCTCAAGTATTCACCCTCTTGTATATATCTCTCAAGAGTCACTACCTTTTCAGATTCCCAAAATCTCTTCCTTGTAGAGGATTTAAGAACATAAGCTGACTGTTTTCAAAGGGCTAAGCATCAAATTATTTCCTGAATTATAGATGTATTTATGTTGAAACAAATGCTTTTGTTGCAAGGCATCCCCCTGCTTAGACTTTAGAAGTCACGTGCTACATCAGAATGAGGGGTTTTAAAAATGAGCTGCCTGTCTTCCCCACTCTCTGGGTAACTAGATACATGTGTACTGCATAGCATATATTGTCTTTTTTTCTTTTTTTTTTAAAAAAAACCCAAGCTGTCTGAGAAACAAGAAACTGCAGCTGAGACTGGAATGTGGCACCTTATAAATAAAGCAGGAGACAAGATGCACTCTGATGGCTGAATACAGTAAGGTTATTCAGCTCTAAGCCTGGCTAATCACTGAGGTCAAATATAATGAATTTACTGGTGTGATCAAGGCCTGAGGGAGGGAATTTTCCCCTTTTGCAGGGGCGGCACCATACGCGGGCCAGGAAATCCCTTGGCCAAGCCGGAGGGTGTTGCTCCAGTGCACATATATAGGGAATGAGAGAATGCCACTTTCTGTGGACACCACCATGGGCAATGGTGATGGAAACATGCCGGGGAGGGAAAGGAAGGCCCCTGAGCTCTGGTACCTGCAGAGAATCTCAGGTGGGCAGTCCAGAGAAGTATGGTGCCATGGCATAACTTGGAGTACACTTAGCCACGGTCACTGCTTTGGCTGCTGGGCAGTCCCTCCCTCCCAAGCCAACTTTTACATAGAATTGCAAGTGACCAAGCACTTAGCCTACTTATGGGCAGCTCAAGCCAAGTACCAAGATGCTGTAGTCTGTCTGTACTGGTAATTCTTCAGCAAAGGCTGAGACATTCTGACTCCTTTATATATTCTGTTAGCCCCAAAAACTATGTGCAGGGCTGGCTTACAGCTCCTCTTGAAGCATTTCCACAGTGCAGCCATGGGCTGCATCCTGCCCTTCCAAAGGGAGCTAGAGCACTGAAGCTCAAGACACATCCTCCACATAAAATTCTGGTCTTCATCAATATGCTAGCAAGTCACTTTTATCACATTTACTGAGTTGCTGTTGCAATCAACAGATTTTGGCAGGCAGCTCATGGGATTTTAAAGCTGTAGCTATCCATTACTAAGAAAAATAGTTGCCTACGTTGTTGTTAAGAAAGCAAAATGAGAAGGTATCACAATGAACCCTGTAATACTGTGTCCTATAGCTTCATAGGTATCCAGAAAGGCACGAGTATATGATAAGCTGTTTCCAAGACTGCTGAAACAACTGAAGATACTCACAATTGATGCTTAATTAGGAAGCTAATAACCCGATGTTGCTCTGGTTTCAATTCAGTGGGGAAAGCAAAGAGAGGAAATAATGTCTGATGAATGGAAAAGAACAGGTATAATGAAGTTAGAAATGCTACTTTCAACAAATTTAAACACCATTCTTATAAAATACCTCTATGGATGTTAGTCTGCTGCAAAATAAGCAAAAAATGGGGGAAAGAAAATGACAGGCCTCAAATGGATCTGCACAAGGAACTGCTTCCTTCTTGGAGTACATGGAGTGCAAGGACAGAATTGTCCTTGGAGTGTTTTCAAGGCAGATGAATTCCCAGCATGTCCATACTTGCTGAGAGTACCGATAACTCACAGCAAGCTTAAGGCTACCAATGTACCTTGCCCATGTTACAGTTCTTGCCCAGAGTCAGATCATCTCAATGCGCTTTTGATATACTAGAATGGTCCACACATAAGCATACCCCCATAGAAGGCATCCAGGATGGCTTAAAGGAAAATAACCGCCTTCTAGGGAGGTTGTGTGTTAGTGTCTTTCACTACGATGCATGTCATGGTCACAGCAAAGACAAAGACAAAAATAAGCAAAAGAGGCTATTAAATACTACTCAAACCAACCTCCCACTGCCACATCACCAGAAAAACCACATGCTCCATCTATTCATCCACAACAGCACCAGCTCTGCAAAGACAGCTGGGAAGATTAATGGCAACAAAACATCAATTTTGATCTATTTTCTTTATGTCTATGGTGCTTCTGTATGACAGTTCTGAGATAGCAGGGGGCATCTCACATAGTCTGAATCCAGGCTACAGCACCATAAGTTGAGATTGAGCAATTCTACGACTGCTGGGGAAAAGCAGGGGTGACAAGTGTCCATAAAAACATCTACAGACATTTTAAAGTGCTAAAACACAGACAAGCCATCATGTAAAATGGTGAAAGAGCCACTGGAGTCTGAGGCCTGTTTTGTAACAAGCAAATTTTGCCTTGAACTCCCATCTTACATGAATCATTCAGCTTCACACCTCACAATATTGAGGGATGCTATAATTAGTGAGAAATGTATGACATTGTCATGTCTTAGATAACACATAAAGATACCTCTAGCACTGAAACATGAAATAATAAGAATAACTGATGTTATTAAATAAAAAAAAGTAAGTTTATTTTATCAACATTATAAATATTTTCTTTCCCTCCATTTAACTCCAAAATGAGATAGTAAAACCAATACAATGGAACAATTCAGGAGCTTCTTGGTTCTACTGAAAAGGGTCCCCTTTAATAACAAATTAAAATGGAAAATGACATTTTGTCAGTCCAGCACCCTCAGTAGTTGAGCATCCCTAAGTACCTTGTCATTCAAATGGCACAATTCTAAGTGTGTGTGTGTATGTGTGTGCATCCATATGTATATGTATAAATATACATATATCTAGCAATACACACACATAAATAGACACAGCCACTGAACAGATACTTTTAGTACATCAAAATATTTTACATGCAATTTAAATGGGTTCCCAGCAGCACACTGAAATTTGGGCCCTGGACAGTGCAGGCACAATGATACTGTACTAAGCTAGACCCCAAGTGCTCAAGAGATTTAATACATACATGTCACCTTTAACTGCTGCAGAGTCTGCCTGATTCTGGTGGCTGTCCAAAATCAAGAATCCCATCACACTTGAAAAGGGATAAGGAATATTCCAGCAGCGTTCTGGCCCAAAACTCCTTCCGTCAGTGAACCAACTCCTGATTTCCCTAGCTGTGTGTGAACCATTACAGAAAACAATATACATGCTCTGTTATCTACAAGTACTGTACATCACCAGTATCTAATACATTATGTGTGCAGTGCTTTGGGACACCTTGAATATTAAAGGCACTACCTACAGCCAGCTCCTCTCCTATCTCCACTGCTGGAGTTTATTTTCATCATACAGTAACTGCCTCCTACTGAGCACACAGCACAGGCAACTTTCCAGAGGCACAACAGGCTCACTCTGATCATAGCATCGTACTCCAGCTGCCAGGGAAAAAGGCAAGCCAGACTCTCTCGTGTGCTGTAAACTCCTTTGAGCAGTCTGAAAGGCACAAAGGAGCTCAGGAAATCTGCCCATCCTGCCAAGCTGCTCCAGAGCCAGCCCCTGCTGCAGTCACCCCTCTGGGCATGAGGGATGTCTCACCCCGGGGAGGACTACTGGGGACAGAGAGGGACCAGACCCAGCTCCCTTATCATAATTCACATGTGGAAGCTACCTGTCATTAGAGCAAGACTTTACAGCTCCACCTGCTTCATGGGACTAAAGGACAAGGGAGCTGCAACAGGCTCACTGACCATCCTCTGCTCAGGCACTGGTCTGGCCTCAGCACAGGACAGAACCCAGCCCCTGGTGTCACTGAAGCTTCCTCTGTTTCTCACATCAGTAAAACAAAGCAAAAATATAAAACTGATACTAATATAATTCTTTTTTTTTTCTTTTTCAAATATATATAAATATTACAATAATGTCTTTCCTCACAGCTGGGAAGTGATGCAAGGCCTACCATGAAACCACAGCATGAGAATCTTCCTGGTGGAAATTTCACATACACCAAAATTATACTCTGATATTTTATTTTAACAGTTGCCAAATTCTGTTCTAATATACACACATACTGACCTTCACCACAAGCCCCTGGATGATTATCAAGGGAAGGAATTTGGCTTTCATATTTTATTCTTTAAATAGGAAAGTTAAAGACAGAAAATAAGACAAAGTACATTTCATGTCACTATTGATCTATTGATTACAAATATATATAGTTTCCTTCCAGAGGAAGAAATACTAAAGAAACATTTTGCTCATATCAAATGAACTTTTGAAAACAGGAAAAAAATAAAATATGTATTTTTCAGCTTCTCCCTTTCTGCCACAGCAATCACTCTTAAGAAAAAAAAACAACAACAAAACAGAAAAAGAAAATAATTGTATTAATTTCTTTTCCACGACTTCTACCAAGGAAGAAAAACTTATCTGAATAATGACCTGAGTTATTTTCATGGTTTCCAAACTGTACGTAATCCCAATGATCGCCATCTACCAGAAACCTACACCTAGCAAGGTGCATGAAACAAACACCAGTGGATCTTTCAAAACAAACAACAAGGCAAAATTTAAAAATCTATTGCAAGAATTATGCCAAAAGTGGGCTGTGAGCATCTTCATGGGAACTGGTCAGACAAAGTAGAAGTGGAAGCTCTGCTATTTCTGGCAGCTGAGTTTTCTGTAATGATTGAAAACCTGAAGATGAACATTTTGTGCATGCTTGTGTGCATGTGTGTTTGCTTTCTCCTCTTCTGTGGTTACAATCTTTGAGGTAAGACAGAGAACTGATAAGTACAGAAGACACAGACGGCCTTTACAGTTGCTAAGAAACTTTACATTTCCAAGCCTATAGTGGGTAATGAGGCAAAGAGCTGGCACTTGTTCTTCTCCAGTGGGATAGCCTCTCTGAAACCTTGTTGCCTTGTGGAATTGGATAGTTTACAGGTTCAGCCAAAGGAGGTTTTCCTATTCCCATTGCAACCAGGGTGGTGCTTGCTTGTTTGTTGGTAGCAGTAAGCCTAGGCTGACTGCTGATGTTCTAGGTTTCCTTTCCACCTCTGACTGTAATGAAAAGGGTACTGGGTCCATAAGTCAGTCCATCAGAACCCCCTCCATTTCACACAGATCTCTCCCCAGTGCAAACTCCATATTTCAAAAGCAAAAAATAGCCATCAGCTTTTAGGCAGGCTCAAAACCTGAGCAGAATTGGGTCGGTCATTATATGCACAATGGTGGCTTGAGAAACCTTACTGGTAACTTTCTGCTCTGCCATACAATATGGTGTATCCCATATAACTCCTTTCCATACAAATGACTGTCTCATGAGGATACCATAACCATATACCCAGCAACAATCAGAAGGTTGAGTTTGTTACTGCTGTAAATCTAACTGCCTCACACCCTGGGAAACAAGGCAACAGGCAGAGTCTTCTCCTAAAGTGAGAAAACTCCCTGGTGATTGAGCACTGAGGACACAGCTTCTGAGAGGATGGCAAGGGGGGAAATGCAGCCAGTACAAACATTGGATTTTTCCTAAGGGCATCCAGAGTATCTTGAATTTTTTGCTACTGCCTGACCACTTGTGGAGACTTAACACAAAGAAAATAGGTACTATTTAACTGCTGAGAAGTGAGAGGAAGGGGAGAATAAAAGAAACGCAAGAAACTGTAGGGATGGAGGAGGGCCTGGTTGAGTGCTTTAATGTCCCAGTTAGTTTGGTTCCCCCACACCCTCCTTTCTCTTTCCTGTTGTTTTTTTTTTTTTTAATAAATTGTACAGATGAACATGGGAGAAGTTCATGCTACTTGCTGGAAGCAATAAAGGTAAATTTCCGTGGCCCATGGATTCCACAGACCTTTGAGTGTCCCGCCTCGTCCATCATGGGCTAACTTATGGAACCTAACCATTCCGTGGCAAGACTCAGTAGCCCTTAGAAACTGGTGGCATGTCCTCAGGTATTTTCCACAAGAGTGAGAGACATGTTGATTCCATCAGCTTCTTCCTCACATGATGCCCGAGTGCCTCGGGTGCAGCCTTGTGATTTCCAAGGATCCTCTTCGACATTTTCAGACATCAGACTGCTGTCTCCAGGTCCTCATGGGAAACCATTTGGTAGTTTTGTCGACTCTCCAGGTAGGAGGCCAGATCTGGGTCACCAGCTTGCTGAGCCCTGTCACGAGGGGTCTTGCCCTATAATAACAAAACATGAAGAGAAAGTCTTGTGCAAACATGTTTAGAAGACCAGATGAAAACATAACCCAGAGAAATTACTACAGGAAGGAGAGAAGCAAATTTAGACAATTTACTTGTTTGTTGTACAAGGTGGTGTTAAGTCAAGTTTTTCTATCAGAGTCATGAGATTCTGAAAATTTTCAAAGTCCTTGTGTAGTTTAGGACAAATCATATAGTTTTTCAAGGACATGCTATTTGATACATCACAGAGAAGAGCTCACATGCTGGAATGAACTGATTTTTCATCCTAGGGCTACAATGCCTATCTGAATGAATATAACGCATAGTACTGTAGCTAACACTAGTGCATCTCACAGACCGCACGCTTTGCTGAGGATATGCAGAGAGAGATGCCCAACATCCGAGATGAGTTCAATGTATCTCATCCTACCTAGAATACAAACAATTTTTCAGTGCACCACTTTGCTACTCTTATCTGAGCTACCTTACAAATACTGTTAAATTGGACTTGATCCTAAACTATGAAAAACTATTGGAAATGTGTTAACGTATCTCTACAAAAACACTCCTGCTCCTTGGATTTCTAGTCAGATGAAGATTAACAAGTCAGAAGCCAGTTGTCTGGATTTCAGCTGTTACAAATATACTTTTGCAATGTACAGTACTATCATCTGAAAAAATGTATGATCTCTCTCCCCCTCATAGGCTATCCTATACAGTATAATACAGTAGGAACTGTTTTTAGTTGTCTTGCTGCAGCAAAGGTGCTTCTGACTCTGGAACACAGAAACTCAGTCACCTCTCAGCTGCTGACCACAGGATGCTTATATTCAGAAATGCCAGAGAGGCAGCTTCTGGGCTGTGTCCCTAAGAGATCAGATTGTTGTATTGACAGAATATTCCTAGGCTTTAATTTTGCCCAGACTTCTTTCTCAGGCAAGCGTACACCAAGAGAGAGTTGTGGTTAGTGTCACACCAGTGAGCACAGGGGCAAGCAAGGGCAAAAGAAAATGGTCAGCCATCCTCACAAAGCAAGTCAGCCACAATAATCAAGCCTCACAGACGCTATGCAGTCACAAACCAAGGCTGCCCCAGGTGGTCCTTGCCCACAGGTCTCCCTTTTGACCACACAGGAGGAGGATGCTGCTGTGCCATGGAGATGCCTCATTCACGCCCAATGCACCAAATAGTTCGAGACCAGGCTCTCACTATGGTGAAGATGACCCATGTTGGGGACTGAAGTCTCTTGTACTTGCTTAAATCAATACAGTTTTCTAAATAAAAATAGCTTGTTTAAAAAGAGCTGCTCTTGGCACACACAAGGAAGCCTCAATCATGCAAACAGCAGGGACGAATGCTGATTGGTCTCGCTTGGCTGTGGTATTTTAAAACTGGTTGATGGGGTTGGGTTACCTTGGAGTCCGTCTTTCTCAGAGAAGCTCCCGCATCCACCAGGAGCTGGCAGATGGTACGATGGCGCTGGCAAGCTGCCTTATGTAATGCTGTCTCACCCCTAGACCAAAGTACAGAAACCAGCAGTGAGACACATCACACCAATGAACATTTATGAAGTATGAGGTGCAGAAGACAGAGAAGGATGCTGTATTTCTGCGAGGTTCCCTCTTGCTGGCAGAGGTAAACTTGCGCACTCTCTCCCTTAGCATTTATATTCTTTGACTCAATAGAAAAGCCTGCAATGCACAAATAGCAGACGAAGAACTTCTGAGGGATGGGAAAGAATCACGCATTGGTTTTAAATATTCAAAGGACTCAATGTCACATTCCCATCCAACCACCAGTTCTGCTAACTGCTGCAAAGGCAAACTAGTCACCTTTTTATTTCACAGCAGGCAAAACAGCAACAGTCTTTGTTTCTTCCTGCAATTTCTTTTCTCACCCTCATTCTTAGATGCATCCTAGAAAAATCCTGCCCATCAAAGCCAGGACTTGCTACCCTGGTTCTGATACCCTGCTCTCTTGGATGTATGAGAGCAAGAGCTGTGTTTTTGTTTTCCACTGCTGGACTGGTGAGCTACTGGGGAAGCTTGAACAAATGCTTTCCAAAAGGGAAGGCTGTGTAGAGGGGAAGTAGATTTGTTGCAAAGCTCCTCACTCAGACTGGGGCTACATGTAACAGCATTCTGAGACTGACTGTAGTGCCAAAGTTAAAGAAATCCATCTAGATTTGCCTAGGAAAAGGAGGAAACTATGCTCTGAGTGGGTTGAAAAGGTGTCCTTAATACTAGTGTCCAACAAGTAGGGCCAGTATATAACCTCCAAAATAACAAATGACAAGAAATATGTGTAGTAGGACAAATCTTGTACCTACCTACCCAGAAAGTGACAGTCCATAAAGGAATTTCAGCCTCAGTCCATGACAGGGCAAGTTGAAATATTACTAGATGATGTTGTAATGAATCTGCCTCTGCTGCATGAGAACTAGATTCAGAGTAGGGTACTATCTGATTTCCTCCTAAGGATCAAAAGAAATTCGTGCTGCCAGTTAAGGCTTGTACCTTCCCTTTTCAAGAGTTAGCAGTAGAGGGACTTTTGTAAAGGGAAGCCCTCATAGCCATGGTCATTTGCACTTTATTTGAATGGCTGTGCTATGCTACTGGATGAAGATAAACAGGCAGTCCATCCAGACTCCATCATCCCTGGACTGCAAACATGCACCTTGTGCAGAACCTTTCTGCTATTCTGTTAGCAGAGGAGGGCACTGCGGAGGCAACTTTTGCTTTCCATACATTCCATACACTTCCCAGGATTATTCATGCTTCCTTTACCTACTCTTTGTAGAACCTTGATTATACAACAAGATGTAGAGCAACAGGAATTGGAAAGTACAGGGTTGGGTTTTTTATAATAACAGAGGTCACTGAGATTTTAACTCCTTGAAAGAAATCTTCAACCGCCTGTGTTGTGGCCACTTGGGACAGCTAAGGCAGAGCACTCTGGATGAATGAAGAAGGAACTGAAAAAAGGTGTAGAGCAAGAAAAGTAATTTTCTGACTTCTGGAATTTACTTTTCAGGTTGGTCTCTTAGTAACTGGATGTCAGAAACATAGAATTACAATGTAGGCCTTGTATTCCTCTAGAAAGAGTAAGGAGGCATGGGAGGCAATAGAGAAGAAGTACTTTATGAAACTCAAGAAACATATGTTTTAGACTAGAAAGCCACATATGAGAAGGTGGTTGTTTGGGTTTGGGGGACTTTTGTTTGGTTTTGAAGAGCTCTGCCATCTTACAAGATTTTTTATTTGAAAGTTTGCATTTGAAAAACAAGAGAAGTCTGCTAGGCTAATGCAGGTAATGTGAAGGGCAGGGTAAGTTGTACTTACGTTTCACTGTCTGTCATGTCCAGTAATTCAGATGGACCTGCAAAAGACAGGTAAGTCATATAGCATTTGTCTGTATGCTGAAAGAGTACGACTACCAGCAGAAGATTCCCAGTGCAAATATGTAAAAGAAGCCAACTGAAAGCTCAGTTGCACAAATATACCAGGCTTCAGTGTAATATTTGCTTCTGTGAGCCCTTACACTAGCAAAATTATGAATGCAGTCACTGCTGGAGTATCAGCACCAGAGACTTGGTGCCTCTAAATTCTACCAGGAATGAATATTCATGGAGTTTATTTTCTTACTCTTCACCTTGCTCAATTAAGTAGTTCACATAAGTAGAGAACATTGAAAATGCTGGTATACTGGAATCCTTAATATATTGCAAGTTAAAATCCATTGTTAGTACTAGAGGGAAAATGTCATTAGGAAGTTGAAATTAGCTAAAATTCTGTCCTGAATGACATCTCTGTGCTACTCCATTTAATAGCGTTATACAGAATGTAGATCAGGGTGGAATATTCCCAGCGGTCTTTATATTGATATGCAAATCCTGTACTCTACTGGTTAGCAATGATCAGGAAAGTAAGATTAAGAAAAACAGAAAAGATTTTCTTAAGTGGGACAAAATAATGCATTTATGCTAATGTTCTTTTGTCCTTGATATTCACTACAGGCAGATGTTTATAGCAGCAAATTCCATCACAGAATTACAGTGATATGGAGAGGGTGGGATCTGGATGGCATTTGAAACGAGAAAAACTTTTCCCTTTGCAGTCTGTCTTATTATTCTTCTCTCTACTGCTCTGGAGCATAGTGCCAGATGGTATGGGGCAGTTAGCAAGGGGAACAGTGAAACTTTACAGGAATTTTCCTTCCTGTTCATGAATATTTTTCTTCAGCACACTTTGAAATTCAAGAGTTCTCAAGAGCTTACAGCAAATCTCACCTGAAACTGAGGAATTTCACACTACTGGCTTACAAAGGCCTACACACAACCTCTCTACACTCGTTTCACTCTGAGTGTGTGTCAAATTGGATCAGAGCACCCTGTTTCTCCCTCACTGCTTTTACAGCATATATGCAGTATCATTGGGGGCAGCCGGTTGCCTTGACTCCTGGACCTGCAGCTGCAGGTACCTCCTTCACTTCATCTTCTGTCATCTTGAGAAAGGAGTGGTCAAAAAAGTATCATGCTTAGTCCCCAGGGCACAAGGCATTGCATACCTATCATGGCAGTTCTCCAAACTCATTAGCCACCGTAGATTTTTAATGTACAGCACCCTGACTCTACCACCACACATCCTCATATCCGCAGTTGGTAGTTATGTGTTCACTCCTCCCTATCAAAAAGAAGACTCATTCATGACCCCTGAGTTCCCATAAGCATAAGGAAGAATACAGGGGACTAATTATAGCCCCTTGTTGAGAGGAAAGAGAGAAACTAAGAAGAAAAGAACCCACAGATTAAGAAAGAGACTCTTTTACATGTCGCAGAAGAAAATTATGTTCTCTCAAAACCAGAGGCAATTCCCCATGGCTTCCTGTAATGCCACATGCCAGCAATAGGTAACCAGGAATGGCCTGCAGTGTATTAGAAAAGACACTGCTGAGTAAACTATTACCCTGGTATGTGGAAAAAGGCATTAAAACATTAGGAGGAAGAATGAAGAGAAGTTAGAAGAATATGACCTGAGAGGTAGAAGTAGCTGGGGCAGAGTGGATCTGGAGAGACAGGAAGCCAAGGGTGAAGGAAAAATGGTCTGAAGCAGGAAGAAATAGCAGGGCTAGGACAGAGGAGCTGAGGACTGAGCAGGCAGCCTGAGACTACAGACCCGAGGAGATGCCAGGCTATCTCCCGCCTGTGCGCAAAGGGTGGTCTCCTGGATACTGTCCCAAACAAAGCATTTAATGGGAGTGCCCCAACTCCATCCCGGTCATAGATAAGGACCAGATATTGGGGTTAATCGATTAGCAGCCCAACATGGTACCAGGATTCATTCACTTCATTCTTTCTGGCCTATATCTCTGAAGCTGGAATGTCCCAACTCACAGCCTGAGCTATGCCCTTTACTTCTTTATTTTATTTTCACTCGTACGTCTCTTAAACCATCTCACGCCCTCCTTCTAACTCCCTTTCCCCTCTTTTTTGGACCTCATTTTTACATCAGTCTCCCTGGCGCTGCCAACCGACCATTCCAAATCCCCCTCTGCCCCAGGACAAAAGCTGCACAGATGTGGGAAGGGCTGGCACTGGGAAAGCTAACGGCACTGTCATCCTGACCCAGCAGGGAAGCGGCTGTTTTACTCCAGGACAAGAGGCAGAGAAAGAAAAGGGGACCAAGGCT
Organism: Brachypteracias leptosomus; assembly: GCA_013401335.1. Lineage (NCBI taxonomy): Eukaryota > Metazoa > Chordata > Aves > Coraciiformes > Brachypteraciidae > Brachypteracias > Brachypteracias leptosomus. The sequence goes on from VYZX01004409.1 coordinate 206,575, forward strand.
CAGAGAGAGAGAGGACAAAATAACCCAATAGAAATCCGGAAGGGAAATGCATGAGTGAGATTTCTATCAAGGAAAACAGCAGGGGGGGAAATAAAAACAAAAGATAGAAATGTGTGGAGAGGTGGAGGGAGGAAAAAAAGAGAGAGAGAAAGAGAGAGAGCAACTGGGGGGCTAAAGAATGGCAGGATGGGGACAGGGGGGTGGTGGGTGTAGAAGTTCGCATGAAAGGAGCTGAAAAGCATGACGCACTGAGGGGAAGCCCAGCTGAGATCACTCTCTTTCCTTAACATCTCCAATAGACTGTCTGTGCAGAATTAACTTTTTTCCTTCTCTCCTTCTGTCCCCTTTCACTTCTCCAAAGCCTCTCTTCAGTTTCTCAGGAGCCAAAGCTGCCTGAGCTGGGAATGGGAGGAGGGAAGGGAAGGAGACACTCAAAGGCAGCTGCCCTTTAGCCGAGCTCACTACAACATAAAAGAGAGACTAAATGACCCTATTTCAGAGGTATTTCCAAAATATACAGCACCATGCAGTCCAAAAGGCCACTGGCTGAATCACACCCTGCCTTCTCCAATGGATGTGGTTACAGTTACCCACAGGAGACCCATAGTTATTAACCCCTGCCAATCCCTTTTCCTGTCAGTCTTTCAAAGAACTGGGGAAGAAGTGTATTTGCTTTAAGCAGTAATGCTGGACATTATCAGCATTTCCAGGTGTTCATGAGTTAAAACCCTCTTCATTTAGTAACTTGATTGAGGTTGTTACTTGGAGGACAAAACTGGACTTGGTTCCTTACCTTCAAAGAGGGAATATTTTTAAAATAATAGTAATCTTCAAAGCCAGAACTATTTCAAGCCTTCCCACAACTCCACACTCCTCATTTTCACCCAATGTGAAGATTAGCAGTGTCTGTTTTTTACTGCTAGTATCTTTTAGCTCAGAAGTTCCACTGTAATATAGAAGGTAGTCAAGTTATGGGAGCATGTCTTTCATCATAACTGTCTCAGCCATATTGACCTAAAATATGGTAAACTTACACATTGAAATAGACTATTTTATACCTATGCCTTCTGTGAAAACTGTCTTCTGCTTAGGCCCCTTACAACTGTCTACGCCCTAAAAGATTCTGCAAGTCTAGGCATAGTAGCAAATGTCAGGCAAACTCACTCTGCTTCAGTATTGCTTTCTGATGAGTATTCAAACTTTGTCCGTGACATACATCTGTCACAGCAAAATTTGCTTTCCAAAAGTCTTGTTTAGAACTCCTCTCATCAGCATGCAAATCCAAACTCAGCAACGGCTCTTCACTGTTGACTTTGCAGCGCTAAGAGTAACAAAAGCATCCTCCTCCTTACCAGAGGATGCTATCTAATGGAGCAAGATCATTGAGGTTTGAGGTCACAGAAATGCTCAGATTGGGATGCTTTACTGACTATTCCACCAGAATTCCTCACCACAAACTCCTAATGCAACTGTAAATTTCTTTCCTTTCTTCTGTTTAAAATTAAAATACCCTAGATGAACCACAGAATTCTTGTTTGCCTTTTAAACCTCTAGAGAAGAGAAGAATACAAGGAGAAGGTAAGCCTTGGAATGTCTTGTATAATGGTTATAAATTATAAATAGTTCAGAACTGCCAGATAAAAGACTCCAAGTCAACTTTGATTCCAAATGCAGATGATTTAGGAGGTCCTTTTTCTAAGAGAGCTTCTTAAGACCTCTGTACTTCTGTTTTTGTTAAGCGAGTAAACAGTTAACTCTTCTCTAATGAGTATGCATTAGGATGTGAGACAGTTGCTGACTGCAGCACTAAACAGATGTGGTTCTTCTGATACCTACTGAGTTTGGCCCTCAGTTTCAAGCTCAGTGTTCCTTAAACTGGCCACAGACAGATCTTAAAAGATGACCCTCCTACTACAAGCAAAAGACCCTTGATTTAGGAAGGCAGTCTTGAACAACAGACAGGTCTGTGCGTCTGCCCTTTCTGCACAGGGGATAGAGAGAAACTGTTTTGCAGGAGCAGCAGCCAACACAACTGTTCCTGCAGCAGTAAGCAGCTGTCATCCTGACACCTACTACATTGGCGCTTCAGCTGCTATTCCAGGCTTGTGCTAGTCCACTGCTAAGTATCTGGCAATACTGCACAGCAATCTCCTTGTGTGACTCATCTCTGCTTTTTCTAATCTGAGAAGGGTTATTTTCCTCCTCTTAACATCTGAAATCATTCTGATCAAGACTGTAGAACAACCTCTTGCATCAATGTCCCTCACATGCTTGCAGAAAGCATAAAGCCTCCTCCACAAAGGACAGTCACAGCATCATTACACTATTTTCTCTCTTTCACAATCCCAGTGCTATGGGCAGGGAGGGATTCCCCAGTCTTATATCACGTTTGATTCACCCCACTAGTTTCACACTAGGCAGTTCAAATTCCTGGTATGCTGGGTTTTGTCTTGTTTGGTTGTTGTTTTTTAAAGATACTCAGAAGATTTTCCCGGTGTGATTAATAATAGGTTTTATGTGCTGTGTGCTGGAGGATATTTTGCAGTGGAACTCTTATTAACTATGCCAGACATGTATGGGAAACAGACAAACTACAGAGGAAGTATGGCTGGGCAGAGGTAATTGCTAGAGCAGGAGTAAGACCCATTTTTACCAAGGGTGGATATCAGCAGAAATTAGAAGCTAGATACAGGGAAAGCCTAAGATATTAGTAGCACTGGATTGGGTCCCATACACTAATTAGTGTTGAGAAGATGCCAATGCCAGAGAACGTAACAGAAAGGACATTATGATGATGATGATTCAGCAAGAGAGCTCGTTTGTGACTGAGAAGTGCCCAGGGTAGAAATTAGTTTCATTAATTGCTTGGTGGGTGAAGAGAGGAGGCCCCTATTAGAGCATTGTCCCATGAAGTCTCTGATCCCCAGAGAATGTTAAACAAACAATGCTTTTGGAGAAGCCCAGAGGACATATGTCTGTAAAGCCGCAAAAGCCTCCTGCCATCCTTGGGGATAAAGTGGGGAGAGAGGAACTGAGCTGACATTTGCTTAACCTTCTGGTTTGTCTTAGTCTAACAGTCCGTAATCCTTCACATTTCTCTATTCACTTCAAAAATTCCTATGGATTTCCTGCTCACATCCTTACCAGCTTAAATGATCAGTAACTGGGAATGGTAACTGGATCAGGCTGTAAGTTAAGGTATACGTGCCTAAGAAAAATCCTGTCAAAACAGCCGTGATAGTGATTTGGCACAGGTCACATGTGCTGTGAGAAGAGACCAGAGGCACTAAGAAAATTAAGTGAAATTATGTCTATCTATGGAATTCAGAGGCATATATATGCAATTTGACTAATGAGATAATCCAGAGAAGTTAAATAGGAGGTTAACAATGGCAAAGCTTGTTACATCTGGTGAGAAAACTAGTCAATCTTTGGATGTAAGGCCAATTGCACTTAGCTACCCCTATATAGGTTTCTATACATAGAAGAGTAAAAGAGCAATTCAGCCCCCCTCAGTCAGATATTTGGGGCACAGTTCAGTTGCCCACACACAGATATTTTATGCCATTTGATATGCCTATGGGCAGGCCTTAGGATGCAATTGGAATGACGAAGATGCTTGCTTGGGCTTCAGCTGGTAGTCCACTACGGGTCTCCTACAGGCCTTGCATGTTATATTGTAGACCCATGCAGATGTCCTGGATATTCAAGGGCAAATGACATTAGATAGTTGTGTTTAGCTAAATGAATGAAGTGTACAAGTAACTGTCAGCTGAATTAATTTCTGGGCTTCAGTGACTACCTTGACTAGGATCATCCTTGAGCTAGTCATGCTGGAAGTCTGCTGCTATTAAAGATGCCCTCCCTCACTTCCAGCTGCCACTGAAAGAAAACAGTTCTCCTCTAGTATCTCTGTCAAACAGGAGCAAATGAATTGAGTCATGGATCTCTGTTGACAGTACAGGAAATTAGACCAATGGATTACCTGTCACCTATACGCAAACAACTAAATTTAGGAGTCAAGCTCGAGCCAAATTCCACCCCAAT
>VYZX01004410.1:0-10664 GCA_013401335.1 Brachypteracias leptosomus
GGCGGCAGCCCGGGACGGGAGCCGCGGCCGGGCCGGCAGCCCTTCGGCGCAGTGACCGCCCGGGACTGTGTTAGTAGGCCCGGCGCCACCGGAGTGTCTTAGGACGAGGCAGCGGCAGCGGCTGTCCTGCCGAGGGGCTGGTGAGCCCTCGCCGGGGCGGATGGGCGCAGCTGCCCGGCGTCTTTCCCAGATGGAGAAAGCTCCCTCGGGCAGGCGCGGCCGCGGTGCAGCTGGAGGCTGCACCTGGCTGCGGGGAGGTGGCTGTGCCCGAGCCTCGGGCGCGCTGCGTGCCGCGAGCCTCTGCAGGGGCAGGTCGGGGCACTTTGCTTGAAAAAGAGTGCAGAAGAGGCCGGCTACAGCAAAGGACATCTGTAGAGAGAGAAGGTTGTCTGACTAAAGCATTGTGCAAAGGAGACTTGGGACAATGAGCAGTCTGTCTTCTGGTGCTGCATTCCTCTTGTGTCAGGGGCACAGGACATTGCAAATTGCTGTGATGCATCCTATAAACAACTTGTACCATTTCAACTCTTGATAATACCTGAATAACCAGAAGTGCAGATGAAAATCAGTGGTCAAAATAGGTATTTAAATGTCCCAATATATGTCATTCTGTGCTTCCAACCCAGATTGTAAAATGTTGGATATGTTTGTGATGTTCAGAGAAGCACCAGGTACAGGTCATACACCTCTACTGGCCAGGTCCTGTTCCACACAATGGGTTTTTCAGAGTGCAAAGTGCCAGTGAGAAGACACAGAAGTTGCATAGAAGGGCTTTGTTTACTGTGCACTGAAATGACTACTCTCTTTTTGGCAGAGGGAAACGTGAAAGGCAATAGCAAGAGCAAAGTGAGAAGGTTGGTCAGAGTTTGGGATCCAGATGCTAAAGGGCTGCAGATGGCTGGGATCAGCAGGCAAGGTGAGTGCAGCTCCTGCTAACGAGTTTTGTGTCATGGAGGAGGGATGGATCATCTCCCCCAACCGCAGCACAGCTTCTTCACCAGGGTCTGTGGGTGTAGTGCTTAATTTGACTTCATAAAATAAACTTTTAGGGAAACTATGTGATGTAAAGCCACCAAACAGGTGAACACTGGCCAGTGCTCACCAATTGAGTAGGCATGTGAATGTGTGCATGGGAGACACCAGATTTTGCTCACAGAACAGCTGGAAGTGTGTGGTTCCAAAATAGCCTTTGTATCTAGGTCAGAGAGACAAAACTGCAAAGTAAGATGACCGTGGCTTTGCTATATTTAGAGCAGGTTTTCAGTGCGGATGAACTTCCCAATGCGGAGCAACACCGCGCTCTTCCAAAGGGAGGAAGCAGCAGCCGTCAGTAGATGAGGCGGCCGTGCCCTGCCGGCTGTCAGTGTGAACTCGAGCAGGCCCACCGAGAGCACCGGCTGTGGCGCGGGGCGGCTCCGTGACAAGCAGGGGCTGGGCGGCAGAAACGCTGTTGGCCCGGGAGCGGGGCCGGGACGGCTCCTGCCGACCTGTGTGCGGGGCGGAACTCTCGTGTGCGGAACCTCTGCGCCGGCCGCGGGACGCGTCCGGAGCGCTCAGCCGGGCGCCCCGGGGAGGCGGGGCCAGGCTGCTCCACGCGCCGCGGCCGGCGGAAGATGGCGGCTGTCAGGGGGCTGGAGACGTGCCTCAGGGTGGCGGGCGCCGCCGCGGCGCACCCCGAGCGCTTCCTCAGGTACTGCGGGGCTGCGGGCTTCCCGGGGACTGCCGGCTTCCCGGGGCTCGCCGTGCCTGTGTGTGTGCGCTCTGCGGTTCGCGCAGGCCGCGGTGCTCTGGGAGAGAGGCCTCGTGTGGCCGGCGCCGCGGAGCTCTCCAGAAACGCGCCGCTAACAGCGCGTTGAGACCCGGCTGAGGCTTCGGCAGGATCTGCTCCTTTTTTTAGCGCTCGGGAATTGGGGAGATTCGGAGGATTCTGTTCCTACCAACTCTGTTGAAGCACTGGTAGCTCTAGGGAAAGTACTGCTGTCGGCTACACAGATACAGAAGCCGAGTAGGAGGGCAGCGAGGGAAGGCAATTCCCTTTTTAAAACCAAGGATCTGTATCTTGGATGTTTGAAGTGTTTAGTGCTATGTTATTTACTTCCCCAAAGGTCGTGAGTGCTTAAGTGTGATCAAGATGCAGCTGTACAAGAGTGGAATATTCTGTCTAGGTGCTACTTCATACACAAAGTGTAATGAAGCTGAAAGCTTACTAATTATAATGCCTTTATTTCTAGGAATGTTTAGTAACGATACTTCAAGAGATGTGTAGAAAGTTAAGCAACAGCTGTAATTATTGAAAGGTGCTGTTCTGTAGCACCAAAACACCTAAGTAGATACAAAGAGAGCTGAGTTGTAACCATCTGATTAACTTAATGGAAGGTGTAAAAGGAATCATTAAGGTTGTAAAAGACCTCTAAGATCATCAAGTCCAACTGTCAACTCAATGCTACCATGACAACTAAACCATGTTCTGAAGCGCTATTTTTTTCAAAAAAGTACCCTTTTTTTGAACACCTCCAGTGGTGATGATTCCACCACTTCCCTGGGCAGCCTGTTCCAGTGCTTCACCACTCTTTCAGTAAAGAATTTTTTTTTCTAATATCTAATCCAAACCTCACCCAGCACAACTTGAGGCCATTTCCTCTCATCCTGTCGCTAGTTACCTGGGAGAAGAGACCAACACCCACCTCTCTACAACCTCCTTTCAGGTAGTTGTAGAGAGCAATAAGGTCTCCCCACAGCCTTCTCTTATCTAGACTAAACAGTCCCAGTTCCCTCCGCCGCTCCTCACAAGACTTGTTCTCTAGACCCCTCACCAGCTTCATCACCTTTCTTTGGCCCCGCTCCAGCACCTCAATGTCCTTCTTGTAGTGAGGGGCCCAAAACAACCCAGGATTCGAGATGGCCTCACCAGTTCCAAGTACATGGGCATGATCACTTCCCTCCTCCTGCTGGCCACGCTAGTGCTGATACAGGCCAGGATGCTCTTGGCCGCCTGGGCCACCTGGGCACACTGCTGGCTCATGTTCAGCTCTCTGTCCACCAACACCCCCAGATCCTTTACTGCCAGGCAGCTAGTCAATTCTGCAAAATAGAAAATAAGAAAATGATATTAACTGTTGTGCTTTTTAAAGCTCTTAATATTTTTTTTTTCTACTCAGTGTGCAAGATGGACTGGCTGCTGACTTCAGAACGTTAACAAAGACTCTCTATGATTTGAATAAAGCTCTGGGAAGTAACGTAGTTCGTGGGGGTCCTCTGAAAGAGCTGGTGGTAGAAAATTTTGATGAAGAACAGATTTGGCAGCAACTGGAGCTTCAGAACAATACAGTTCTCGATTTCTTCAAGAAATCCATTGCAAGGGATGCCAAGGATGAAGATCTTTGCCTTCTCTCAGACCAGGAAGAGGATGGCTCTGATGCAGGGACCAGCAGCGACCAGGAATTGGAAGATGACATAATGGAAACAGAAACTGAACAAAAGAATGTTTATACAAAAGATAAAGCTAAGGCTAAAGAAAAGCAAAGTAAAGTCAGAGAAAGCATAATGGAGAAATACAGTGATGAGGATTCTGATACTGATTTTGATATTGATGCACTGGAGCAACAAACTAAAACAGCCAAGGAAATCACATTGAAAAAAAAGGGAAGAAAATCTATAGTGGATGACAAGTTTTTCAAGCTGGCTGAGATGGAAGCTTTTTTAGAACATGCAGAGAAGGAAAATGGGGAGGAGGAAGAAGATATTAATTATTTTGAAGACATCATCTCAGATGATGAGGAAGAAGAGTCTGAAGAAGCTAAAGTCAAAGTAAGAATATCAGTAAATTGATTTTCTGATCTCTCTTTTCCTTTAAATTGATATCTGATATCCTTTAGTATGACTATAAATTGTTGAACTTTGAGTAGAAATTACCAAGTTAAATTTGATTAGATGACTGATAATTACTTCTGGTAACAAAGGGGAAAACTGTAGAAAAACATACCATGTTGCTATTCTATTCTCTCATTTAATGGATCTTGAGTTTTTGCATGAATGAAGGAAGAGATAGTATGTCACAAGAAATAAGTGACATAATTGCAGAATAGGTGATCCAACAAATGAAAAAAATGTGTCACTCAGCATCGACATATGAGATTACTAAGGTGACTGATGCAGAGCAAAGGGCTTTTGGCACCTTCGTTTTCCAGGGACGTGGCTTTGTAACTCTGATTCAACTTAAGTTGCTGAGTACTTGATTCAAAAATAAATCTTTTATTATTTAATACTACCAGAGATTCTCAGTAGCATGTAAGAACTGTGCCCAGGGCATAAAGGAACATGTAGGCATTCCAGCAGGTAATCTGCAAAATGTACTGCTGTTTGATTTCTGTATATGTTGAAATTGAAAATGAATTTAAGTAGTAGAATGTTTTAAATACTTGTTAAAGAGATACATTTTACTAAGATGCTCTCCCACAAGTTAATGCTTCACTACACTGAATTACTGTTACGCAAGTAGTGCAATTTCTCAGGTGCTAAAGACTTTAAAAGACAGGATACCCTTGGACTTCTGTTAGTCTTAACAGTTTTACTTTGTTGTTTTTGTTTGGTGGATTTTTTTCCTCTCCCTTTCTTAGCCAATTAAAAGTTCTAGAGACTTGACATACAGAGATTTCTTTGATCCGGTCGATGACAGTGATGATTTAGTAGCTGATGATGTTGAAGATGATCAGGAAGAGGAAGCTATTGAAGAGCAGGATGAAGAAGATATGTCTGAGTAAGTATATACATTATTTGCAGTTAAGATATCCTTGTAGTTTTACACTGAAGTGAAGTAGAAAGTGAAGTGTGAATTCCAGGCTCGCTTTAGTCATGGTTCACCATTCTCTGTTATCTGCTGTATGTTCATGATTTACATTGTCACCCTGTTTAAAAAGTAGTTTATTATCTTTTGAGTCTTTTCTCTTGATATTTACTTAAATAAATAAATAGCTGTAACTTCAGGTTTTGAAAGTTATTTTTAATGCATAGAAGTTTTCCTGATGTCCCCTGCCTTTACGTTTCAATGGAAGCCTATTGCATTTCTTAACTGTGAGTTAGTTGTAAACATCAAATGGCTGGAATAGCTTCATGAAAAAAAATTACAGAGGCATTTCAACCTTTATTTTATATTAAATTTTAATGTTACAGGATTGAGGATATGAATGAAATAATGATGGAGAATATGAGAAGTAAAGAAGCCTCTAAAAAAGTTACTTTTAGTTTGCCAGATGACAGTGAAACAGAAGATGCTACTGATATGCAATTAGGGAAAGGCATCGATCCCAGTGAAATAAAGTCTTCTTTTGAGAAGAGACAGGAAAAGGTAATTCTTTTGTGTATTTTGCTAATACTTTGAAACAGTGGCCTTGTTTTTTTAAAATTTTTTTCTTTAATGATTGTGTAATTTGTTTAGAGTCTGGCAAATATGAAGATACACTAAGAAAATATGAAGATATGTTAAGAAAAAAATGTATGTTAAATATTAAGGGAAAAAAAGTGACTTATCTATGCAATCATATATTCTCTCATCTTTCTGTGAGGAGAAGTTAAAAGTACCTGAAATAACGACTGATTTCTTGCCTTGAGTTTACTTGTGAGCTCTATGTTTTAAACTTCTTAGGAAATTGTGTTTTCCAGATGAGCAAAAAAATAAAAAGTTTAGAAGAACAGTTGTTAGAGGAGAAACCTTGGCAGCTTAAAGGAGAAGTGACTGGACAAAAACGACCCGAAAACAGCCTTTTGGAGGAAACAGTATTTTTTGACCATGCAGTCCGAATGGGTACGTCATGAGAGGGGGCTTTCCTGAAAGCGCATTGCACACCATGTTGGGTTCTTTCCTTTTGACCTTGCTGAAAACATCTGTCACTCAAGAGCTGGGGGGAAAAAACCATCAAGTTGAACTTCATCGTGTGCTTTTGAGGTTGTGCATTTCCATAGTGGAAACTACAGGAAACTATAATCTTTTTTTGTTCATTTTTAACTTGACCGAAAGTTCATTAATTTGATAGCAGATTTCGTCACTTACAAGCCCTGCATAGTCTCCTCAAGATAAGAGAAAACATTGTTAACTTTGCCTTCAATCACGACGTTTTTGTGAGGGCTTTACTTACTGTTATTTATTCTTCACAGAACAAAAAGTATTTCTTGCTGGAGAAACATTGATCTTAAAATTCTTCTCTTTCTCCTCTCAGCACCTGTGATCACAGAAGAAACTACTTTTCAGCTTGAAGATATCATTAAACAGAGAATATTGGATGAGGTTAGTATTTTCTTACTTGTTCCTCAACTCAATTCACAGGGCACTTTACATAGATGAGTTGAGAGGTCTTAAAATGTTAGGTGTAGGATTACCTTAATTAATTTCTGCAATTGGTTGTTCTGTTCTTTTGCCTTGATGAATGTGTTTTTAGATTTCTAAGGAGCTGTTTTTACCTGCCTGTTATGCTAGGTTTTGGTGTGCTTCTGAAAAATGAGAGTTTGCAGACAAAACTATAAGGGCTTTATTTTGAATATAATGCCAGTCTGTACATTTTGTCTATTACTGCAACTGAGCATTCTGAATACTAACCAAAACTCAGTTGTTTATTTAATTTTTCTCAAAAGCTACTGACAGATCTGTATCCCACAGCTTGTTGAGGCTTGTTGTTAGTTGAATAAAAAAAAAAGGTACATATGGTAGGAGTATTGAAGTACTTAAGAAAATTACACATTTGTTACTTGTAGTACATTTTTTGCCCCGATCCACTAAAAATAGGCACACAAGCTAGAGCTGTATGTCTTTTATTATTTTTTTCTTCAAATCGAAGTGTAGAACTTAATACATTGTTGGACTAGATGACCTCCAGAGGTTCCTTCCAACCGCTACCATTCTGTTATTCTATGTTCCTGGGAAGCCATATGCATAAACTACTTAATGTCTCAGATAAGTAATGCAAAAAATGTTCTAAGTAAGCTGTAGTACCTGATATTTGACTGTAGTTGCATTTGGTCATTAATTTTATTACTTTCTCAGGCATGGGATGATGTGGTACCAAAAGAGAAACCAAAAGAGGAGCCTTTTGAATACAAGAAACGTATCACTTTGGATCATGAAAAGAGTAAACTGAGTCTTGCTGAGATCTATGAGCAGGAATACATGAAACTTCACCAGGTAACATAAGCAGTGCCTTTCCTTTTGGTTTGAAGTTCACACCATGTAATCTTATGTGTTCCTAACTCTGCTTTCAGCTTTGTGGAAGCACTTAAATCTTTCTCTGAACGTTCACCAGTGGAATGGCTCTGAATTGTATGTTGTGTTGTTATCAGTTGTGCTAAAATCAAATAGCTTTATGAACGGTGTTGCAGTAACATTGTGTTATTAATGTAGCAAAAGACTGAAGAGGAAGAAAATCCTGAACACAAAGAAATTCAGGAAATGATGGATTCCCTCTTCCTGAAGTTGGATGCACTTTGTAACTTCCACTTTACACCTAAACCAGTAAGTACATGAGTTTCATAAAGTTGGGGTTTCCTCCCCCCCAGCCTTTGAAACTGGATGCTTTAAATTATATTTGGGAAATGGAAAGTAAAGAAAACATTGAGTGTTACAGAGCTTGTTTTTATTTCATATTAAATGCCCTATAATTGCCTCTAAACAAAACCAAATATTTAGTATCTTCTGTTAGCTGTCAGCTGCTGTGAGATGGTGTGCTCAGTCGTGAATACCTTTCCTTATTTCTAGCCCGTGCCAGAAGTTAAAATAGTTTCAAACCTTCCCGCTATAAGTATGGAAGAAGTAGCACCTGTTGCTGTTAGTGATGCTGCCCTCTTAGCACCAGAGGAGATCAAGGTAAATATAAATAAAATTCATGTAAGAATCTGCTGATAGAAGGGTGTACTGGCTCAGTGGGAGAATTCTGCCCCCTCCCACCCTGGGTTCCTCAACTTGTGCACCATGTTGCCTAGCATTTTATCATTATTTGCTGTTGGTTTGTTTCAGGTTGGTTTTTCGGGGNCTGGGAGGAGGGGAGTTTATTTGGCTACACTGGGCCATAATACTATGCTTCGTTCTTGTTCGTGACTACTATGTGATGGTAATTTTTTTCCCAACATATATATGGATATTTGGAAGGGGATAGCTAAATGACAATAGGGAAAAGTAATTAGCATGTCTCACTTCCCAGCTTGGCCAGTTTTTGACCTTTGCCTCAGTGTAGCATCTCCCTGAGCTAGCTGAACACTTGAAATAATGGAAGCACTAAGACAGATTTGAGTACTTTTGCACACTTATGGATCTAGAGATCTCGTTCTCTTTAGGAAAAGAACAAGGCTGGAGATGTAAAAACAGATGCAGAAAAGACTCCCACAGACAAAAAACGAGAACGAAGAAAGAAGAAGCTTCGTAAACGTATGAAGATAAGAGAAAAGGAGAAACGTCAAAAGCTGCTTGAAAAGATGAAACCAGAACAAGGCACAATGCTTAGCAAAAAAGCTGCTGCAGCAAAATTAAAAAGGCTTACGAAAGAAGGCAAAGCATCTCTGCTCAAGGTAAGGCTCTCTTAAGTAATTCTGTATAACTTGGAGCTTCCCAGCTAAAAAATACTTTAAACCCCAAAGATAATATTTAACTAGAGAAAGGAAACGGAACTTTGTCACAAAGAATTACCAAGTACAGGGTTTGTTTCCCTCCCATCCCTCTTGGCACAACTACATCTCCTGATCTTTCTCCATCCTCTTAAAAATTCTAGTACACAGGTAGTGTATCTGCTTACCACCCAAACCTTGTTGCCTTATTTATGTGTGAGCAAATAGAAAAGGTAAATGTAGCTGCTGAAAAGAAAGAGGTAGGAAAAAGACGTGGAAAGGGCAGATACATACTCTTCCCACCCCACCCCACCTTACTATCCCCATATTCTTTTGAACTACAGTTTTGGAAGAACTGTTCTAGTCCATACTTTGTCTTATGCAAAGTAGCGTTGAATGCCTTTTTAGTCTCAATTTTGCTAATTTTCCTGACAGCACGATGTCAATATAGAAGCCTGAAAAAATACAGCTCTGGTTGTGCTTTGCAGTGACCCCCTTGTTTAGAATGCCTATTTATGTAGAAGTTATTGCTTTAATTATGAATAATTCACACCTAAATGGTTGTTGGAACCTTTAGAAGCTTACTCAGCATGAAATATATTTGAATTTGTAAGCAGCTTTATCTTTAAATATGGAAAAATATGAAAAAAAAGTACAATACAATTACTTTATACCAAAGTCTACTCACAAAACAGAAATGATTGCTTGCATTAGGTACTACTTTTTAATTTATTTCAAAGTTCACAAGGCAGTGCTCCTGCAAGGACTTGTGCTTTTATTTCTTGCATTTGATCTGTCTCACTTAATTGAACTACTTGCATGCATAATTGAGGATGAGGTTTCTATTTAGTTCTTTCTAAACTTTGAGTAACTTAAATTGTTTCAAAATAGAATATCCCTATTTAACTTTCTGCTTTTATTGTGGAGCCTTCTCTATAATTTCATCAGATTGATTTTGTTTTGCATGCTATAAAAGAGTAAACTTGTTCACTAACCAGGATGCTTTATAAATTAATTTTTTTTAATCTTTGAAATTTTGAGGTATTAGAAACTAATAGGAAAAATAACTTTGATTACTTTATAAGTATTTGTACTTTTCAAAAGGAGAGCAGAACACAAAATATAGGTATGTAGTTGTAGCTCATGATGTGCAAGGAACTATTCCTGATGCCTGGTCTTACCTGGGTGTTGCTGGTCAAGTTTCTCCATGTAGAGCTTGCTTATGGATGTCTGTAGGTGTTAAAGCTTCATACCTGTTTCTGGTGGTGATGTTAGAGCCAGGAGGGAGAAGCAGAATTCTTCTTTATTGGGTCAGAAGGGTCCAAGGTGCCTCTTTCTCAGTGGTGTCCACTACATGTTTTTGAACCACCTGGCTGTCTCTGTCTCAGCTCCTCTGATGCTGCGTAGCCGTATGACTGTTGCTTGCTGTTCAGCTGCCTGGTGCAACACATAGTCAACCTGCCTGCACCTTCTGCAAGTCCTTTCCTTTACATCAGGAGGAGGTCTAGGCACTCGCTGCAGCTCCTTTCTGCCCTGCCCACCAGAGTGGACTCGTCAGACTTCTCCAGGGCTTTCTCTGGAGGAACACTGGGTTTAGCTCTTGGGCGGGTGCCCACTGTTCTGGCAGAGATCTAAAGCACTTCCTGGGCTGTGGACCTGTGAGCAGGATGCAGGGTCAATCAATTATCAGATTCTTTGTTTTCAATCAAATACCATTAAGTAGTAACTGGTTTAATGGTACTGTTTCTACATTTCTTGGTTATAACAAATATTTTGTTTGTTGACAGGATGAAGGTAAAGACAAGGCCTTGAAATCATCCCAGGCCTTCTTTTCTCAACTACAAGATCAAGTAAAGATGCAAATCAAAGATGCAAGCCAATTAAAGAAGAAAGAGAAGAAGCAGAAAGCACTCTCTGTTCATAAACTGAAATTGTAATTTACCTTTTTTATATGTTGCATCTTGTAAATATTAAAGTGTTTCTACGTAAACGCTGAATTTGAGTAGGTTTTATTCTGTGTTGATCTTTAAGATGTGACATTCTAAGGTGACGTAAAGACACTTTCCTTTAGGTTTTACTTT
>VYZX01004410.1:10869-45879 GCA_013401335.1 Brachypteracias leptosomus
GGGCAGGCGGGGCGGCCCGGGCGGGGGGGCGGGCGGGCGCTTCTCGCCTGCCACGCAGGAGCAGAAGTGGGCTCAGAAGCCTGAGGCGCCACCGTTCGCGTCGGGAACGCGTCGAGGGTGCGCGCAGAGCCGGCCGGGCGGCGCGGCCTGCTCCGAGCAGGCCCGGGAGAGCGGAGCCCGGCTGGCGCTGCGGCCTCGGCGCTTTGGACGGCCCCCCGACGACCGTCAGCTGTGCTGCGGGGCGCTGCGCCGGGCTGCTGCACGCACATGATCGTTGTGCTCTGCAAAAGCGGATACTTGGCACCAAAAGTAGCGTGACTATCAACAGCAAGCGAGATAATGACAAAAACTAGAGGCCTTGACGGTACCCGTACGTTGAATGTTATTTCGAGTTTTCATTTACATCAGCAAGTGACCATGGCATTTAACTAGTCATANACCAGGATGCTTTATAAATTAATTTTTTTTAATCTTTGAAATTTTGAGGTATTAGAAACTAATAGGAAAAATAACTTTGATTACTTTATAAGTATTTGTACTTTTCAAAAGGAGAGCAGAACACAAAATATAGGTATGTAGTTGTAGCTCATGATGTGCAAGGAACTATTCCTGATGCCTGGTCTTACCTGGGTGTTGCTGGTCAAGTTTCTCCATGTAGAGCTTGCTTATGGATGTCTGTAGGTGTTAAAGCTTCATACCTGTTTCTGGTGGTGATGTTAGAGCCAGGAGGGAGAAGCAGAATTCTTCTTTATTGGGTCAGAAGGGTCCAAGGTGCCTCTTTCTCAGTGGTGTCCACTACATGTTTTTGAACCACCTGGCTGTCTCTGTCTCAGCTCCTCTGATGCTGCGTAGCCGTATGACTGTTGCTTGCTGTTCAGCTGCCTGGTGCAACACATAGTCAACCTGCCTGCACCTTCTGCAAGTCCTTTCCTTTACATCAGGAGGAGGTCTAGGCACTCGCTGCAGCTCCTTTCTGCCCTGCCCACCAGAGTGGACTCGTCAGACTTCTCCAGGGCTTTCTCTGGAGGAACACTGGGTTTAGCTCTTGGGCGGGTGCCCACTGTTCTGGCAGAGATCTAAAGCACTTCCTGGGCTGTGGACCTGTGAGCAGGATGCAGGGTCAATCAATTATCAGATTCTTTGTTTTCAATCAAATACCATTAAGTAGTAACTGGTTTAATGGTACTGTTTCTACATTTCTTGGTTATAACAAATATTTTGTTTGTTGACAGGATGAAGGTAAAGACAAGGCCTTGAAATCATCCCAGGCCTTCTTTTCTCAACTACAAGATCAAGTAAAGATGCAAATCAAAGATGCAAGCCAATTAAAGAAGAAAGAGAAGAAGCAGAAAGCACTCTCTGTTCATAAACTGAAATTGTAATTTACCTTTTTTATATGTTGCATCTTGTAAATATTAAAGTGTTTCTACGTAAACGCTGAATTTGAGTAGGTTTTATTCTGTGTTGATCTTTAAGATGTGACATTCTAAGGTGACGTAAAGACACTTTCCTTTAGGTTTTACTTTTATTTTCTACAGTAGAACTCTTGATTTTGTCTTTTTATTCCCCAAAGAGATCTTCTTCCCATACATTTGATATTTGTGTTTGTATGGTCCCTTTCCTCTGTGCTCCTTGGCTGTTGTGCCTGCTCTGTAACAGCTCTGTGTGTTGCAGGGACAACTGCATGTATTGAGGAACTTACCCTGGCAGCAGACATTGGAAATGATCTGTCCAAAGCGTGATTATCAGACAGGGAGGAGGCGCCCGCTCAGCTCGTTCAGCCCGCGGTACGTCAGTAAGCAAATCCTGGCTTTGCACCCACAGGGGCTTTCTCAAGGGGGAAATATTTCAGTATTTGCTCTTTTCTTAGCTCAACAAAAAAAAAGTTATAGCTGGTGCCCCTCTCGTCCCCCTTCCTAGAGAAGGATCACGACTGGTTTTCACCCTTTGTTGTTACAGGAACTTTGACGTTTAAGGAGGGCAAGACATTGGAAATAAGTAGGTCTTAACTGGCACGTTTTTATCCGAGTGCGGTTCCCCAGCTCCGCAATCTGCTCCCCAGGCCTGCCCGTCGCCATCAGCGATGCATTGCTTTGGTCTGGGGCGGGGCCCGCTGGCGCACGGGGTGCTGGCGGCCGCCTCCCCCTGAGCACCTGAGGGCCGCGGTGCGCGGCGGCGGCNGCTGCGGGGCGCTGCGCCGGGCTGCTGCACGCACATGATCGTTGTGCTCTGCAAAAGCGGATACTTGGCACCAAAAGTAGCGTGACTATCAACAGCAAGCGAGATAATGACAAAAACTAGAGGCCTTGACGGTACCCGTACGTTGAATGTTATTTCGAGTTTTCATTTACATCAGCAAGTGACCATGGCATTTAACTAGTCATAGTGCAGAGCAGCATTTCCATTCCCATGAAGCCAGCTCAGTCGCGGTGTGCTCACTGCCTGCCTGGTGGGGCTGTTATGGAACAGTTGCCTTGTAGCAGTTAAGGACTGCTTGACTTCTCCACTTTCAGCATTTGATTTTTCCTTCTTCACTGTTCATTATGTTTGTATCTTAGAAGATATTTCTCTCTTTTTTTTTTTTTTTCCCCTCGAATGCATGTCAGAGGATTACAGATGGAAAATGCAAAGCCAAGAAGAGGGGGGTTTTTTTAGCATTACATGATAAGGAAATATGGCCTGAGTGAAGTTGCCTGTGTCATGTAAATGCTTTAAAATTTTGTAATGGCAGAAGCTAGGCCTTCAGAAGTTAAAAGATCCCGAATAAGTTTGTCACTCTGTAAAAATAGGAAAGAAAAAGGAACAACAAAAAAAGTGGAAGGTAAAGGAACACCATCTATACCTTCATCATCCTCCTCTATTATTTCCCTTTTTAACAATGTTCCCCCTGCCAAAATTTCCTGTCCCGTGTGTGGGCAAATGGTACTGAGATACAGAATAAATGAGCACATGGATGAAACATGTCAGCGAAACCATGGTGAGATTGGTGTCATTGATTCAACACTCAAGCCCTTCATGAATGAGAGTCCCCCAGCTGCAAATGCAAACAATAATTCCAGCCCATATTTTTCAAAAAAACTCTTGAATCTAGAAACAAGTCCTTCTAAAAGCAATTTGTTGAAAACAGAAGGGAGTGCAGCACAGCAGATTAGTCCTTATTTTAGCAATAATAGTTCAGTCTGTACTGTTGGCAGTGAACCACAGGCTCAAAC
This sequence comes from Brachypteracias leptosomus, assembly GCA_013401335.1. Lineage (NCBI taxonomy): Eukaryota > Metazoa > Chordata > Aves > Coraciiformes > Brachypteraciidae > Brachypteracias > Brachypteracias leptosomus. The sequence continues at coordinate 14,082 of VYZX01004410.1, forward strand.
AGTTAAAATAGTCCCTTTGGGGAGCTTGTCATCAAAGCTGTCCAGAAGACGTCGCACCCAGGGCGGAAAACAGATCGTGTATAAAGAGATCAACTCTTCACCTCCAGCGCTTCCCAGTCCGTGCAAAAGCACTGCAGAGCAGGACGAGGAGGATGAGATTTATGCTGGGCATAGTTCTCAGAAAGAAAATCAGCTTGCTCAGAGTGAGTGCCAGGAACAACATTTTTCAAAGAGGGAACCTGAGTTTCAAGAAGTAAACAAATGGAATGGAGAAACCCTTGTGGACATTGTAGAGGTACCGTTACGAGCTGACATTAATGGGAAAAGGTTATCAGTTGGTACAAGGAGCACTAAACCAGAAAGTAGGGCTGAAGGTGTGATACGTAGTCCTGATAAATTTAAAACACATCTGGCCATTTACACTTCAGCAGAGCTGATCAATAGTTTGGAAGTCCAGACTCGGCCTCATACTCAGGTTATTCCTTCTTCCAAAATGGAAGTGAACTGTGGTACACAAAATTGCTCTAGCCAGGGTGATGTACAGGTACTGCCTGTAGAAGTTCTTGAAGACTTTAAGAATGAGATTAATCATGCTTTGTCAGAAACTGTGGAAAAGGTGGAATCTCAAAATTCTATTGGGGACGTTTTAGACAAAATAAACGAGGCTAGCTCTGTGCCCAGCTCTCCTGGTCACCCATACTACCTGCAGAATTTTTTAATGGTGTTGCGAGCAGTCTTGGAGAATGAAGATGATGTCAGACTCTTTGATGAGCAAGATATGAACATTATAAACAAGTTCTGCAAATTATCAGGTATCTTTTTTTTTTTTTAATGTATTTTCACATTACCTCTTGTAGAGAGAACTGTTAGGTAGTTTTATGTGAAGAGTACTACACCAATGGGTAGTTTAACTTGACAACAATTCCTTAAGGGAAGAAGTCCCTTTTTCTCAGGAGACTTATCCCTCTCAGTGGCTTCTTGTAGGTAAACTTTCTTAATGTTGCTTTAGTGGAAGGTAGTGATAAATGGTGGAGAGTTGTAAGAAGTAAGGAGAGAATAATTATGTTTATTTCTGGGGTTTTTTTTAATACTGTACTGGTTTAATACTAGTTTTTAGAATCTTAAGTCAACTTGCTGTTGCATTTAAGCATGTTTCCAAGGAAGGAAACTCATAGCACATGGAGAGAGTATCAGTTAACAGCAAGGTTCTGATGATTAGTACATGTGGGAGTTCTACAAAACAAGGTTATGAAGAAGCCTGTGCTGGATAGATAGACCTTGAAAAAATACTTCTGAAGTGGCATTTGTGAGCTTTGAGTCGGTGTATTTACAGATGTCTTTCCTACTTGGTGTGAATCTATGGTTATCCTTATGATTATATCCTTGTGAGATGGTTGATAAAATGGTGAAGAAAATCCAGAGGAAGTAGTAGAGTGCTAAACTTACACAGATATTTCTGCAGTGGTTACCTGGTCACAGTTAAGCTCTTATGGATTATATTGTAATAATTACAATTATACACTAACACCAGACATTAAAAAAAATAAAGAATAATACTAACATAAGTTATGTGAATATTGTGAGTAAAATGAGATCATAACATAGGACTGTATGTGTAGGGGAGCAGCAAAAGCAGACTTACTCTGTGTGGGAAGATGAGCCAGGAGCCAAAGGGAACAGCAGGGCAGGCAGGGGCCACATCCTCTCCTCACCTGCAAGTGGCATAAGCCCATATTGCCCAAAGAAGAAAATCAGAGTGATTCCAGTGCCAGTACTGCAGTTGGCCAGTCTGTAGCAGTGGGGCAGGTGCAAAGTGAAGCCAGGTCAGCGAGGTGTCTGGCTGGGCACTGGCACACCACAGCAGAGCCCCAGCAAGAATGCAGGCCATCAGCCTCAGCTTAAGTACAGCTCCTGAGCCAATGGGGGAGGCCCTCACAAAGCCTCCCACAGCTCTTCCCAGCAGCCTGAGCCCCACTCACACCTGCACCATATCAGAGCTGACCTTGAACCTGGGGGTTGGCATGGGCCTGCAGAGCTTATTGGTGCACTCAAGGCCATGAGAATATTACAACAGTTAACTTTCTCTACCTAAATATGGAGACAAATACTAAGAGAGACGTTCCAGATACAGCTTATTTCCACACTCCCTTCTCTGAATGAGTACAGCACTGATCAGTAGTAGTAACTTGTTCTGTTAAATAAAGGAAGCGCTTGTTTCTCTTTCAGTGATGTGATTTCAGTATTCCCCTCTCAGAATACAGAGTGATGCTGATAAATCCGTGTCTGCACCGACTGCTAGAGCCACAAATAAAACAATCTCTCTTTGCAGGGTAGTGAAAACACAGTGATGCAGCTGTGAGAAGTGATCAGATAGCGTTAAGTCAGGAGATAATGAATTCTGGACAGGTGACAGATGGATGTCTTTACCTTAAAGAATTCTTAGAATACTTGAAAAGTTCAGGTAGATGGGTTATCTGTTCCACATTAGAAGTTTCTACCCAAACAGGTGTTGGCTTTCAGTTATCATAGCACAAAAAAACCCCCACATGTGCTTAATGCTATAAAGTTGCTTGAACATAGGTATTCTCCAGTATTTCAGTATTTTCTGCTACAGTGTCTATCATTCTTTAGCTAAAGGATTAAATTTGAAGCAGTCCTTCCTTTCTTCCTGCCCAGTTTTCTCAAAAGTGGATGGACTTCATGTTGGATGTGGAGCACTGCCAATTTTTTAAGTACTGGAAATAGTAAATAGAAGCAGGGAAAAGCAGGTGTAGCCTGCAGTGCAGTGCTCAAGATGAGATCTGTTTGAACTTGGGTGTAATGTCAAAAAACCCACTTTTTGTATTCTTCATGTTTAATTTCACTGCATGTTGCAGTTGGAAGAATTTAAATGCAAGCACACAGTTCTAGTGACACTACTTAATACACTTTGTGAAATCCTCCCAACTTTTATACAACAGAAAAATCATATCCTGGAAACATTGATTTATAGTCACCAGTGGAACAGAGGTACAGAAAATTGAACAAGAAAAAAGAATGTGGTTTTTTGCTAATAATATTTCAAATTAAGAGTGATTTTTTTTTTCAATGTATCTGAAACTTTCTTAAGAACTACAAAAGAAAAAAAAATCCCCCAAACCTTCAAAGATAATGTACTGCAGAACAGGATGCTTAAGAAACAATTAATTACTTGTGCAATACCTTTTATTTTTCTATTTGTCATTCAAATCTTTTTGAGAGAAAGCAGTCCTCACATGCCCTTACTGGATTTCAGCCCTAGCTGGGTCAGTTTCCAAGGTCTGGAGAAAGGATGCCCATGTGTTGCTCAACCTTTTCCCTTTTTCCAGAGTTGTAAACATGGGAGACAGACTTCTAATAGGTTATAACCCCCCAGAGGAAATGACACACTTATGTATCTGAATATGGTCTCTCAGTGAATTGATCCTGGAAAACATTCTATTTTTAAAAAGACTGAAAATGACTTTTTAAGGACGAGAGAATAGTTAAATAAGCATGTAAAAGTTTACTGCCATTTCTTAAATAAATCTGGGTCTGGTGGAGTTTCAGCAATTCTTTTTGTTTGTGCTTTAGAGGATATCTGCATGAAAATACTTTTTCTAGGTAAGGTGATTATGCATACTACTATATTTTAGAATTTAATTTTTTTTTTAATCCTTCCCTCTCTAAATAAAATCTGCAGTTGGTGGGCAGAAGTTATATGTGAGACTTTTTCAACGCAAGCTGAACTGGTTAAAGGTGAACAAAATAGAGTATGGAGAGATAAGTATGGATTTGTCACCAATAATTGAAGAACTGGCTGAAGCCAGATTTCTGCAAACAGGTATGGCCAGCATTAATAAATCTTTAAAATATTATAAATAAAGTCTGCAGTTGTGTCATGTTAGAGTTTAATGCACTACATGCTTGTCTGCACCTTGAGAATTAGAGGAGCAGAATAAAGGTTTCAGATAGATGATTGTGTTGTATTACATTAATAATAGAAGCAGTTAGTGCAGATTAGGTGTCAGGGAGAGATAAATAAATTTGAGGGCTATAGGTACAACAGGAGGCCTTACCTGCCACCAGCCTCATCTCAGACCCCGACTTATGCAGTTGCTGACATTGTCCATCCCTGGCTGGCTGGCCCTCCAATCGATGATGCAGGTGTTTGTTTCCAGCCCTGTCTGTGGCTGTGTGCTGTGCATGGGTCTCAGACATAATTGTAGTCTTATCTCTAGTCATATGTCTGGCTCGTCTCACAGATTGACCCTGGACCTGATTCACCATCACATCTTTTTGGAGGCTGCCAGTGGAATCCTCTCAGGACTTCTGCACTGCCTGTTGTGTTCACTTACAGTGGTACTGCACTGGGGGTGGTGAGGACATTGCAGTGCTGTGGTCGTCTTGACTCCTGACTCATTCTCCTGTCAAGCAGCGCTGCTCTTGCTGCTCCCTGGCAGCATGGGTTTTTGCACTGGGTGAGGTTTTAATCCTCAGGAAGACATGTTTTTCTGAACAGCATTTTTTGGTTACTCAGTAAAATTTCTTTGCTTTTGTTTTGAAGTTGCAAAGGAATTTTTTCCTGATTATTCTATTCCTTCAAACTGGACCTGTGAAGAGAATGAACTTCAAGGTGAACCAGCTGACATCGATCATACATGTTGGAAGAATCTCAATCATTAGATTAGTACTAGGTTATATGAATGTACTGTACTTTGAGCTGTTGCTTGAGCGTACGTGTATAGCACATAATGAACATGTGGGTCATTTTACTTTTAGAATCTGAACTGGAAGACCTGTGTGAAGGGTTGGATTTGCTTTCAGCCCCTGAGCTAAAATCATTGGCAAAGGTCTTTCACTTGCCAAACCCAAATGGTCAGAAACAGCAACTTGTGGATGATTTTCTGAGGTTGGCAAAACAACGTTCAGTCTTCAGCAGGAGTCAAGCTGGTATTGGAACAGTGATTTTAAAAAGGTAATTCTTCATTGTTAAATTTTGCAGGTCATGTAAGTTACCTTTCAAAGGACTCAGTCTAGATGCCTTTTGAAGAGAGGACTGCATTTAGTAAATTCATGTATAAAGAAGGGCAGCATTAAATTTTGATTCACAGTGGGTCAAACAGGAGGGCAAATATTAGACTTTTTTTTAACTATGTTTATCTTGTGTGAAGAGGATCTCCCAAGGACTTCATGGTAAGTAAGTATGTTTTAATTTAGGAGTTGTGGTTGTTTCCTCATTCTAATTCAGGTATAGAAAACTTTAGTATGAAAATAGTTTGTATCACTTGAGATTTCATTGTTTTTCTTTGATAGATATTTGAACTACATGGCGATGCATGATCCATAAATTGTATAAATATCTCTAACAGAAACAAAATTGTTTTCAGCATATCGGATTAAACTGTACAAAGGAAAGCTAGAAAAAAATGTGTTCAGGAAATGGAAAGGAACCTGGGAAAATTGGTTACATTCCAGAAAAGTCCTAGGCACTGACTTTCTCCCAACTCCGAGAAAAGAGGCTTACAGTTACTCCCTCAGCCACATCAACTTTGGGAATGTGATGCTCTGCTGCAATTGGCAGCTGAAATACTAGTTACCCCATGAGAAAATTCTGGTTTGAATCTGTGCTGTCCTGTAAGGTGCAGGACAAGTAACAGAAATCTTGTCTTGTATGAAAAGGGTGGATGAAGATACACCCTAAAACAAGGGGTGTCAAATTGTGGTCTGTAAACATTGCCCTAAGAGCAAACACGTCTTGTTGCTTGCTAGTGCTGCCTGGCAGCAACAGGAGTGGCTGTACCCAAAGGGCAGGTAGTTCCAATTCTGTTCTGCCTGAAGTTTGGCCCTTAAACTTTTTCTTAGTTAATGCGTTTCTTTGCACTAGAGGTTACATGTACTATGTATTTTCTCAAGTTGTTTCTTTCAAGGAAAATCAAGTTTATATATTAATTGGCTTGAAAACAAAATTGTTCTCATACTTCACTCAGTTTATTTGAATTTTTATAAGTGGTGGTAAAAAACGTTTGTTATAATAATTTCATTTGTCCTTCCAGGGTGAAGGACCTGGCTGGAAAATCTGTCAGGGTGTGTAAAGGCCCTCGGGCTGTCTTTTCTCGAATTCTGCTGCTATTTTCGCTGTCTGAGTCAATGGAGGATGAAGAAGCTGGTAGTGCTGGTCATGGCCAGCTCTCCACACTCCTTATGGTAAACATGGGGCGTATGGTATTCCCCAGTTACACTGTAAATAGGAAAACACAGGTCTTCCAGGACAGAGAAGATCTTATCAGGTAGGGGAGCTTTGACAGTTTGGAAATGTGTTTATTTCTAGAAGAGCTTTACTGCAGTACTTGTGTAGGCAAATAAGAATTCATCATGTAGAACTGCAGATGTAAACAGGCAGAAGTGCACTTTTGCAGTGACTTTAAATGCATTTCTGTGTCCAGGTAGGACTTGTAATTCACCATGGCTTGCATTTTTAACCAAAAATAACACATTTATTGGCTCCATGATCATCTGCTTATGAAAGTTGTTTCTTCATTTTCTGTGGTGATTATTAGAATGGACTCTGAACAAAACAAAAAATATGCTCTCTAGTTTATAAGTAATTTTAAACGTAATGTACTTTGCTAGTGTAAACTTTGCTGATCCTACAAGATTAAGGATAAATTTGGCTGCATGGTTCAGTGTCTTTGGAGACTGAAAAGGAGTTTTGAAAAGGTATTGATTTCTTTTGACTATAAATGTTTTTCAAGCCTAATACAGTTATTATTTTTTTTTCCCTTAGGTATGCAACAGCTGCTCATCTGTCAAATGATATAGCCACTGCAATGGTAAATGGGAACTGGGAGGAGGCTCATCAGCTGTACATGAGTGCTAAAGAAACCTGGAATGAACTGAAAAATCACCCCTCTTTGAGGTAGTAAACTGGAAACTAGCCTAGTGTTCATATGAACTGTTAAGTGTGTTATCTTACTTTTTGGTACTTTTAAAAGAGGCTTATAGACTAGTTATATTATTTAAGCCTGATAAATTTAGAATATTTAATGTTCTTGAAAGCTTTGAACTTCCTGATTGTTTGCTTAGCTTTTAAGTGATTATATGAAAAGGCCTTTTTTATAAAGTCTTGGGCACACATTGGTATGCATGGATAAAGCACTACAGCATTTCTGTTCTGTGTGTCAATGCAGAAGAACAGGAGCCTCATTTTTCTCTTCTCATGGTTTGTCTTTATAGCTTTTAGACAAATAGCAGTAAGCAGATTTTAAGATTAACTGTGAACTAAAGGATGTTGCAGACATCGTGTTGGCAGGCTTGAGTGTCTATGGGTGAGAATCAGGGGGAAGGCCAACAAGGCAGATATCATGGTGGGAGTCTGTTCTAAACCGCCCAGCCAGGACCGGGAAGCAGCTGAAATACTCTAAGCAGCTGGAAGAAATCTTGTAGCCACTACCTCTTGTTCTTGTGCGGGACTTCAACTTACCAGATGTCTGCCAGAAATAGAATACAGCAGAGAGGAGACAGTCTAGGAGCTTCCTGGATTGTGTGGAAGATGATAATTTCCTGACACAGGTGGTAAGAGAGCCAACTAGGAAGGGCTCTCTTCTGGACCCGTTGTTCACAAAGAGAGAAGGACTTGTGGGTGATGCAAAGGTTGGAGGCTGTCTTGGGCACAGCAATCTTGAAAGGATATAGTTTTCAATTCTTGGGGAAGTAAGGGGGAAGTCAGTACATCGGCTACCTTGGGCTTCCAGGGGGCAGACTTTGACCTCTTTAGGAGACTAGTTGGCAGAGTTCCCCTGGGAGGCCATCCTGAAGGGAAGAGGAGTCCCGGAAGGCTGGACATTCCTCAGGAGAGAAATCCTTAAGGCATGGGAGCAAACCGTCCCAGTGTGCTGTAAGATGAACTGGCAGGGAAGAAGATCAACATGGATGAACAGAGAGCTTTGGCTAGAACTCAAGAAGAAAATCTGTGGCCTGTAGAAGAAGAGGCAGGCCACATAGGAAGTCTACAAAGATTCTGTGAGGCTATTCAGGGAGGAAAATAGGAAGGCCAAAGCCCACCTAGAACTTAATCTGGCTACTGCCATAAGACAATAAAAATTGTTTCTGTAGATACAGCAGAAGCAATTAACAGCAAAAGGACTAAGGAGAATCTCCATCCAATAGAGATTGGATGGAGGAGGAAATAGAGTGACCAAGGATGAGGAGAAGGCTGAGATACTGGATACTTTGCCTCAGTTTTTATTAGTAAGACCAGTTCTTTTGACTGCCCAGCCCCCTGATCTGGAAGATAGGGCTGAGGAGCAGAATGAAGCCCCCATAATCCAAGAGGAAGTGGTCAGTGACCTGCTACACCACTTAAACACACAGAAGTCTATGGGGCTGGATGGGATCCACCCGAGAGTACCGAGGAAGCTGTTGGAAGTGCTCACCAAGCTGTTTTCCATTTATCAGCAGTCCTGGCTAATGGAGGAGGACCCAATTGACTGGTAGTTAGCAAATGTTACACTGGCAGGAAGAGCTGGGGAACTACAGGCCTGTCAGTCTGACCTGGTGCCAGGGAAGGTTATGGAGTAGATCATCTTGAGTGCCATCATGTGGCACATAGAGGACAAAGAAGTGATCAGGCCCAGTCAGCACGGGTTCATGAAAGGCAGGTCCTGCTTGACTAACCTGATCTCCTTAGTGACCCATTTAGTGGATGAGGGAAAGGCTGTGGATATTGTCTGTCTGGACTTTAGTAAAGCTTTTGACACTGTTTCCCACAGCATTCTCCTGGAGAAACTGGCTGCCCATGACTTGGACAGGTAAAAAAACTGGCTGGCTGGCCAGACCCAAAGAGATGTGGTGAATAGAGTTGGTTTAGGTTGGATATTAAGAAAAATGTATTTCCTGAAAGGTTTGTCAAGCCCTGGAACAGGCTGCCCAGGTAAGTGGTGGAGTTACCATCCCTGGAGGTATTTAAAAGATGTGTAGATGTGGTGCTGAGGGACATGGTTTAGTGGTGGACTTGGCAGTGTTGGGTTAATGGTCAGACTTGATGGTCTTAAAGGTCTTTTCCAACCAAAACAATTCTATTTAAATGTACTAGCTATTAATTCCACTGCTGTTGAAACCAAAATACGCTGTGCAAGTGCAGCTTGCACCTGCTACTTCAGCTAAACCATCTTCTTACCTTTGAGTTCTTGACTCTGTGGCTGGGATACTCATTTCAGTGTATTTTTGATATATAAGGCATTTAATTTTTTAGGTGTAAGTACTTCTAGTAGGAGAGTTTGAGGATTTAAATTTCCATCATCAGACTGATCTGAGCTGCTCTTACCTTTCAGCTATCACAGAGTTTTGCCCGAGTATCTGCGACATTTCACAGTTGGCTGGGTGTACACAAGAATCCTTTCTCAAGGTGTTGAAATTTTGCAGAGACTTCACTTGTATAAGGTAAAGTGGTGAATAGGAATATGTGTTTAATGTAGTGTTGTACATCAATTTGCATTTCTGATGTAGCTGGAAAATGATTATAATGTTTGCCAGGACTTGCTACAGTTCTCTTAACAGGGTGCTTTTAAGAAAAAAGAGCCTTTTTTTATTGCTGCTTCTAAGTTTTAAATTGTTTTGATTTCTGCTTATACTTTGGAGGTTTACCCTGTGTAATATACCATATGACTGTTGTTGACACATTGTTTCATTATTTTAAAGACATTTGTGTGCACTAGATTTGATTATTGTCTTTAAATAAGAAAATCTTGGCAGAACAGTCTTCTATGAAATGCCTACCTCTTTACCTTAGGAACTAACATCTCCAAAGGCCTCTGACTTACATGTTAAAACAAAACAGATTATTCTGAAAAAGACTTTGCCTCTGCAAAAAGGCAACAAGTAATATTCATGTCTTTTTTGTACACAATAAGGAATACAGAAAGGACAAAAAGACTATTTTTGGCAGCTAACTTTTAAGTTTGCATAAAAATATCTCTGTTCTAGAATTTTTAAGATATATTTATGCATCTGAATACATTGGGTGGTAGAGTAAAAATGAGGTTTGCATTGTGAAAAGTTTTATAGAATCCAGTAATTAGAAGGGAAGGTGACAAGCTAATTACTTCATGAAACTTCAACTTGGTTTTCTAGCTCAGTTAGTAACGATACAATCGTGTTGTTGTAGGAAGCGGTGCAGGAGCTGCAGACTCTCCTGTCTCAGGACGTGTATTGTACCGACAGCAGAGGGCGATGGTGGGACCGCCTCGCTCTCAATTTGCATCAGCACTTGAAAAACACTAAGAAGGTATCTCCTCAGCTGCATGCTGGGAACACTGGAGTCATTGTCTGAAAACATTTCTTAAAAATATTTCATAGGAGAAAAACAGTGGGGTAGGCTCTCGTAAAAATGCAGCTACTTGTAGGAATCCCAAGGTCAGGGAACTAGTTTCTCCTGAGAAATTGAGTATTGTGTGTACCCTCATCCTTGGTTGGCCTGCTTTTTTCTGTTGCATAGAAGAGCACCATTTGGATGTAGGATTGTATGGAGTTAACAGGCAGCAACTTCCTTGCTGTTCTGCCTTATAAATTTGCCTAATGTGTGCAAAGAAGAGAAATGTTTTGCAGTAAACACTTCTGCTTCTGAACCTGTGTCATGATGAGGCCAAGCCTGGAATAAAAAATCTGAACATGGTTGGAAGGAGTGTTTTAATGTTTTCAAACAAAAAATTAAGAGAATTAAGTCCTTGACTAACTGTTGCCACTGGGGAGAACATTGTCTTGGACCATTTTTGATGTGGGGTTTCTACTGTAAGGGGTCAAGCATTTCTAATCTGTTTCTTGTACGCAGCTCTGGCAGGGTTATCAGTCTTCAACAGCAAATTCAAACTGTTTCCATGGTCCTATGGGAGAAACCGTAACTGACTTTCCTTGGACTGGTAGAGGATAACATTAATGGTTTTAGCTAGCATGTATTGCAGGCTATGTTCATTCTGGTCTGTTTAGTTCTCATAGGAAGGCAGAGGAGCTCTCAAGCATCTGCCCTTGTCTCTTCTGCGTCTTATATTCCCATATCAAGCTTTTTCCAGATTTGGAGTTGGAAGTTGTACAAAGGAAGAGTTAGTCTCAGTTCCTTAGTTATAAATCAGGACAAAGTGCCTTCATCACAGAAAGAAAGTATGTCAGAACCATGATTTGAACTAATTTTTGGAGCCCATACTTAACCCTGGATGTTCCTCAGTGCAGTAGTGCATTGGGCTAAAATTTCTTTCTGAGTGTACGTTCTTGCATAACTGATCTGGTCCTTCTCTTTCTGTATTATGTGCTGTTCAGAAACTGTCTTAAAAATATTAGGCTGATTTACCTTAGAACCAGCTCTTTTTTCTGGTCACTTATGTAGAATTTACACTTCCTTAATCTTATATTGATCAGTACAAATGGAAAATAATTTCTTTTTACTGTACTAGTGCAAATTTGAATCCAGAAGCCTACTAATGCAAAATATTACTTACTAGTTCAGTACATAAGTAAGAAAGGTGGCCCTGTCTTGTATGCTGGTTTTTACACTCACATCATTGTTCTCCTTAAATCAATTGGTCTTTTGGGCTTAGATGTGCATAGACAGATGCTCACAGGTCTTTCTAAGTTATTGCTTGTTACTTTGCTCTTGGCTAGGCCATCAGCTGCATTAAACATGGGCTGACAGACCCTTCTGTACGTACCGGGCACCGTCTCTCGCTCTACCAGCGGGCCCTACGCATCAGAGACTCACCAAGCTGCAAGCAGTTCAGGTGCCTCTTTCATGATCTGCCAGTCATAACTGTGGAGGATGTGGCACATGTAAGTAGAGTTGCTGGTGGTTTCTGAGAAATAGCTCATGAGGTCTTTTGTCTTCTGACAAGAAAAAATAATCTGGGAGATGGTTGTGATGTACCATGCACCAGCCTCTGATTTATTTGCACTGCAGGAAAATGAATACAAATGTGTTTCTAAGGCAAAAGGCTCTTGTAAGTGAACATTTCTATGTATTTAATAAACAGTTGACTTCTTAGCTGAAGTTAGTCAGCTGTGTACACTGGTTTAATTTTCAGTGCTTTACTGAATTACAAATGCGACCAGCTATAAACTCCATTAAATTACCAGCAGCGCTCTTGGAACCTTTCTGTCTGAAGAGCCTGATCAGATCAGTGCATTGCCTGTGGTGTCTTCAGGCCAGGCATTCTGTGTGTAACAAAAGGAACAGTACCCTCGGCATGTTGTCAGCGGTGGGTTAATGGCTTAGAAAATGCAGCAGGGTTTTGGTAACCTTTGAGAGTTACACACTCTAAATGTGCCCTATGCAAATAGGCAATATGGTGCACTTGTATCATACTGGAATTAATTTTTTAAACTCATTCTTTTCCCCGCTGTTGCAGAGATAAATTGCATCTGGGTAGAGTCAGAGCAGAGCCTCACTTTCTCTCTCAGCCGTGTCACCACATCTCTCCCTACAGCCCTTCTTTTTCTCAGTCCAGATACAGTCTCCTCAGTTGTCTGTATTCGTTCTTTCTGGTCCTGCATAAAGACTGCCCAGCATTTTTACTAGACATTTTTTTTTTCTGAAAAAAATACCACTTTATGAAATCAAACCAGAATGATTTCAGGTTCATTTTTATTCAGTTAATTTTTGGAAACAAGGCTAGTTCTGACTGAGAAAGAAGAATGTGGTTTTTAGCAGAGATTCAAATACCTAGGCTAAAGCTCTTTAAATGTGATGCTGGAAAGTAACTAGTTCTTTTAATATGTTCAGGTTACAATCAAAGGAAAGATGTGTCCTCAGATGGGAATGGGAAAATCTGTATTTCTAATGGAGGATATTGGTGATGAAGAAGAAGGTGAAGACTCCAGTGTATCCACTGTCATGTGCTCAGTCGAGGAGCTGGCGTTAACTCATTACAGGCAGAATGGTTTTGATCAAGGTAACAGTAACTTTTTTTTTTTTGGGTACAGTGAAATAATGGTGGGAGTAAAGAACCAGTTTGCTGAGCAGTTTAGTTAGTAGACCAATTTATAGCTGGTTTCATTAGATCCATTTTTAGCCTAATTCTGTTTCCTTCCCAAATGGCTCTAATGTATAATTTTCTTACCAACAATGCTCTAATATGTATTTTCCACCTAACTGCTTCCTGGCCTTTAATTATTTGCTGCTTTCATATACCTGTGGTGTTTTTGAAATGTGTTAGGAAAAAAGGCAGTGTCTCTTCTTTATCACTATCTACAGTCTCTTACTTTGCCTTTCTTATCAGTGAACTGCTGTTCTATTTGTTAGGCGTAAAATGCTAGCACTGTCATGAAGGAGTGTCATTAAGGGAAGGTAAACTTCCACTGGTTTTTGGTACTAGATGAACATGAAAACAGTGTGTATCATAGCAAGACATTTAGCAAACCCTGAAAAGGCTTGATTTTCAGCTCAATTAGTAGTTGTTCATATATGATTTAAGAGCTGTGAAAAACGATGGACAAATAAGAATATATAGCTCTGTCTTACAGGAGAAAAAGCAAAATACAAAAAGGTAGGTAGGTTATTTTTTCAAGATAACATTTATATTTTTATATGAAATGAAATATATATTTTAATATAATTTTAGAATATTGGTATTTATATTACTGTTGCAAGAGAGCTGGCCCTATCAGAACAGGGTAAATGGGAAGATGACAGTGCTTTGAATTTGGGAGAATTGTGCTGAAGGCCCCACTCAGTTCCTCACTCCCACCCACGCACCATCAGTCTCCTTGGCTCAGTACAAATTTTGGGCACACGGTGGCCATGTGTGATCTAGTGGTAGGCCTAATGAAACTGAGTGCCCAGCACAGGACACATGCGTGCTCTCATATGGATGGTGTATCATACATGTGCACTATATATTATACATCATATAGCATCTATACTATTATCTATATGTAGCAATACCTATAATACGTTAGACTAATAACAGCCCATACATCACAAAATGGTTGAGGTTGGCAAGGAGCCCTGGAGGTCACCCTGTCCAAACCCTCCTGCTTAAGCAGGCTCATCTAGAGCCAGTTGCTGAGGCCCATGTCCAGCTTTTGTGGATCTCCAGGGATGGAGACTCCACAACCTCTCCGTGTTCCCATACATGTGTATGAACACATACATGTATGAGCATAGATGCATACGTGAACATATATGTATGACCATATGTAGAGCTATATGACCACCAGGAAGCACATTTTCACTGTGAGGCTCACTGAGCACTGGCACAGGTTTTCCAGGGAGGTGGTGGAATGTGCACATGTGTTTGTGTATGTGTTCACATCAATAGACTTACCTATATATGTACATTCAAATATATATGTATATACGTCCAAGACATAATATATGCAATATGTACATATGTTAAATGATTTATGTAGTCTATATTATAATTATTCCACTATAATATGTACAATAAATATAACATGCAATATCTAATTATATACACTAAATATATTTTATGGTTTTACTTTATTATATGTTATAATCAATATACTAATATATGAGATATAATGTGCATTAACTAATTTATGTAGATACAATGTGTATATTATTATATATTAAATAGGCTAATATAGAGTGTAAGTGTATATACATCATATATAATGATTGTATATTAGACAATTATATATTTATAATTACATATGAAATATTTAAATAGTTATACTATATTATGTAGTATACACTATGTATTATATACTATATATTGCATAATACCTAGTCTTTTGCTATATAATACGTGACCAATAATAACTCTATTTTTATATGTAGATCTAGTATATGTGATATATACATTGCCATACTGGGTTTGACTGGATGGAGTTAGTTTGCTTCATGGTAGAAAATGGGCTGCTGTAGGTCAGCTTTCGATTGGTGATTAAACCACTGTTGGTGCTGCCCCACCCACCCTTCCTTATACATTGTCTATATCTCAACCCCTGAGGACTGTGGGTTTGTTTCTTTCTTGGCCTTCCTCCCTTTTGCCCTGCCAGTTGTCTTCCTCAGCCCGCTGGGGTGGGAGGGGTCAGCAAGTAGTCGATTGGGTGGGCTTAGCCACCACCCATGGTCAACCCACCACAGTTTCTTTTTAATATAGTAAAATATATGCATATGTGTGTATAGGGGAGAGAGATGCACTTATACATACACTTTTATGTATATAAACATAGACACAAGTATGTAAGTATTACGCCTGTATATGCACACATATAGACTTACATGTACATCTGTATCTATCTATCTATTGCATCTAATTCTGAAGCCCCTATTACAAGAAAGATATGGATGTGCTGGAACATGTCCAGAGAAGGGCCACGAGGATGATCAGAGGACTGGAGCACTTCTCCTACGAGGATAGACTGAGAAAGTTGGGTTTGTTCAGTCTGGAGAAGAGAAGGCTCCGAGGGGACCTTATTGTGGCCTTCCAGGATCTGAAGGGGGCTACAAGAAAGCTGGGGAGGGACTTTTTTAGGATGTCAGGTAGTGGTAGGACTGGGGNGGAACTAGATGATCTTTAAGGTCCCTTCCAGCCCTAACAATTCTATGATTTTATATATATATATATATAAAAAAATAAACCAAACAAGAAACCAATAACCCACATGGGTTGATATAAAGACAATATAATATGTGACAGGGATAAAAAAAAGCCACCAGAGTAATCCCGTGCCACGAGCAGCCCAGTGCTCAGCCAGCAAGAATGTAATATGTTAATAATAAAATATTTGTATATACACATAGCTATATAAGGGGTTTATCATCTGTGTAGCCATGTATCTGTAAAGGTAATAGAAACTGTTGCTATATATACAAACATTTTGTTACTACTGTATTACATTTTTTTACTGTATTGGCTGGGCATTGGTCAGCTGGTGGTGAGTGCTTGCTTTTTGCAGCACACATTATATATATGTATAGCACTGTATATGTGTATATATATGTGTATAATATAAAACATTTTACTGTATAGAAACATTTTGTTATTAATATATTAATTTTTTTTTAGTGTAAAAACTGAAAAATGTTGTGTTAAAAGTTGTTACATTTAAAGCACTAAACCTTCTTCATGGACGGGCACAATAAATTAATCCCGTGCTGTAAATGAAGGCCACAGAAATGACTGTAAATGAGGGAGGCAGATAGAAAGCATTAGCAAATAGTAGAGGTACTAAACTGCATTTGCAATGTGATGCTGTAAAGTTAGTATATACTGGCTTCAGCTGTGTAGAAGCCTGAGCACAGCGTGTTTCTGGTTTGGATCATAGGAGGTTGCTGTAGAAATTAATGTTTCCATTGTTACTAAATTTTGCCCTTCAGGTATTCACGGGGAAGGCTCGACATTCATGACACTGTATGGAATTCTGATGTGGGACATCATTTTCATGGATGACATACCTGATGTGTTCAGAAATTCCTATCAGGTTCTTTGAAAGGCTTTCTTCTGTTTATTTCTTTACCCATTGCTGCAGATTCTGTAACCATCTTAAAAATCTTACTCGGGATTAGAGTAACATTTTATTCTGAGGGACTTTCTTGGTGTTTGCTTGGTTTTATTATTTTTCTATCATTGGACTTGTTACTAAAGGGCTCCTTGGTGTGTAATAATTGCTGTGTAAGCCTGGCCTGACAGTCAGATAGGGTGGTATTCATCTGGCTAAATGCACACGGCCTGTATCTGAACAAGGGCAAAGTTTCCTTGATAGTCAGTGGAAGAATACCACTCTGTTATAGCATTGTTCATCTCATTTAATTCAATAATCTTTAAAGGAGAGTCACATTTTCTAAACTCAGGTTTGTTAACACCCCACACCTGCTCCACCCTCATTTTTGGGAGTTATCCTTCCTTTTAGTCAGAGACCAAACACCACTACACCCACCCACAACAGCTCTCCACCCGCCACACCCTAAGATTAGTGATTCCAGGTGAACTTGTGGCGTTTAGCTAAATGCTTTACATCCTACAGCTAGAAACAGTTTCAATAATTGCAATTAGGTGATGTGACCACTTAGTGACATTGGCTGAGAACACCCTAAAAAGCCATCCCAAATGTTATAGAACCAAAAAAAAGGCCAGACAATTGTCTTTGTTCTTCCACCTTAACCCATTGCTTCTAATTGGAACCCTGGCCAGGAGATAGACCAGTCACTGCCATCCTATTCCTTAACTGCATTCATTTGTACTGTAGGAGATTACAGGTTTATGCCAGTATGAACTATCTTAGGTGGAAATTTCTTCTTATTTTAGAGGTGAAATACGCAGCTTATTCTTGTCTTCCCCCCCGTTATCTTTATTTTTCTTCACGAGTATGAAGTAGAAATCTTTGTAGCTGAGTCAAAACCACCTGGTGGTTTTGGAGATGGCTGTCTCCATAATTAGTGACCATTACAAATTTCTCTTTTAAGTGATAGAGAAGATGTATTCCCTCAAGTTCCTTAAGCAAAGGATGTAAAAATCTAGAGAACCAAACTACAATTATTAGGCCAAAGTAAACTATGAATACATGAGTTGCTTGCTGTCCCACTGACCTGAAGGTAAACCTGTGGGGTTTTTAATTATTTTGTGTCGGCATGGATTATGAGTCTGTATACAGTCATGTCTTGAAATAATTTCTTAAGCCACAAGCACTTGATTGAGTATGTTCTTGTTCAGATCTTTGGAGAGCTACTCAGTGATGGAAAGAAGCCACTTACTACAGAATAATGGCTAGTCTTGAAACGGCTTTTATTGCTTGATGCTTGTATTCATCTCACCTAATAAATTTAGGGTTGAATACTGTTTGCAGAAAGAACTGAGATACAGTTGTCCTTCTTGCTTTGGAATGCTGAGGTGGGACATGAGGGCACTTGCAGGCTCATAGACAGGACAGGAAGGGGCTGCTGTAGCTTCAGAGGCCACACAAATACTAGTAAATGGAATTAATAAAAATAACTTTTCTTATGGAGCATTTACTGTTCTTGTAAAATGCTATAATTGTATGAATGTCATGTGTTAAAAGCAGATATTCTTTGTCAGTGCAAACTACCATTTACCATAGAGCTTGCCTTTCTAAATACATTTCCTTTGGTATCATCTTATATGCAGATTACACCTATTTAAAAAAAAAGAAGTAATAGTAAAAAAACCCCTCATATGTATTTAACAATCCCAGTATTTACAGCTCATTTGCAATTTTTTTTTTTTAAACTAAATTTTTATTTACTAATGCAGAGCAAAGCTATCATGAGCCTCAGGTGTGAACAAGGGTGAGCTAAAAGCTCACACCTGGTTCTCTCAGGCATCCCTCGCCTGCATTTTTGTGGAAGTAACTGTGGCAGCCGTTTGTGTAAGGCTGAAGTTTGTCATTTTCTAACCACTCTGAATTTGATTTTGTAAAGCTAGAGTGGACTCGGCTACCACTTGATTGCCTTTTCCAGCTGTGGTCAAAGCTGAGTAATTAATTGCTGCAGTGACTTTATACAATACTGTGCTCAGTGCTCTGCTTTTAGGTGGCTTCAGTGATACTCCCCAGTTTCAGCACTGCTTTGTTCTTGCCCCCTCAAACTGCTCAGTGTAGCTGAGCAGTCTTGATACCAATTCCAAAGCCTGACTAGAATGTTACTGCTTGGAGGGTTGGGAGAGCAGATAGAGAGATAGCTCGTTGCTGTCTGTTAAAGGACACCGCTGTCTAGAGGTCAAAAACCAACCGAGCACAGGCCAAGGTGTGGCCAGCGTTTGTTGCACTGGGTGTTAAAATAATATATGCAAATCTTTTCCTGTTTAATAAAGGTTTATGTGGTGGACATGTTAAAGTTAAATGGCCTCAGTGTTTAGGTGAATTTGTACGTGAGGTAAGAAAAATAGGAAGTAAGGCATTGTCATGCTTGGAATCGCTGCTTTGCTGGCAGCTCCTCAGAGCTGTATTTACTTTTTTTACAGACGTTCCCCCTGGATTTATACACTGACAGCTTCTATGAGAACAGGAGGGATGTCATTGAGGCCAGGCTCCAGCAGCTTCGTACAGCTTCCTCAGAGACACTGGCAAAGTTGATTGCTGACACCTGGACAGCCCAGGAGGGAAAAGCAGCAGCACTAGTTAGCTGGGGGCGTTTTATTTCCCTCCAGCAAGTTCAGGTAAGTAACTGTTGTGGAGATGGAATCACGGAATGTTAGGGATTGGAAGGGACCTCGAAAGATCATCTAGTCCAATCCCCCCAAGACAGGACGCTTTGTTTGATTAGGCTTGCCATTAAATCACACATGGCCATAGTGTGCTCACAGTTTGCACCGAGGCACTGAGCCAAGACTGATGGTGAGTGGTGGGAGGGAGGAAAATTGCTGTAGATAACATATACTTAAGCTTCTTGTTGCACATGACCAAACAAAAAAGCTGGGATGGGCCGTAGACTATTTATGTGAGAGTTGGAAAATGGCCGTACAGGACATTTAAAAAAAAGCCAACTACCAAAACTTCTCTTACAGAGCCTCGTCTCTTGCCTTGGGGGAATGTTCCTGAGTGGTGTTTTTAGGAGGCTTTCCAAAGATCTGCGCCATTGCAGAGGGGGACTGCCCGACCTGGTCGTGTGGAGTACTCACACTAACCACTTTAAGGTATACTGGGACATCATAAAACCTTCCATCCTGTTGTGGTGGAGTTAAACCTGCTGCTTATCTGCCCAGAAGCCGTGCAAGAAGTGGGTGATTGTTTATCTGCGGTTTCTGCACATTTTGCTGTAGCTTTAAGGGGGGTAATAAGAACCAGCAAGAGGTGGTTAGGTGTGGTGGAATAGGGCTTCAATTTAAATTACCCTAAAGCAGCTGTTATCAATCAGTCATACACTTTCTGACAGTTGTTAGCAAGTGTGTCACTACTTACTTACACAAAACTTGAATATATCAAACTACACCAACGATGTTTGCTACAAAAATTGAGTGAAGAATCTTGGTTTGTGTCCTGCATGGTAGTGGAATAGGGACTAGAAGACTTGTACATCTCTCAGCTGCTGGAGCAACTTAGTACGTGTTTATGGAACAGCTGAATAGCAGAACACAGTTCTCTAGAGGACCTGAGCAAGCTGGATATTTGCTAGATAAAATTTCATTCTCTTACAGTTAAACTTTGGAACATGGGTTAATAATTTAGCACCCACTGGGCCTTCCATTGTGCTAAATCTGTATTATTTTTGTTCCAAATTACAGCCATAAAGAGAATACTGGTACTGCTCTCTCAGTGCCTGCACAGGCACACTACTAATCATCCCCATTGCTTTGCAGCTGGTGGAAGTGAAAGGTCCCAATGATCGCCTGTCCCCCAAGCAGATGCTGTGGCTGAGTGAGCTGAAGCAGCTGGGTGCTGCAGTGGAGGTTTGTCACGTGCAAGCTGTGGGAGGCAAGAGTAAACGCCTCAGTTGACAGTAGAGGTCTTGACCACGTGAGTGTTTTTAAAGGAACTGGCATAACACACACTAGTGGCTGCTGCTTATTAAAAGTAGTTCCTTCAAAAATTCTGGTTCTTTGGAAACTTATTTTTAGCACAAAACAGCCTAAAAAAATAGTTTGAGAAAACTGTCGGTATGACATACTGTATGTCACTTTGTTGGGAAGAACAAAACCTTTCTTCTGTACAGAATGCAGAATTTACTCTGTGAAAGGTAATCTGTGGGGGTGTGCCCAGTAAAGAGAAACAGCTGCACTCACACCAGTACCAGCTGGGACCGTCCTCTACAGGAAAACAAGTGGTGCCTCAGCTCCAGATGATGTCCATGCTGCCTGTGGAGCCTGAGTTTGTTGTATTGTGCAAGTTTCTTTGCAAGGGGCAAGTTTAGTGCCTTTCCAAGACCAGTGTGGTTCTCTAATGTCCCCTATTTATATTGTATATTTCAGTTTTTCACCTCCGTATAAAACAAGGCAGCCGGTCAATGATGGCACAGAATAAGGCATAAAACTCTTTTTTTAAATGCTGGTTTATATACTACCATATAGGAAAGGACTCTTTATTTCCCAGCTCCTGTAGTGAATAGCTGTGTCACCTGTACAAAGGGGAATATTTCTGGTATTAGACAGGAGGTGCTCAGTGCAGGATCACTGCACTCGTTTGCAGTGTGTCATTCATTATTGTCAGTTTTCCCCACAGGAATCAATGTGTTTTCTTATTCAGAAATAAGTCAGTCAATTGAAATGGAATCAAAAGGATGAGTTCTCTTTTAAGACACCAAAATCCTGTGGTTTTGTCCCAAATTTTAACACATACCCAACATCTTTTCTCTGGAGTCTTCATTCTCATACTGGGTAGGTTTTCCTGATACCAGAAATTCTGCCTGCCATACAAACAGCAGACACTGTAATAGAATGCAGCAAGAAATTAAAATAATTTGCACATCTTTTTTATTAATCATCTTTTCTACAGCACAGTGTCCCTGCTTTCTTGGAAAAAACAAACACACGCCCCCCACTATTTTTTTTGTAAGAGGAAGTGAAAGAAAACCACCTGAAGTTCACTGTGGAAAGGTATGAACTTTTATTTAGTCTAATTTACTTCACATTCACAACTCAGCATCAGGATTTTAAAAGCTTCCTGGTGCTGCTACTTTACTCAGTAAATCATTATCAGGCACAAAGGCTTTACTTTCGGTTGAAATAGTGAACTCTAAACCATCACAGCAACAGCATTAGAAACCTACTGCCTAGAGCAATTTGAGGTACAGATTTCTGTCTCTTCTGTTAGAGGCTAATTTAAGATTTCGTCATTTGCTTAAATATATGTTAGAAATTTTTTGGTTTTGATGTCCTTCCATCTGAGAGTAAGCCAAAACCTTTGCCTCACTTGCTACATTTTCATTACAAATACAAGGCAGTTAATATCAAAGTGGTATTGCAGGCAGGTGCAGGCCTGGGTATACAGATACATACAAACACACTCTTTTCGATGCATTTCTGGAATGAAAGAAATTTCTTTGATACATGGCAGTAAATGGTGAATGAAGTTGTACCACCATGATCACTAGAAGCCTCCAGTAACCTGTACCTCGCAGTGCCCGGTGACACTGCAGGCACACTTTAACCGTGTCAACCAGCATTTCCTATTTCCCCCTGCATGGTTTACAGTGTAGTACAGAACTCATGATATAACAGCCAGTAACAGCCAAAATAGTGCACGTTTTCGAGAAACAGACAAAAAATACAAGCTTCTTGGTAGGTCTAGTCTTGCAACACCAAAATGGCATTAACAGTATTTTAAGTGATGAACAGAAATTAAAATTTGAGAATGTGTACATATATATACACTCACACATATATATACACACTTATATGTCAGTATTCTGTACATAGAAGTTAAAGATATGTACTCACACCCCAAAATTGCTTTTGAAAGTTATTGAAGATGTTCAGAGCAGTCCCTACTAACTATTGATAAGGCAACTATGCAGAGTGGAGAATATTTTAAAATTAATATTTAGTACCTGTCTTTCAAAAGTAAATTAAAACAGAGTAAGATGTTTAACTTAGAAGAAGAAACAAGCTAGCCAGGCACCCGTGCACACACAGACACACACACAGCAGTTGCTCAGACTCCTCAGAAGGCGAGGCCCTTGGAAACGTGGGCAGCTCCCCCTCCTCCTTGCCAGAGCTGCCCCCGTCTCTCCTCCCCCATGCTTATCTCAGCCTCTGCTTGCCCAACTCCCCTTTCTGAACTGGGTCAAATTTTTTTTAAGTTTGTTTGGCAAACAGATATTTAGACAAGTTTTATTATAAAGGCATATTATTTTTAACCCCCTCCCGTGCTATATATAAAATACAAAGACCATCTGCAGCATCTGTACACATCTTAGAACTGAAATGTAAAAATGTCTGAAATCTCCTTACAAAAGACAATCCTGTTTAAATATAGTACCCATTTTTCCCCCCAGAGAAACTAGCCTAAACATTAATTTTTTTTATTCCACCCACTGCCTGGGTGGAATACTTTATTTACACACTTTTTGGTACCTTTAAACAAAAAAAGTTAGACTTTTATGGAAGAAAAAAAAAGTAAAAAGATACTATCATTTTAACTGTAAGTTTAACAAGAAAAAAAATTGGTACCAAAAGATCCTAAGCACACAGGTCAAGGTCTTTTCTGTCAAGTATCAGGCCACTGAAAGCATTAAGCTAAAGGAGGAAAAAAAAAATCACTAAACCAAACATTTGAGTAATGAAATTAACAAGTTAGATGACTGCTCCAGCAAGCTTGTAAATAAACGCAACTAGTTTGTGGACCATTTAACATGCTCAGACCATCTTGCAGCATAATTAGGCAATTGAGGTGAATACACATTTTTTCCTCACCAACAGGTGACCAGAAGCAATCTGGCATTATGTCAGAACATGCATGTGTCTGTCTGCACACAAACACACACTCAGCTCCTTTGCATAAAAGTTTGTTAGGGGTTTGGTTAGTTAAAAAGGCAGTGTACCCCCTGCCCCTCAGCTCTCCTCTGCAGTGAACTGCCCCTGCTCATCACCAACCCGAACTCTGTGCGAGAAAGCAGCACGCCCAGCGCCCCCAGCAGCTTCCTAGGCTGGGTAGGTTTTAGCCTGGGGAAAATAGGGGCCTGTGTGCACTGGAATTTTCTAGCACAAAGCTTGCACCTGTAAGGCCACTCTGGATGTATATTCTCTAAAATAAATACTTGAGCAGTCTTAGACATCCAAAGCCCACACTGGATTTAGGCTGTGCTGAAGACCAGTTTGGTTTCATAAACAAAAGCTCCAAATCCTATCCCTCCCTGCCTCTTTCTTAACTCTAATATACTGTGTATTATCATCACACAGCTTCACACCCCCCACCCCCCGATAACCAAGAGTAGCTTCCAGTCATATAAGGCCTTCAGTGCCTTAACTTGTGAGTCAACACCTGCATAGAGGCTCAGTGTTGGTTCAACAGCATTTGTTTTACACAGAAATCATTCAATAGAAAATACAGCCCAGCTTTTAAGAGAAGGTAGTCGACAGAAGCCCATGAGAATGACACACTGGTGTTCCTCCACCCTCCCAGTATACTTTACCCTCCTGCTGCTTTTCTCCCTATGAAATTTGAGGCTTTTTCTGGCACAGCATCCAGGGAAGAGGTATCATTTAAAAGGTTTCAGAGCAAAGAGGAGGCTGTTAGATTTAAATCCCTCAAGGACTGCTTGTCCATTGCAGTGTCCATATGGACATGCATGCATGCATGTAAAAAGAAGGCACCTCTGACCACTCTTTTTCCAGCACCTGCTTACAAGTGACAACAGCACTAGCACCCCTTGGGGATTTGGCCACTTGGAGCATGTCATCCTTTCTGGAACCCAGTAGGGCTTAAGTATGAATTCTGCTGAAAGCTACTTCATCCGGCAACAGGATGAGGAGAGGGTCAGCAGGGATCAGGATCTGTATAGGGATATAATGCTGAGTATTTGAGGTGCTTATATAAAAAAAATGAAGGCCTTGTGAGATTTACAACCAAGCTTAAAAAGGAAAAACCTGCTGTCTCTTGAGCTGGCCCCCTTTCTTTCCAGAAATGGGGAGGGGGAAACAGGGGATGGAACAAGAGCTTACCATAACCATCTATTTAAAAAAAAGGGGGGGTGGGGGTGTCAGCTGCGTTAGAGTAATCCTGCCACTGCTTCCTCCCAGTTAAAGGCACTTCTAAAGCTACTGCAATACCATATCTACAGTAAATGTTTTAAGGTTAACAGTGCATTGTCCTGAAGTTAATTCCTATAGTCTAAAGTCAAGCTTATGACAAAGAGCACAAATCTGACTGTTAATGAATACATTTTGGGGAGAGAAAGTAAAGGGAACACACCCCTAACACCCCCCCACCAGATACACACCGCATTAACGCCTCTGTGGGGTGATCAGGTCACAGAACATGAGTACGTAGGTGGGTATGTATGATGTATGTATATAAGTCTTCTTCCTGAAGAGGCCATCTGATAAAATAGTTTGTTCCCAGATTTCAGCTGTCAGTTTGTGACCACTGCATGTAACTACTTTGATCTGCCAAGCTGTTTTCACACGAGTCACTTCAGCCACTACCTGGGAAAAAAGGTATTTCAAGCAAAAACCTCATTCATGACCACACCAAGCCTTTCAATTAGCTAATGAAATACTCCACGGCATAATGAGCCAAACCACAGGAACACAGAAGGAATTAGGGACCAGAAGCCCCAGCAGATGAAAACTACTGAAGACAAAATTGTGCGATTTGAAGCATGACTCGCTTTGCTTTTAAATATTTGTGCAAAACTTACGTAACGTTTGTATATAAAAATTACTACAGCTTTCAATGCTGCATTTAGCAGTGTTAACTTAGAAAAGACAAACTGATATGCTGTATTCTCCCCAAACCTTTAAACCGTTGCATCATCTTAGTCTTCATTTGCAAGTGTCTCAGTGGATAGCCAGATTTTGGCACCACTTAAAAATTTGCTTAAAGGTGTTCCCAGAATGCTCCGTCTGCAGAGGTTCCCTACAGGAGAAAAGGGGAATGAGGAGGAGAGAAAGTCTGGGGGCCCAGAGGTGTCACTTAAACTATTTGCTCTGAAGTACATCCTGCTTTGATCCAGTTCTGAGCAGTTGCCTTGCAAAGAGGAGTTGCTTTTATGCTGCCGAAGATTCCGGTTTAACACGTCTACTTCATCTGCTAGCAAAGAAACTTTATGGAAAGCAGTGATGAAGCCACCATGATTAATCTGGGCCTCGGGAACCCAGCGGAAGTAGCAGAGTTTCCACAGTTTTATTTGTGTTCCAGAGATACGGGGTAGAATTACGCCGTGCAAATCAACAGGCTTTGCAAACCAGTCTCTGAAGTACTGCTCCATACTGTTACTCTGACTCTCTGCTTGCTGGAGAAAGTCTGGTTTCAGTTTTAGTATCAGAGAGTTTCTTCTTGGAAGGAACTCCTGCTCGCTGATGATTCCGTTTTTTAATGCTGGGGGGACACCTCGCAATGTGGAGCTGTAGTTTTTCTGCAGAAAATAAATACTGGTAATTTTCTAGTTTTGAACAGCAGATTTTCCTGAGCTGCTGGGATGTATCCTCCCAAGAAATGATGTGACCTTTAAACAGCTCTGAGCTTGTGAGTCGGTACTGCAGGGCTCACAGGGCAAACAGCATGACCACCTGTGGCCTTTAAAAAGAAATACCTATGTTTTCTAGACTTTCTAGAACAATGAATGATTAAATTAATCAGTATTCACTGAACAAACTGCTAGCCCTTGGGGGAAGAAGTGGCAGGCCATCACTTTTCCGTAGGTGAAATAATGCCAGTGTTGGTGGTGAGCTCAGCTGTACCAGAAAAAGTCCTGGACCACAAGGATCCATGATGCACATCCTTACTTCTACAGAAAACCACTTCTTTAGGCTGGAAAGTTAAGAGAATTAACAGTCCTACTGCTAAACCGGGAGTGTAAGACACTATGTAACTATGAATTTTTAAGCGTTACCAGCTTATGGTTAAGCACAGAAACAGTCCATTCACAGACAGACACCACTCCAGTTACCTTTGAGCGTTTGAAGGTTTTCACTGCTCCGTTTTGTACACACGGTGCGCTCTTTCCAATGTACAAAGGGTTGTGAAAGAGCAGGCGATCCCTGCTTGTAAACTGAAGAGACCAGTCCCAAACACAAGGAAATCTGAGGCCTTTCTCATCACCCAGCTGAATATTTTTGCTTATGGCAAATTCCTGCAAGAAGTTAACATTCAGGATTATTAAAAGTCAAAGAAAATAGGCATATTCACACATCCTAATTATAAACTAGTGCCTAACTATTGGGCAAAGGAGAGTAGGGATATAATTTAGAGGTGGCTGCAGAGCAACAGGAGAGTACTGCTGGAGAAACAGCTGTACCCTCTTTTCACTGGAGTAATGCAGAGACAGGACTAATGCTTCCTTAGTAAAAATTTTCAATGATACTAAATTGCTTGTTTACTCTTAAACCCCCTAAATTGTTATTTTGAGAATACACTAAGCATCCCTCAATGCTCTACTTCTTTTTTAAGGTAGCCACCTACAACTTTAAAGGGAAAATATTCAACAAAATAATTGTTTTACTTTTATCTGCCATCAGATGTTTTCTATGCACAGTTCTGATAAGCTTCAGTTTTCAAAAACACATTTTAAGAGTTGTATTCCAATACCTTCATTGTGCATTACTATTTGAACTTTACAGTCTTTGCCAGCTTTTTCAACTCTTTAAACAATTACGTCAAGAGATTTCCAAATTTGCCTGAAGTATGAAATTCTTATTGCCTGTCATTCTACTTCATCAGTTCCAGATATAAATTTGTTTCCTACAGGATTACAAATAATAATGTACAGTAACAAAGCTTTTCTAGGACAAAAAAAAGAAACACTGAATAGTTACTGTCTATGCAAAGATCACCTGAAAGGACATTCTGATCATACTCATCTGGGGAGCTGCATATTTTGCCCCAAACAGAGCGTGACCTTTTGAAAAAATCCAAGGAACGCCCTTTAGCTGAGACAATGTTATTTGCAGAGGGGTGTGCTGAAGCCTCTTATGTGGAAAGGCAGTGCAGCAGTTCGTACTCACAGTGCTTTCCTTCACCCGCTGATGGGGACAATTGAAAAGGAAGGTGCCGAACAGGGAGATACGGGTGCTGTCGTACAGGATGGCCAAGTACATTTCAGAGAACTCAAAGGCTGCTGGGTATTGTTCTAGCAGCTGCCAAACACAGTCAAGGAACATCAAGAACAAAGGAGACTGGGAAAAGAAACAGAGAATTATTCGATTTAACAAAAGCTTTTCCCACATCATACCCATTTCTTTGCCGTTGGTACTCCATGAGGGTATTTAGCTGCACCTCTGGCACATTCCTCAACAGGGTAAATTCTTTGGACTACTGCATTTTTTTATTATTTTATGCAACTGTAATACCCTGTATTCCTGTTTAGCCACTTTCACAAGCAACTATGTCAAGTGGCTGTCTCGGCACTACCTTCCCACAGCTTTCCCTTCTCTGTAAGAAGCCAGTCGATTCTTTCCTGGGCTCTCTTCAAATTCATCTAGCTGTAAAAATGCTTTCTGCCATCTTTTACATCCCTCATCATTTCCAGATCAGTGTTTGTATGAGCCTTCCTTACTATTTGCCCTTATTTTCACAATGTGTATAATCCCTTCTTGTTTGAAACGACTGGAGAGCTTACGATTCAGCCACGTTAACTTCTCATTACACTTTCCAGCTCTTCCCACAGTGGCCCATGAATGGCAAAAGTATAAACTATTATTTATATAAAGCTTTAGAAATACTTTCATATTCCCAGTTTCTAGCTTCTGTGTATCTTTTCCTACAGTCAAAATATCTGCTTTCTCATTATTTTCCCCATGGTATTTCAGTTACTTTATCCCTTCATGCATTTTCTCTGCTTAATGCTCAGTGTCCTCAGTTTATCTCTTGGCTCCACTCTCTGGGGATATTGCTCTTCTATTACTCATGGGCACTGCCCCTGAAAAAGGCTGCTAACCTGGAGTCCTCTCTTCTTCCAAGTGCAATTACAAGTCTCTCCTTTACAGTGAAGAGGCCAAATAAGATTAGCTGGAAATACTGAAAATCACGGACTGCACTACCCTCGAGTAATCTGTTTGGCAGCTGTGTATCAGTTCATAAAGCTTCAGCGCTTCTCTTTCACCTCAATATTTGAAAAGTACTGCATATGGATAGGACTTTGCATTTCAAAGAACAGGGATGAAAACAAATACCCTGGGTAAAACGAGCAAAACAACCAGCCCCCTCCAAATCCACTCCTAACCCCCTTTTATTTCAGTTTAAAATGTGGGCTGCGTTAGCTCCTGTAGCAATGGGATCTTTTCATGTGTAACACTGAAGCAACATAAAAACCCAGCAACATCTGACTGCACCCGAGGTTCACTGATTCTCACATGGCTACAGAGGATAAAGAAAATACATCCCTATCTTGGACAAAGATGCACTTCCTCTGACATTACCCTCATGAGATTTGAAAGTACTAAAAAGTACTTTTACTCTTAGATTTCTGTGTGAATGAATGTTCAGGCTGATATTAACCAGACACATACAAATACAATTCAGTTTTACCTCTTTGTCAGATCTCTTTAAGTGGTTACACCTATCTAAAAACTGGTATCCTGCCATGACCCATTCCTTCTGTATTAAGCTTTGAAATCCAACGATTGTTCGAAAATAGGGATCCAGCATGACTTGAATGAGTGAAGCAGCAAGGCAGCTCAGGTCCCGTCCCTCTTCCTCTGTGAACGTACAGAATATATGAAATATGTAAGGCATACAGGCACATACACAGAATTAGATCTCAAAGAGCAAAAAGTGGCAAATAAGTCTAGTGGTTTTCTCTCAATTTCTTTTAAAACGTGCTTTTTGCTGCTGTAATTGTTTTCACATTTGTTTGTTGTTTTTTTTTTTTAACTGACACTCATACTATAGAAAAGGTTCCTGCAGTATCACACAACAACGCATTCATCAGGAACAAAATACCCACTCAAACACCTGGTATTTAAACCAAGATGTGCTGAGGAGGAGGATGTTCTTGTTGCTGGAAGTTTTCAACATTATTTTCCACCCTTAAGCAGTTTTGGGAAGGCCGTTATGTGGGGAGAGTGGGATATACCAGCTGCACAGGTCTTGTAAAAATTACAGAAGTAACAAAATTTCTGATTTTGATATGAGCAAGTGAAAAGTTCCTTTGGTGCTATGGACCATACTACAGTTCAGATACATAACAAAATCATTTTCCTTTGTAGTTTCTCAAATGCCTAAAATATTTAGAAGTGATGGGGTTTATGTATAAAGATTACAGTTGATATTATCTAAGTGTGTTTATCTACATGATCATACTAATGCTGATCATTACAGCATGCTACACGTTGTATTACCTTGTAGAACTACAGAAACATGCTTACACTCCATCATATATACAAGCTCAGCAGAATGCTTAAGGAATGATCTAGACAGGAAAAGAAAGTGATACAACAGTTAATCTAACAAGTTCACACTCCAGAAGAAAAAGATATTTGGGATATCTGCATTTACCTAACTCATCATTTTATTAATGGCACAAACCTAATATACTCTAACCAGTGAGTATTTTCCAGTGAGGACAGCCACTTCTCTTCAGTTTCTTCAAAAGGCTCTGCAACAAGGAAAGTAATGACATTGCAGAACAACTTCAAGTAACCATTCCTGTTAGCCACATCTATTAGCAATTTTGTATCTCAAGAAATTAACCCCATGAAAGGAGGACAGCCCACGTACCATTAACACACAGCTGTTTGAGCTTGATGTGTGCAGCCTGGATTTCCTGGATGCTGGGGAGACACTTGTCCAGATCAGATTTGTAAACATCACTTCTCAGGGGATGGCTTCGAGTTATTGCATTACAAATCCTAAGAAAAGGAAACATTCATTTTATTATTATATCATTTATAATTACAAATTATTATTTATTATTCAAGAAACATGCCAGTCTTCAGCTGCAAACAACTAAAACCACTTAAAACAAGCTTCCTATTTTTAAAACATTTTCTAGTTTATATTCAGGAGATATATTGCTCCTGCCGCAAAGCTACTGACTCAAATATTTGTGGTATCTCCTAGTTACAAAACAAAAAAATTGGAAACACTGGATCATTAAAACAATGTGCAATTTTTCATTTTCTACACTTTTTAGTGAGGCTTACCTATGCTAAGTAAAAGAACATATATAAAGTTTATAAAGCCAGGGAATCTGACATGGTTTCAAATAAAACTCAGCGCTCCGGTCTAACACACAATGCAAGTGTTTGTACTACTACAAAAAGCCACCCTACAAATAAAGCAAAGAACAAAAATACCACTCCAGTGAACTACTTATGCAAGGCTCTAAATGCCTTCATCCTTCATCAAGACGCAGTGACAAAGTTAGTGACAAAGGTTTCACAGAAATACCGTGTGCATCGTAGCACTAAGCTTATAGAACTGCATTTCCCAATGCCAAAAAATAAATAATTTTTACTGTGTCTTGCTGAAGCAGGTAAGAAAATGTCCACAGTTGCATTAGAGTAGTATCAATAGAAAAGATTAAGTCTGATCCTCTTATCAATAAATTCTGTCATCTGAATAACTGGCCCCTAAAAGATAAACAACGCTTAAAATTTGAAAATCTTCTCAGTATTTGAAACCGAAGGGGATATTGAATAGGAATTGTGCCAGAACAGTTCTCAAAAGCTACTGCACTGCAACATTATGAAGCAGGTATCCTCTCAATGACCAATGGCTGCTCTCGTTGCACAGTCACCACTTGTGTTGTGCTACGTGTCTGATTACAGAATAACTTACCTCTGATCAATTCTTCTTTGTTGCAGCACATCTTTAATGTTGGCCATTCTTACAAGGGCACTCCCATTAGGGTGATTCCAGGACCATAACTAACATGGGAAAAAAACCACAAAATAATGCAGGTTAGTGTTATTCCACAGACATTTTTTTCCTCATGCTATGCACAAAACTACGTTACTTGGCATAGATATCTTCAAGATTAATATTGTATGAGGGTCAAGAACAGTAACAGAATAAAGGCTGCACTTACTGGCATTCGTCTCCCAATAAAAGAATAGGAGTATAGCTTAAGGTCTTGATCTGCTAAGGAAGATGGAACCACAAAATATTCTGGAAGGCTTGGGGAAAAAAACAGGATACAAAAAGTTATTTTTCCCTATGTATTCTACCAGCTTTTCTCTTGCTGCAATGCTGTCTTACCAACTCTACTACAATAACACAACAGCCCCATAACCAGCAG
>VYZX01004411.1:0-10886 GCA_013401335.1 Brachypteracias leptosomus
ACCCAGCCAAGGTAAACCCATCAAGGAAACAATGTCTGTAAGACATTCAGAGGTATCAAGACCAGTGTTAGGATAACAGTAAACAACAAAGTAACAGACTTTAATCTCATGACTCTGTGGTACAACAAAAAACAATGGCAGGACAAACATCACAAGAAGAGAAATAAAGACACTACTCTTTATATAAAAATAAAACTAGTTGCAATTCTACTGTTCCAAATGAAAAAAGCCAGTGTTATCTAGATAAGAGCCCCATCTACCCCTAAAATACGAAGCCATAAAACTGGAAATATTCATAAGAATTCTGGAAAGGAAAGACAGTATCTTCTTTTGTCAGGGCTAACACATAGTAAGGGAACACTCCTTCCTTACTAGAGACTTGATTAGCTGTTTCATTCTTTCTAAACATTAATTTCCCTAATGAACTGCAATCTTTACTGCATTATGAGTTACAAACAGGTTTACAATGCTCAGAGCTCTTCTGACTTCTGGTGGCCATATATTTATTCCCTTTTGACTCTGCCTATTGGGAGGCATGTGTATTATGTGAGGGAGAGGGTGGGAGAGAGAGATTGCCACTGCCAGAAAAGCTGTCCTTTCCAAGCAGCATGAACCCAATTCTCAGTGTTTTAAATATCTCTAGACAGCATCTGGCTCTCTATGTATTCTCTTACCCTCCCCCTTCTTGCACCACAGGCATGTCCTTGGTGGCACTATTAGTCTGAATTCCCTCTCTCTCACTCCTACCCTCCTGGTCTGAAGAAAGGTGAAATAAAAAAAACAAAGCAACACTGGAAAAAGCTGCTACAAAACCTAGAAACAAAAACTAGAATCAACAGTAGTGGGGAGCTGGGGAGCTACACCTCAGTTCATCAGTATGATGACTCAGCTTTTCCTGCTATCTTCCATCCAAGTCTTTTGGCCCACTGGACAAGAATCCTTCCCCTCCTGTCTCTCTCATCAAACAACTCTGCCACAATGTGAAATGAAAAGGTGGGGCAACATGCAAGCCTATCCAGCAGAGAACAAGGGTGTTCTGACAATATCCATTTGCAAACCAATTGAATGCACTTTGGCACACTCAATAGGTCCTCTTCAATAAAGAAAAAAGCCATTAACAACTTATTTTTGATAGCTCAATTTGCACGCAGAAGATGCACAGAATTCTACAAGTCAACAGCAAAACTATTTTAATAATTAAAGAAACCCAGTTACTCCTCACAAGCCAATAACTTAACAGTGTCTCTTTACTCTTCACGGACAGTACAGCATTCTTTATTAACCCAGATAAACTATTTTCTTTGCTAAAATCAAAATAGCATTTATTATTAAATTCTCTGAAGTAATATGCTCCCAGTGGCTGCTGACTTCAAATTTTAAGTATGATTGTCTAGAAATTTAGTTCCAGTTATTTTTCTGCCTAGCAGCTAAGAAATTAGTGGCAATTGCATCTGAAAATCTGTTCCCTTTAATGGGTTTTTTTTCACAAAATGGTGCCTCTCAGATACTGTACTGTTTAGAGAGGCTTTTCATAATGGCAAATGGTCAGTTGCACTTGCCTGTATTCCTAATGTTCAAAGTAACTTAATGCCAACTACCATTCCTGAAAGCCTTCAAAATTTCCTACAAATCCAAATTCAATTACACTAGTAGAGACTAATCAGGGACTACATGAGTGTTCTCCTGAGATCTGGGACACTTTAAAGCCACAAGTGCAGCACTTGTATTTTTCTCCAGCAGGGATGCTAAAAAAAAAAAAGAAAAAAAAAAGAAGAATCACAGGAGAAAAACTTCCTCATTGCAAATCTGCCCTTTTGCTGAGTTTACTTTGCCAGCTACAGACACTGAATGAAAGAGAGTCACAGCATAGGTTGAAACACATGCACAGGAAGGAGCAGAAATGCAAGGGCAACTTTGGATAC
This sequence comes from Brachypteracias leptosomus, assembly GCA_013401335.1. Classification (NCBI taxonomy): domain Eukaryota; kingdom Metazoa; phylum Chordata; class Aves; order Coraciiformes; family Brachypteraciidae; genus Brachypteracias; species Brachypteracias leptosomus. The sequence continues at coordinate 1,923 of VYZX01004411.1, forward strand.
TAAGGGAACATCAAGACTCTACCAAGGCACATACATCATGATTTGGATTTCAGTAATAGGAAGTATAAATAAAGGAAACGAAGCCTAGTGAGGCAGCAGCAGAACAATACCAAGATATCTGTGTAGTAAGTACATGAAGAAGAATGGAATGGAAAAAAGGTTACCTTCTGCAAAGTAATGGTTTTAGGAAAAAACCCATGCACATTTAAGCCACAAGCACACATTCATTTATACCATCAGCTGCAGTGGTCACTGCCTCCAGCTTCCATCCTTCCCTGGTGGTTAGCAGCTCTCTAGATCTACTGCTGGATATGCCTATCCATCAAGGGCCTGTACTGCTTTTATATAATAAACTTAGAACAACCTAACAAGGTATATTGCATTATCCAGACCAGTAAGGGAACTGGAGGCAGGAGACAAAGAAAACGGCAATGAGACACTGTCTGGCATTTGTCACTGTCTACAATCATCAGTGACACAGGATTATAGAAGAGAATTACTGGAAGACATTAGGGTTTTGCTCAAACATCTGAGAATTATATTAAAGTCATATTTGCAGCAATATACTTACAGGAAATTAATGTTCTCTCTGTTGCTGCAGGGAAGGCAGAGGAGAAGCTGCAGGCACTTCAGACAGAATCATCTATCACTCAATATCAAGACCTGGTTTGGAGGCTAGTTCTGGGCTCCTTCAGTTCCCAATAAAAAGCCAAGGGTCCTTATCCATTTAAGGCCAAACCTGTCATGAATCTGGCATCAGCTCTTCTTTACCCAAGAAGTGAGAAACAGTTCTGATTTCTCCACAAAAAACAAACACCCGTTATTCTTCTCCCCAAAGGAAACAAAAAAATCATTTATCTACGAAAAGAGTAAGTGTCCCTGTGCAAAGGTAAATAATTGTGTCATTACATATAGCCTGTTAAAATAAAAATAAATAAAAATCTTTTACACACTAATAATTTTACAGGACTTTATTGAAAACTTTTTTAATAGCCCGGACTTCTGGCAAGTGCAACTTATTTGATATTGGAAATTTCAACTTGAAAAAGGCATTAGCTTTGTAAGAAGGGCAGAAAATGGAAGCACATTTTATTCAGCAAAAGATGCCCCTTGTTTCCTCCAATTTTGTACACAGGTAATACTCCATTATCAACCTCATTTTGACATCAGAAACTGCTGATTTTCCAAATTCATACTAATTACACCTTGAGTGAATAGCAGGTGGAGTTGCGGCCTGTGGATTTGCATTGTCTGGAGCTCTGCTACCCAATGCTACACATAGACTGGATATTAGAAAAAAGTTCTTTAATCTGAGGGTGATAGATCAGTGGAATGGGCTGCCCAGAGAGGTGGGGGAGGCCCCATCCCTGGACTCATTCAAGGTCAGGCTTGATGGGGCTCTGAGCAGCCTGACCTAGGTACAGATGTCCCTGCTTGTGTAGGGAGGTTGGGCAAGATGACCTCTAGAGGTCCCTTCCAGCCTCAAACATTCTATGATTCTATGAAATCAGTGCTCTAAAACCATGTGCTTCTCAATGTAGCAGGACATATGAAGCCCCTCAACAGTTCAGCTACAGGCATGCTGAACTTCCAGTTCCACAGAAGTGACTCTCCTCGCTATTGAAAGCTCTCTTTAATAGAAGCATCCCATGTCCCAATAAAACCTTCAGAAATCTGGTCTTTTCCAAACTCTTTAGCTTCAGAAAAGCCCTCACTGCACTTAGTTCCACAGGCCTCAAAGAGCCTATCATTTTTACTTGTAGAATAAGCCACTTCTGCATGATGCTAAAGAGAAAACAGTTTTTATTTCCATCCCTACCCCAGCAAGTCTTATGTCCTATCCCACTCCATTAAACTGCTAAAGAAACTATAGATTCTGACAAGGTGTTAGCCTGGTCACATAAAAGAAATCGCAGCCTCATCAGCTCCAGCTGCCCAGCTTGTGAAATCAGAACCCTCTAATTGCTGAGAAGAGAGCAATGGTGGAAGAGGCTTTCTCTTGGTTGCTACGTTCAATGGCCTCTATCTGCTACAGATTCCTATATCTCCATTTATCTTGCCTTCCCGAGAGCTTTCAACACCAACCTGAATTTGCCACACCGAGAGCCTTGTCCCTGCTCCCGGCACAGCCATGATCTCCCTCCCACCCTGGGAATTCTTCATTTGTGCTCCCTTCAAGTGCTTTCTTGATTACAGACCAGAGCCAACATTGAGCAGCACTTCAAACTATTTGAGCAGCTATGGCACGAAGCCAAAATATGAGTAAGAAAGTGCTTTATGTGTGTGTATGTCTGAGGAGCATAATTTAAGGGCAACACAAAAATATGTGGATGTGTTTTTAAAGGTAACGAGGTAAAGGTAGTTGGCACAAAGCAGTCAGCAATTTGTAAGATCAGGATATTATCTGTCTCTTTGAAAGAAGATAAGCATGGCTACAATACTGAATAATTTAGATGCAATTTTCTAGCAGTGCTCTATACAGCTATCCTTACTTAGCATCACACTGAGCATAACCTCGGTCTTAAGGAATTAAGAAAGTACTATTATACACAGGTCTACAAGTCCACAGCGTGAGCAAGTTTCAATGCCTGGTTTTGTTTGGTTGGATTTTTAAAAAAACTATTATTAATAATGTAAAACTGGTTGCAGATAGGAGAGTTATTCTCTGTGCTATTCTCTCTATTTGGAAACAATTCCTGGGAAGTGGATGTTGAGAACTGAGATTTCTGGAAGACAGGAGTGCCTCTGTGTAGTGTTTGCAGCTGCCTCTTTTTCCATGCCTTGCATATTTGCATGTAATGAAATAGGTTACAAAAATTCTGCATCATTGATTTTGGGTAGGGTGTTGAGCTGTGATGTTACCAAGATGCTGACAGGCTTCTAGGAAGACGACAATATTGTTAAAAGGAAAAAGCAGCAATATGAATCCATATGATCTTTCTGTGGGAGACAGGAAATTTTAACTTCTCAGACAAAAGGACTTGCACAAGGTAAGAGTAAATTGGAGAAAAAAATTAAATCAGCTCTTTCCATTCTTATGTTTCCAAGCATTGCCATTCTTTGTGTCTTACCCTCATATTTCATGTAAAAACTCAAACCCATCAAAAGAATTTTCATAAAATGTTCTTATTGATTTTTTTTTCCATAAGTGATTCCTACAGGCTCTGGTTCCATGTGTTGCTTAGTCAGCACTCTTGGAAACAACCCCTCCTGCCAACTGATTGACAGGAAGTATTGCTTATTGTTTCCAGGAAAGCTAATTCGGCAAAAAAGGGTCTCACTGAACAGGAATGAATCCAATAACCAAAACCACTATAAAAGATGGTTTCAGCAGTCAGCCTCCCTCCGCATACAACGCTAAGGGATAAAATCTCTACTTTGATACAGGTACTTTGTCACAGGAATGAAACAGGAAAAGTGGAAGCAAATAAAGTTTCTCCACTTTCTTATTTGCAGCCCAGCTATTAATGATTTTACACAGTCTCAAGCAGAAAGAGCCTGTTCTCTGAGGCCAGTTTTCTCTATCTTTTGGTGCCACGTGCAGCTAAAGATTTTGTAAAAGGGAAGGAAAACACTAGTTGAGGGAATACAAGCTCACAGTTTTACACCAGGAACCTTCTAGGCCAACCGTGCTGGGTGAAAGGGGGCTGGGGTGGAAACAAAAGGTGAGCAAGCTGCTTTTTTGGCCTGGGTCTCAGCCCTGAAGTTGTTTGAACACATCAAGTTCTTGTGGGGACTGTAGATCACCTAGGAACAGGTCCTTTCCCACCTCTCCCCAAATCTGGTCTCTATGCATGGAGGTTGACACGTTCAGGGAAGGGCTGAAGACTCTATGCCAGTGGAACCTGCAGCTCAAACAAGTCTTGTGGTTTTGAACTTCTCTGGCACGGTGGCAGAGACAGACCCAGGGTACAAAGTGTAATGCTCTGTGGTCTGACATTATTTCCAGACAGATGAACTGTGTATCCCTAAATAAGCTCACGCTCACTAATTGTTTTTTTCAAATATGTGGGGAAAAAACAGGATAATAAAGAATTGCTAAAACTTTGTCTCTTGATAATTTGCTCAATAAGAATAATCAAATGCATAAATATTTCTAAAGTTCCAAGTGAAAAAAGGATGAATACAGTACTGGTTTGTCCCTTGAGTTTTGCTGCTGCCTAAATTAAAAAAACCCACATTTTATAAATATAAAAGATTAAAATAAATCTCACAAAAAGTAAAATTGGTGCCAAAGCACAGAAACAAGGGGAAAGATTTTCTGAAAAACTTTACAGAAATGAAAGGTGTAATTTTAAACAAAATCTCACTAGGATCTAGGCTGTGTGATTTCATGTTGACACTATTTTTTGTTGAATTTCCTTTGCTAAAATTATGTTTGACTGTAGTGCTAGAAACTCTGAGACCCTCTGCAAGAGACCTCAAAACCCACTGGGAAATGTGAGCTCCTTTGTGAGTTCCTTTTCTTGTGCTGATAATGCCAACATTGAAGAACATAAGCTTGAATTTGTGTGGTTTTTTGAATGTAAACACATAATATCTGCAGTCAAGGTAATGTATTTTTCATCACAATGAATGCTGTCACAGACATGCATCTTTCATGCACTGGAGGGAGAGGTTGCACACAGCCCTTGCTATGCTCAACAACACTAATACTTTGTCCACAGTGCTGCTTCCTACAGCGGCTCCAGTAAATGCAAGAGAAATCCTACAACGCAGAAACTGTCCTAAGAGAAATCGCTTTCTATTACCTCCAGTCAGGGGCTGACTTCTCAGCCTTTCAGCTTTAGGGTATATTTCTTACAAATGTTTTTATCCTGTTTTTTTGCAAACATGGATGTTCTCATTTTAAAAGCAAATGTCTAATCCTTTCTTGAATCCTGCTAAGCTTTTTGCTACAGTGATATCCTACAGCAGTGAACACCAATCCACCAATCCTTATCTTCTTCACAATATCACTTTTAGAATGGCTGGTCAGCACCTAACACAACATTTAAATCTGTGGTAAACAACTGATTCCAAATGTAGAGTTACAGTATTTTCAGATTTATTTTCTAAAATCCCATTCTCTAGGCTTATCCAACTTTATGAACTTTCCTGACTGCCATGTTCTACTTTCAAAGGGCTATTTAACCCTTCCACAAAGATACCCAGGCCTTTTCCTGAGTGAGAACAGCTAATTACATCCCTGTAATCCCTATAAACAGGTGAAATCATTTTAATGTGCACTACTTTGCATTAGACAATATCACATTTCACCTTCCATTATAATGACCACTAGCTAAGCTTTAAGCCATGCATTCTTCTTCAGTCTTAATTTTCCTAAATAAATTCATAATCTGAAAATTCACTACTTTTTGCCTACTTTTTCCACAATACAAGACATTTTGACCCACCATAGGCAAATAACACACATGAGCATCAGAGCAAGCTGAAGAGCAAAGAATTGTAAAGCAGTCTGGTTACTAAGCTTCTGAGGTCGTATTTGACTTGAAAAATATTGCACAATAATCAGTGGACCTATTCCTTTACCAAACCAATTTAGTGTTGATAACTCTTCCTAAAGACAGAAGTCCTCCTTTCACATTTTGCCTCTCAAAACATGAGATATGTGTCCATATTAAATCCATATCTGAGAAATCTGTATGCTCACTTACATCCTGATTACTTCATAAACTTTCTTTATAAAAAGGTATTAGTATGACTAGAGAATTAGTAGTATCATCCTTGCCTGGCATGGGAATATCTAGGTGTCAGAAACTCAATCAAGACCACCATGTGAAGTGTCCACATCCAGTAACTTAAAGCCATAGTCAGGAAAACCAGGATTTGAACCAATACTGAAATGTAGGTGAAAGTTTTCAGCTGCTTGGTCAGCAGGTGAAGTATTTTTGTAGTTCTATAAATTCACTTAAAATGCCTGTTCAAAAATCTGCCCTGTAAGAAAGATTTAATATTTGATAGTAAGCACCATGTGAAAAACCAGACACAATGCCCTTTTTGCTATTAAAATGGCAATGATAAAAAACTGAGGCATTATATGCTTGAAAGAAAATTGTATTTTAAGAAAGCATCAGCCAATCTTTTTTATTTATTTTTTTTTTTTAATGAGCCATTCTCCAGCACTAGCAGTAATACATAGTAAGGCCTTTGAGGAGGGCATGTCACTTAACAGAACAGCTTGGCATTTCATCTACAGAAAATACTTAAATATTTTATAGAACTAGATTGCATACCATCATAACCTCAACATTTTAAAAGTAGAATGTGTTATGGTAGATGATTCAATCACTTTCTTCTTCAGTACGACCACTTCTGGCATAACAGACTGACCATGAGAAGCCACCAGATTTTCTATACTGAACCACTTTCCCATCACTATTTTAGAGGCTGAGGCAAAAACAAAGATCCTGAACGATTCTATAATCAGTTTAAAATGTATATTAATCTAATGCACATTAATCTTCCTACTCAGTAGTTTATATATAGAGATGTAATACGTAAAATGATATTAAGATGCATTCTGAATTTTCATATGAGTCTTATGAAGAGTGAAGAGTAATCAGCTGGTCAAGATTGTCCTTTTTTCTTAGGCCTTCACCACAGTATGCTCTATACCTCAGAAATATTATAAGAATTATAGTGTGGGAGCTTAGAAAATTACACAGAAAATGTTTTGCATTGAAAGCATTCCATCTACAATCAGGCATATTGTCATGTTCCTGTGTGCTTTTCAGGACTGAGTCAAGCTCACTGAATCATGACTCTCATTATTATATTATCTTGGAATATCAGTTTACTATGCACTTTATCCATGTGTCAATGGCCAACTTTCCAAGATATACATAAAGAACAAAGTTGAGACTAATCTTGGGAATGACTACAAAACTCCTTATGCACATAAACCAGATTACTGCCATATCTTGCCACACCTCTCATTTTCAGCTGTTCTGATAACTGGGTTTGATAATCAGAGAGAAAGAACCACCAGATGCTCAGGGTTTTCATAAAATAAAAAGACACAGTTGTTTCCCCTTCTACCAGGCACATCTGCAAAAGCAGAGGTAGAAGTCCTTCGGTGCCTTTTGTAGATTATCTCAGTTCCGTATTTTCTTTGAATTTCCTTTCAGAAAAATACACACTGGTGTATCAATCTGCCTGTTCTTCTGGATACTATTTTTAGCTTCCACTTAGTATTTTCTCACTGCTAACTTTTCACCTCGTGGAAACTGTTGCACACTTTAATGGCAACTATGACCTCAATTGGTCACAATAAACACCTTATAGCAAGTCAGAGTAATAAAGGATTGCTTTACCACCTCAGCTTGTCCAGAGAATTCTGAACGTATCTTCAGGCACAGGTTTATGCACACAACTCAGTAAAACTTCTTTACTCATCGTAAGAATTCTGATTAAGCTGGAAAACATAAAACGCTTCAGGCCAAACAAGCAAGTGTGTCATTGTATATAGATCTCTTTTATGTAATTCTTGTAAATCATCTTCCAGAAGATGGCTTTAAATGCTGAAGTGTAATTAGGATAATTACTGCTTTGCAAGTAGCAGGAAGTTGTATCCAGTAGGGACAAACGAGCCAGTTTGAAGAGATGGGGGAGGAATATGAAAGAAAACACATCATCCCAAACTCTGGTGCTGAAAAGATTCAGAATTAATTTCAGACTATTTAAAGAGTTTGCTTCATCTTGGAAATATTTCATTTTGGTGACAATATTCCCTACAGGGACTAACAGACTCTTATAAACATGCTTGGCTCCCTGAAAGTCCTGTTAGATATCTTAAAAATCGAATCATTTAGTAGAGTGAGGAAATAGGATAAAGAGCTGCAAGTCAGTGTGACCCTCTGACAAGAACAGGATTGAGGGAAATCACTGGAAACACAACATTATCACAAAATAGGTAATTTGCTTCTTATATTAAAAAGATTGATTTACAGTAAGTACCAGACAACATCTAGTCATAATATACTTGGATACCCTGACATGACATACAGTGTGACTGTTGAATACTTTTGCAAGAAGTGCAAAATTAAGAACAAAACCAAACATCTCCCCAAAATCACTCCTCCCACCCTCCCCAATTCCCACTTCAACACCACCACCACCACTCCCCCCCAAGCATTGTGCTGAAAAAGCAAATATGAATATGAAAACAATTAATGTCCCCTGCCCAGGACTCATTCAGCAACTTATATCGTTTTTGAGGTCTGCTCCTAAAAGATGCATCAGCAGGGACCATGTCCCTTACAGCTTTGTAAATTATTTTCTGGAATTTGAATATTAGTGCAAAGTAATAAACAGAGGGTAGGAAAATGGGGAGGGGACTATACCCCAGGGAACATAAGTATGCTTGAACTCAGCTAGCCTGCAGGTTTTGACAGAGCAGCCCAATATATGTACCAGGATATCACAATATTTCAAGTTTCTTTAATAGCTGCATCAGTGCTAATTTTATGCTAATCTCTAACTGTGCACATCAATGATCATTAAGACTTCTGGAGACTGGATATTACATACAAGAGCTGATCATTTGTTAAATATAGAGTTAATGGAAAATATTTGATAAATTTAAACATTAAATTTGTATTTGCTTCCTGTACAGCTGTACACAATAAGAAGTTATCTGGCTAGCATCAATGTTCTCTATTTCCTCATGATTGCTTTTGTTAACTAATACATCACATTATAAAAGCAGACTTTTTTTAGCGAATACAAGCTTATTCATGTGAGGAGTCAGGCTTTTTTCTACTTCTGTATTACAAGAACAAAACTGCTACATAATCTGAGAGAATAAAATAATTTCTTGTCTTTGATTTACCTGAACCTCATTAAATCTGTTTCAGTAGTTTCATTCCCCAGATTGATCCCACCTCCTGAGATAATTTTTAAAGTTGTTGCCCATAACAAAGCTCTCCTGCTGATAAAACTGGGAAAAAAAAAAAAAAAAAA
>VYZX01004411.1:19365-52326 GCA_013401335.1 Brachypteracias leptosomus
AAAATGCATATGCTGTTCAGGTGGGTACTGCTGGAGAAGGCTGCCTGCTCTCTTCTCAGTGTGATGGTGCCTCACAGGTGGATGCAGAAACCAGCAACTACAATCATCAGCGTGGAAAAGTCTAACTGCACTGTTGTATCACATCCAGGAGCAGAGAGAGCAAAGCTACTGAGCTGAGCAGAATTAAGGAACTGATGAAATAAATGAAAGGAAAATCCCCCCCTCTACAATGAAATAGTAATAAAAAAAAAAAAATAAATCATGGCATGTTCCCTGTGCTTAACCCATGGTTTACAGTGTTGCTAACTGCTTTGAGTAGAGAAAGAACCTGCAACGGCTTGAAATGGGACAAAGGAGGAAAAAGGGAAATTTGATGAGACTCCTTTGAGGTTGAATAAAAACATTCAGAGATGTCACAGTAGAAAACATCCCAAAATCCAAAAAAAGAGAAATGTTTTTGTCCTGTCAATGCCATTCATGTTTAAAATTCCTGTAGAGTGACATTTCAAAAACTTGACTATTATTTGGAATGCTATCAGTTTAGTTTGCAAGGCTCAACAGTAATGTAGTCAGTGCAGTTCCCTTCTCATTAGCACTCCTCAGTACGGCACACTCTCTCTGCCACACACTAAAAGAGAAACTGTGTCACCTCTCAGTGCCTTAATTACCACCACAGCCACATCTAACCCAGTCAGGGGACCCCATTCGCTAAACCTACACTGAATCAGGTCACAATCTGGACTCCAGGACACTTCCCAATACAATTCATGATAGCCAAATATGATCAAAAGTTTCCAAAGATGTTAAATGTAATCACTATTTTTGAGTCTGCTTAAAATAAAGGCTGGAGAATTGCCAAAGGCACTTTAAAAGGAAAAAACAAAACCAACAAAAAACCCCACCAACCAAGCACAGATTATTTTATTAATTTAAGCTTACCCCACAGCTGCCAAGTAAATTTAATAAGCCTTTGTTTCATGAAGCATTCTAAAAAACAGTCCAAAAGCAATTTTATCTAGCCAAGAGGTACTAAATAAATGTATCTTCACTATAACACACAATTACATTTTTGGTCTTATAGAAGTGGCTTCAATTTTACATTTCTTTTTTTTTGGTGTGTCCAAGTCCTCAAGCTAGAAGGGCTTTGACAAAATTACCAAGTCTTCCTTAATATCCAAAAAGTTTTCTAGTTGCCCCTCTTTCATACATAACTGCAACAACGACCAGCTCATGCCCAATGCTGACTTCTCTTCAGCTCCAAAAATTATTTTTCCTCTTTTTCTTCAGGTCTATTTCTGTGAACTTTGAATTTTCTCCAGGCTGGACTTCTAGCCACAGCTCTCTCTTCTTTCCTTACAAAAGCAATGCCTGGTTTGCCAACCTACAGGCTCAGTTCATCTACAACATCTGCTTTCTCTACTATTATGTGTTGCTGTGGGCATACTGGGCAGGAAAGAACTGACCAACTTGACATCTTTTTCTATAAATATTTTTGCCTTTCAGCTCTGACATCTTCCTAGCTAAAATACTCTAATTCTCTGCCCTAGCAGAATGATATGCTTGTAATCCTTGACTCCTTTATGCTATTCTTGTCTTTTTTTATTTTGAAACCTTTCCGTCGTCTTTTATCTGTGCATCTAATGATTTCTTCAGAGAATATATGCAAAATACAAGCTCATTTTTTCTTTATGTCATCCTTTGTTGCTCTCCACCTCTTCCCTATCAACAAAAAGTAAATTTTTCATCACTCATACTTTTTCCCCAATTTGCTCCAGTAACTCTTCTTCCTCAATCTCACTGCCATCCCTATACCGTTTTCCCCAGCAGGTCACACGTGTTACTCTTTTGCCTTCTGATACACCCAGCTCTTCCTGGAATATAATATAATTTCTAGCAAAAAGCTTAGTACAGTCAATAGTCCAGCCTCCTGTGCCATCCTCAGATTCGGCTTAAGAGACTTGATTACACACTGTTCAATATCTTTCCTCCCCTTGGCCCTGTTTTCTCCTGAATCTCTAATTCTCTTCAGTATGTTGTTCACAAGAACCTTATGGTTCAACCTTTGGATCTTTTCCTTCCATGTCTTGTCCCTGAATAGTTTACCTCTGCACTGGGGGTGAGGTATCCATACATGCCCAATAAGTCACAAATAAACTACCCTGCTCCAGATCCTTTCAACCAATGAGAGGGAAAACCTATCCTCTTCATGACTCAAATGACAAAATCTAACCACTATTGCCAACTAAAAACTCTTCCTAAACTGAGTAGCACACAAGTTTAACACAACATCTAGTACATGGTGTTTCTCATCCCCTAATGTAAAAAACTGGGCGTGGAGTCCCATTTTGCATTATTTCCTTTCCTGGTGGATTTACACCCTCTCTGAATTTATGCATTAATAACTCTACAGCAAAAATAAGTTTGCTAGCTTTTTGCTTTTACCAGGCTACTCTATTCTTTGCATTCCTTACCTAGCTTTCCTTTCCTGGGCACACCCATTTCCACAGGAATGCACACTTTGAAGAAACGGGTACTGTTTGCAGAAGTTTAAGGCATTTCTGTGAAAGTATAAAATGTGGAAATAATCTAAAGCTATGTAAGGCAATATCAGAGAGTTCATTAATTTCACAATGTGCGCACATAATTCTGATTGACGCTAACCGGAATTCAACCTGCAGTCTGTTCAACTGTCAAGTGCCCTGGGAAAAGTTGTCTCCTCCTCACAAAATTTAATTGAGGAAGGCCTTATGATATCCAAAAGGTGTGTTCCAGACTTATTTTAGAATACTCTGAAAACTTCTCTGAACTACTAGTCTCTTCCATTTCACAGCAAATCATTGCCACCCTTTAACATTTCTAATCCAAAAAAAAGCGTCATTAGAAGAGATAATGCAAGTCAATAAAAAATCATGTTTAGAAGTATCTGGAGCTACACACATTTAGCTTTTTTTAAAATTTAATACAAAGACAGTCAAAGACAACAAAAAAAATAATGCCTTGGGGTTCCATCTCCTAAAATTAAAATCAGGTAAGTATGACAGCATCACTCTCATCACTAAAATATAGTCACGGTGTAGTTACTTAACAGTTTAAAGGCAAGTTTATTTTATTTATTAGTAAATAAAGACAATAAAAATAGTAAGAAGAATTATACAGACAATTGTACTTCCTACTTACGTACAAATAAAATCATTCTAATAGTATCTGTTTATCTCTGGTAGTTATAAAGTACCTCTCACTGTTATGTCTTAGCTTCAGACAGCAATTAAGTCTTCTTCGGTATGCAACTAAGCCAGCCCTAATTAAAGTCAATGGGAGCTCTTCCACATACTTAATGGCTTTTGGTTGAGGCCCAAAAGTAATTGTGTAAAGAGCATAGTATGTCACTTAACGATGAACTGAGTCTGCCTTTGAAAGAAATATTGGAATTGCATTGCAAGCTTCTCATTCCATAACCATTTGCTGGAGCCAGATGCCCAAATGACAACTTCTGATACACGGTGAAATGATCATGCAGAAAGGACCTAATCCTGCTCTCGCTGAAGGTGAGGCTGGGACTCCAACAGAGCAAACCATGGGGCCTAATGGCCATCTACCAGATACTGTATTTAGCACACAGAGAGCACTAATAAATATTGACTTTATATTACTACACAGTAAATGCACAATATTTCCACAATAGCCAATCTCAAAATCTCTATAAAGATCCTGCCTGACACAACAACCAATCATTCACATAAACAGGTTTTAGGATCCAACTTGTCTTAAAATGTGAATTACAGCTGACCTCAACTTTTTCCCTTAGGTTAAATCCAATGAAGAGTTCAGTATCTCACCTGAATATAGGTCAAACAAGCAAGCAAAAAAACCCCACTGAACAAACTAGATTTGAAAACAAAATTTCAATTTCAATTTTCTTAGAGAAATGCTATTGCCAGAGGCGTCCTTTTAAAATAAAAATAATTCAGTTACCAAAGTTCTCATTTTATGAGGAAAACTGCTGGACCAAAGTTTCCCCAGAAGTGAAGGGCAGGCAAGGGAGCATTTGTCCAGCACAGCACCACCATTGGATGAAAGACATGATGTGCAAGGGACCATAGGCTGGCAGGAATATTGGCATCTCCAGTGATTCGTAATGGGCACATCAGCAACTAACAGCTATTTAAGGAGATGAAATGAGGGTAATACTGACACAGCCATACCTGTGAGATAATGCTAAAAGGCACAAGGCAAAAAAGCAGAAAACTGGCAAGCTGCTGCCTGCCCAAGCAAATTGTCAAAATGGACTGCACCAACTGTATCACTGTGCTGCAAACTCAGCAACACAGTCAGCTGAATTGCTTTTGTTTGTAGATTGCCTATGAATTGATTGACAGGTTCTCAGACTTAAGACATTAATATCCTGTTTTCTCTTGGTGAAAGACAGAAGAAGAGACAAATGATGCTTCTTACTGCTCCGAGTTTTGTGGAATCATCCTCAAAATAAGACCATTAAAAAATGAACATTTCAATCACATGACTATTTCCCATGTAAACCTGATCACTTCCATGTCTTCTCAACAGTGGCTGATTTTCCCATCTTTGCCCCCAGGATGATCTGTTTCAGTTTCTCAGTCACATCTGTTCTACTGTAAGAGTTCCTCGCTGCTACCAACATGTTTCTTAATTTCTTGATAATTAAGGCCAGGAGAACATTAAATAGTTTTTATAGTCATTCTACTTAGATCTTCCCAGATTTGAGGACTTCCACATTCTCGGGACTTTCTTATTTAAAAAAAGGTACTACTACTACTACTACTTATCTAGTAGGAGTTTAAAGCCAGAAAGACCACTAGCTATGTAAATCTGACCTTCATTTAATTCAATTATGAGTCTAATAACCAAATAGCTGCTTTCTGATTAATCTAGGTCTTACTTTGAGTAACACAATGGCTCTTCTGCTGTGATCCACAAGGCCATAACAAGGTGATCCTTGACAAAGTGGTCCTTAGGTAGTGTACAAAGCCTAGGATTTTCTTTTGAATTATAACATACTTTCAATATTTTCAATTATGAGTTTGAGGAAAGGGTTATCTTTAAGAATTTTCAAGTATTGACAGTAGTCTATTCATTTTAAAAGTTTGAGAACTTTCTCATGCGTATGCTTCCAAATCAATATCACCACAACCTACAAAATTCACTGGATCTGTCAACAACTTATTTCAACAGTTAATTGCTATTACTTAATCACAGTTATTCACTATATATATATATATGTATATATACACACACACACAAAACAACACAGAAAGTCCTCTTTCAGATGTGAACTTTTTTTGTCCTTTTTCATTGATCAAGGCATCTTTTCTGTGTATTGTTTTCCTGGCTGCAGGTATTCACTTCAGGTATTTTCTCCACTCCTTAAATAGATCTATGGTTCTTTGTTGTACCATTTAACATTTTACAACATTCCTTTTTGAAAAACAAAAAATGGATAATAAATCCAATAACTGCTTGCTGCAGTATAGTACAGAACCCGCATCAAAAATTACCTCAACTGATGGAAGTTGAGGGCGATGGTTTGTGTGGGTTTGGTGAGGGGTTTTTTGATGGCGTGTTTTGGTTTGGTTTCAAAAAAAACAATAGAAGCTAGAAGTCATTCCATACTCAACTCATAAAATGTAGCCACCCAGCCAAGCACTGTAAAGGCAAAATTGAGGAAACAGCTAAACTTTGCACTGGGAGACAGGAACTTTAGTGCAGTTTCTCACAGAAAAAAAAAGGTATGCAAAGCTGTGCAAAGTGTAAAGCTTTGTTGAGATGACTGGGGAAGTTCAGTGCTCTTTGACAATGTCCCTGAAACTAGAACTGGTTAGCATGGAAGAGATTTGATCACAAGTTTGTGGAGAGAACCTCCTGGCTTGCCAGAAGAGCCCCCTGCACACCTAGTCAGATAGAGGTGCCTGCTGGTTTTTAGTAGTCTAGTGAGTATTACATTTTTAAGTAACAGCTAAAAAATTAAGAATAGTTAGCATCTCTCTAAAGGTTACGCTGGGCACTCTCCAAATGTCTGTCCCCTAGGCAGACTACAACCGTTTGCAGCCTGCAACAAGTTAACTGTCTATTAATCCAGTTAAAAATAGCACTAAAACCAGAGAGAAATTTCATTAAGTGTAGACAACATGCATCTGCTACTGAATCTCTAAACAGCCTGAGTCTCTCTACAGCTAGATCATGGGAGGCTGGTACATGTGTCCCCCTTCCTCCCAAGCAGTACTTGCACACGGTATTGTATAAAGAAAATTAATAACATTTTTTAAAAGTATAGCAGAAGACAGTGTGAAATGTATGCCATCTCCTTCTAACGTAAGTATATCCAGGGTAGAGATTTTGACCCAGGACATTGCCCCAGTCACTTCCCCATAACAAGTCTTGGACCCAATCTAGCAAGGACTCAGCATCCTCACAGCTAAACTGAAGAAGTGTGGACTGGACGAAGGGGTAGTGAGGTGGACTACAAACTGGCTGAAGGAAAGGAGCCAGAGAGTCGTGGTCAACGGGGCAGAGTCCAGTTGGAGGCCTGTAACTAGTGGAGTGCCCCAAGGGTCAGTACTGGGGCCACTATTCTTCAATATATTCATCAATGACTTAGATGAGGGAGTTGAGTGTACTATCAGCAAATTTGCTGACGACACCAAGCTGGGAGGAGTGGCTGACACCCCAGAGGGCTGTGCTGCCATCCAGAGACCTGGACAGGCTGGAGAGTTGGGCGGGGAAAAATTTAATGAAATCTAACAAGGGCAAGTGCAGAGTCCTGCATCTGGGCAGGAACAACCCCAGGTTCCAGTATAAATTGGGGAATGACCTATTAGAGAGCAGTGTAGGGGAAAGGGACCTGGGGGTCCTGGTGGACAGCAGGATGACCATGAGCCAGCACTGTGCCCTTGTGGCCAAGAAGGCCAATGGCATCCTGGGGTGTATTAGAAGGGGGGTGGTTAGTAGGTCGAGAGAGGTTCTCCTGCCCCTCTACTCTGCCCTGGTGAGACCTCATCTGGAGTATTGTGTCCAGTTCTGGGCCCCTCAGTTCAAGAAGGACAGGGAACTGCTGGAGAGAGTCCAGCGTAGGGCTACAAAGATGATTAAGGGAGTGGAGCATCTCCCTTATGAGGAAAGGCTGAGGGAGCTGGGGCTCTTTAGCTTGCAGAAGAGGAGACTGAGGGGAGACCTCATTAATGTTTATAAATATATAAAGGGGGAGTGTCACGAAGATGGAGCCAGGCTCTTCTCAGTGACAAACAATGATAAGACAAGGGGTAACGGGTACAAACTGGAACACAGGAGGTTCCACTTAAATATGAGGAGAAACTTCTTCTCAGTGAGGGTAACAGGACACTGGAACAGGCTGCCCAGGGAGGTTGTGGAGTCTCCTTCTCTGGAGACATTCAAAACCCGTCTGGACATGTTCCTGTGTAACCTCATCTAGGTGATCCTGCTCCGGCAGGGGGATTGGACTAGATGATCTTTTGAGGTCCCTTCCAATCCCTGACATTCTGTGATTCTGTGATTCTGTAAAACACATCAGCACTTGAAGGATATGCAGTTACACAGCAACCCTGGCTACACCAGGGTCTGTCATTCTAGCACTTAAGGTCTAGGACTGTTTGCCCACTTCAAATCTAGTTCATGCCACTTGCTAAAAAGGGCACGTACTATGCAGAGAGATGGAAAGGCACTACATAACATAATGCAATATTATGCAGACAGCTTGAAAAAAAAAAAATTATCATCATTGTTGGTTCTGAATGAATGTTATTCATGTGACATTTTGGACAAGATCATAGGGGTAACTTGAGTTTAATGACTAATTAGCAAACTTCTGCAGGAATAATATGGCAATGTATTAAGCAAAGTGTCACATCATAGGCATGCTGTGCTTCTCCTGACACTTCCCTTGCACTCACTGTCTCTTTCTGGGCTGGCAGAGCAGGGAGGTTGCTTATGCTACAAAATCTCATTATGTTTAGAAGCAACAAACAAAATACGAGAGTAATAAATATTTACAGCACAACATGAACCACAGAAGGCATAGTCTGTAGAATAAACAATCCTCTTGGACTCATCTTCATATCTGCTGCTCCCAGCAGCATAAGCCTGAACTGGTCAACATGCTCCCTTTCTCCAAGTGACCCTCCTGACAGGCTTTTTCTCAGAGTTTAATGAGGACAAAATAGTTACCACTGTTTCATTTGAAACTTGTCTTTCACTCTAAAAGTAGCAAGTGAGCAAATTATATTCATTGCTTTGGCATCCATAGAAAAATAAGGGCACCCACGTCCTGCACATAGATAATATTCCCTTTACAGTTCAAGCTGGAATCAAGCCACTTCACTTAACAAAAGTTGTTTGCTATAGGTTGTTATGTCCCTGACTATTTATTTTCTGTTTATTGAAAGTAAGCAATAAAACTGGCCTTTCAAAGAGTCTTACCAAGTATTTCATCAGTTAATATCTCTGTTTGATCAGAGAAGAAATTAGCACTTTTACCATTACCAATCTTAGATTTTGCCAGGACAAATTGCCAGGACTTAATGACTAGCAATACAGCTACTTGGAAAAACAGCAGTTTCTCCCATTTTTGGATCAAGATACTAGCTGCATTGTATATACTATATTACAGTATAGTAGTGAATTGTAGTGATTTTTTTTTAATTGGCTAGATTTATCCATCTCCACTGCCGAGTAGCTGATTACTAGTTGTTTGAGAAAATTGGCAACAGGATAACACCATCAACCTCCCTCCCCAAAATAAATAATTCGCACATACATGCTCAGCTACCTGGGAAACACCCTCTGTAGCTCAAAGGGTTAGCATGTGCTGTGTTAGGTATGATGTTTACCCTTTATTTAGTACACATTGCTACAGCCTAAGGAAGAAAAGTTTAAAAATAATGTCAATAGTCAAAGGATCATACCCAGAATCATCTACCTCACCCTTGTTGTTCTCCCTGAGGCAAAAGCCTACATGAATTCATTCAGAGCCATTCTGTTACACATGCAGGGCAGCATCTATCAAACACAGAATGAAAAGGAGTTACTCCCTACGCAAGGTCTGAAGTATCATGTCTAACAACTAGAGCTCTAATTTCAGAATTTTAGAAATTCTCCTTTGAAAGTACCTGAAGCAATGTCTGAACAGGGATTGGTAAGAGAAGTAATTGGTGTACCAATTTGGGTACTGTGTCCTGTTTCTGATAGGAAGCACAACACATGCTGTATTAAAGATGAGTGCAGTACAATAGTTAGCAGAGATAGCGTTAGCATTAACTCTGAACTTCCTGATCATTGTCAGCCACTTTCACAGCAAGGCTATTCAATGTATTCTCTAATTTCCTTGACATTCAAAGGAAGCTTTAAAGGAAGAGGTTGAGAAGTTATTAGTTTAAGAGACCAAAATGACTTTCCTCTTTCAGGTTATTTTTTCTTGCCTTCCCTCACTTTACAGGTTTCAGTGTAGAATTCTTCCCACATCTCTTGAAACAGTGTATGTCCTCCCATTACCATCTTCTCTTCCTCAGCTGTAAACTTGCAATTCTTTTCCTTATCTCTTGAAACAGTGTATGTCCTCCCATTACCATCTTCTCTTCCTCAGCTGTAAACTTGCAATTCTTTTCCTTATGTCTCATTTGCTCCCCTATACTTCATTGCTTTCCTTAAAATAATCCGTGTTATCTTATTTTCTTTTCCTTTATTTCCCTATCATATCAAATTTATTCACATCTACTAAGTATTTAGGCAACTTCTCTCTATATTTCAGTATTGGTGTGGCAAGGGAGCTCACAGGAAGAATTACCATGCAGCATTGCATTACTACGAGCAGCAATAAGGAGTAGCTGTACTAGACTTTTTCACCTTGTTGCACTGTTGGAGACTAGCTGGGAGAAAGAATAGCAGCAGACCCCAGTTACGCAGAGTCATTTAGGACCTTGCTGCAGTTAAAGCAGGCCAGAAACAGATAACAAAGGTTTAGGAAATCAATTACAGGTCCCTTTATCTACCGCTACTCTTGCATTGCAAATGGCGAGGGGGGGGCTGGAACTAAATAATCTTTAAGGTCCCTTCCAACCCAACCCATCCTATGATTCTATGAAATCCAGCCCCAGCAATTCATCGGTCCTTTTGTTTTCAAGCAAGATGCATCCTTTCTGGTCTACTGCCTAGTGACAGAACTTCTTTACTAAGACTTTTTTTTTTTGAAGCGACAAAACTACATATCACAGCAGCATCTCTCAGGTATGTATATATCTGAATGACTTTTCCAAAGTTATACTGGCACATTTAAAAACATACAAGAGTAGTTTGATCAACAGTAGAACAAAAGCCGTAATGCTTCAGTAATTTTATTCCTGTTTCCCTATTGCACATCAGAAATCAGCAATATAGTATGTTTTTCTTAATTTTTGTGTACTCTGATTTGTCAAACATTTTCAGCATGATTCATCTAACGCATGACCAGCAAGGGGAGTTCTGTAAACAAAATATCCACCACAATATATGCTTTTTTCTGTCCTGAAACGATGGTGTTCCCAGCCTGCATGACTTTTTCTAGGCAACCATGTATGTTCTGTGATATTCTGAATACAGCACATCTTCCTTCCCTATAATAAAGAGTTGCGCATTTTCATTTTGATTGCCTGGAATGAGAATGGAAATATGTAAGGAATTAATGGGTTTATTCAGTCACAGTCATAAGTTCGGACCTTTTCAAAGGCTTGTTCTGCTTGTGCAGTCATGCTGTTAAATTATCTTTCATTATTAATATAGCTCCTATTAGTAGCTCTGCTTAGCAAAATATTTCCTGTAATTTGCACCTAATGTGAAAAATTAAAAAATGTTTTGACAATATTAACCAGTTCATTTTGTCCCTTGAATGTAACAATTTGCTTCCACAACAATAGACCAAATGTCATGCACGTGATGACTGACAGTGGGAGCACAAGGACAACTTACAGTTAAGAGAGAGGCGTAAGATAAAGCTACCTCTTGATTTAAAAAAAAAGAATTTCATTATAATAACTTAAGGTACTACGTTTTGATCTGTGCATTTGTATTTTAACTCAACTTTTCATTTAAATCAATAAACAAACACGCAAGTTCCACAGTTCCACAAGACTACACTCAATACAATGCGTTGTCAGGGCCAAAAGCAAATAAAAAATAAAAAAAAAAAGAAAAAATATCTTTAGAAAACAGAAGAAAATGTATCAGAGAACTCTAGCAATTGTTTAAAACACTAAGACTGGATCATCATCAGGCTCAAAATTCAGATCTGCCTTTGGGCATGGGCTTTTTTTTGCTAGAAACGATTTTTCTCCCTTTCTAGCACCCTAAAGATTCAGTGTGAAAAATGACCCAATTGAAGTCAGTTTTGCCATTCTCCTTAAAGGTAAGATCTCAGCTCTGATTTTTATATTCTGTGCCTATTCTATAGCACAGAATTTATTTAGTAAATACAATCAAAGTGATTTATGGCATGTGAAGTGTTTTTTCAACGAAGACCTAAAGTTTCCTGAAATTCACATTTGCTGAATGTTTCCTTACAATAGAATGTATTTGGTCATAGATTTTTGGCAATACCTGGATGTTTCCAAGTTATTGTGAGGAGGAGGAGGAGACACAACCATTGAGACCTGCCAGTGCCTCTTCTCCTTCCTGTTTAAGTGGATAAGCAAATTCCTTAAAATGGCAGCATTATGCTTCTGCAGGCAAACTTATCGCTTCGGGTTTTCTGTGGCTTCATAGGGTTGTCTTAGACACAGGCAATCTTTTCTGAGACAAAGAGATGATTTCTCACAGTCACAGAGAGATATAATTAGGTTTACCAGGGATAGATTCTGCTACCTTGTTTCACATACACCAGAAGTCAGTAAGTAGATGAGACCTCAAAATGATTTATCACCTGAAAGCAAGCAAATGGGGGAGCATTGCTGTACGTGAGGGTGAAGAGAAAGAAGCAATGTGTACATGAAGTTCTTCCAGTATGAGCAGTTTTTCACTTGTCAAAAACCAATTTTATGTGCTGTCCTGCTTTCTACTCACCTGGCTTTGTTAGCTCCTTTTAGAGTTAATATCAAGCCTGGGAACTACAGATCACAATGGACATGTCAGTGAGGTTGTATCTGCTTACGTCAATAATGACTTTGATCTTCTGTCTTCAGGCATTACCTAAATGTTTACTCTATAATTTCCTCCTAAAGGAGTACCTGAAGTGTGCAATGCTCCAGATGCTACGCAGTGCTTTGCACAGATAACCACTGACCTTATAATACACCTGTCACCTCTTTGCATTCAGCTCCCTCCCTCTATAAATGTGCTTCCTCACTAGCTCGTACTGAATGTAATCTCTAAGCAGAGTTGTTAAAACTGTTATTTTGCACACTTGCTTTCAGCAATAGAGGAAACGTTGAGAAGCACCTATTGATTGCATGCAAAGTGTATGACCTACAATTTCCATAATTTAGTCTAGGATCTAAATTCATTTTATTTAGTTTTTTAGCAGAACAATAAGTACTGTGGAAGTCTGATAAAAAAAAATAAATATCAAAACCTGCACATGTAAAGATTATTACATTTCTAAGTAATCCATAGTATTCCCTGTTGATCATGGAATTTTTGGTTACCAGAGTGCATCTGTTACATAGGCCCTGTAGACCACATAAGCCATTTCTGCAGTGAGTCAGGTAGTCATGAGAAAGGTCACTTCTGTGCACTGTTAGAAGAAAATAATATTTATTCCCCTACTCCGAATATGGTTCCTTTTTCCCCTTAACCTCCATTCCTGCCATATGGAAGAAGTAGGAGTTTATCCCAGGCTTAAAGTAAGACCTTCATCCTTTTCTCCATGAGACTGGTACTACGTATACATAAATGTACACAGTTCAGACACAATTACTTGCATAAGGAAGATTCATACTCAAAGGCTGAAAGCAGTTTTTTATGTTCCCTACTTCAATAAACAGCGCAATGACAAACTCAGAAGAAAGTCTCTAGGATAGTATTCACAATTATTATTCAGATTTTTCTTATTTGTATATACACTTACACACATTCTTAATATAAAGATACTGTTGCATAACAGTACGTCTGTAAAAACATGGAGATCCAACAGTTGGTAATTTTACATTTACAGCAGGAGTAATGTACATTATTGTGCATCTTAAAATCAATTTTAGGAAGGGCAGCATCATGCCATAAGAAGAAGTATTTCTTACAAACTCTCATGTCTCTTGGGAAGTGTGCCAAGTTATTCATTCTATAGTTAAACAACATCAGAACAGGACGGATTGTGTAGGATGCCCATACCCACATATTTGTAAAAGTCCTCAGGAATTTCTTTTTCCTTTTACATTACCTCTCACCACTCAAGCACTTAATAATATATGAGTTCCTCATAAGTTCCTTCAGCATCTGTAATATCATCAGGTGTGGGGTAAATGCATTAGAGCTTGCTGAAGAAAAGCAAATAGCTGGCACTGTAAGTTATGGCTAATTACATTCAGTAAATTTCAGCCCTTTATGTTTTTTCTCCCTGAAAGAAATATCCGATTTGGAAAGTGGAGAACAATTTTAATCGCCCTCAACCAGTTTAAAGGATTAATTTGACATGTGTCATTATATATGCTACAGTAGCCTTTTTTCGTAATTATGTCAAACTCACTTCAGACACAACAGCTACAAAAAAGCACTTCTGCTTTATTGAAAGGGGGGGTTTAAGGATCATATAAAACTGATTTTACTGCTTACCCTCTCAGAGAGTTTCTGCAGCCACAAATTTGGCTGGCTTTAATCAGGCCTCAGGTAGAGTCTATAATAAAATTCTGCCACTTATCTGGTTTCTCTCATCCTGAAAGATAAAGTATTTTAAGTTTTACAAGCATTAATTCTGATACTTATGCAGCTCAGAGAGGATTTGAAGGTCTAAATTACACCAAAGGAGCAGAACCAGCTGATGTTACCTTATTATTCTGGAAAGAGGGAGGGAAAAACAAAACTCAAAAAGCCCACCAGTGAACCGAATCAGTGGGCAAAAGCAAGCAGATTTTCATGGTCACCAGTTTTAATGATCTAACCAGATTTCTGGTTTACTATCTAGACCCTCAATAAATGTGCTACTAGGTCTTTCCCTTCCAAAGAATCCCAGAGGTTACCATGGCAAAAAGAGATGAAGGCAGAGTGACATAATAAATGGCCCTGCCTCTAGAGAAGTCATGGCAATTGTAACACAGACTAGTATAGCAAATTAATAAGCTCGAACACAAGGCAAGGCACTCCAGAAGGAACAATACAGGCTGCTCTTGGGGTGCAGCTGGACAATACAAGCAAGCTTTAACAACTAGCTCTTATCAATAAGGCTATTCAAGCCCTTCTCTGGCATGACCTCTGCAGTTAAGCCAGTTCAGGGATACGGACAAGGAAAAAAAACCTTTTTTTTTTTTTTTTTGGTGCACTTGCCAGTGTTCCATACTTTTAAGTCTTTGAGGTAGCTCACAGTGGGTTTATGAGCAGGAGGAAGCAGAAAAGCCAGAGAAAGAAAATTCCTCTTGACAGCTCCTAGGCAGCACACCAGTTTACTTGCAGCTGACATCCTGTACTGGGTTGGACTGGCCAGTGACATCCCCAGGACCTAGGAACCAGGACTCAAGAATTAGCTCCCTCCTTCTGCACCAATGTTTTTGGGTCCTGGCTGAAGTCAGAAGGAAGAGGGAGCAAGAAACATCTGAAAGGCAGCAGAACTTGCTACAGATGGCTTTTAAAACCATTTTTAAAGGAGGTTCAGAGCCATTTGCTAGAACTCTCTCTTCCATAGCCTTGCTTACACATCAGCTCCAATCTGCACTGCAAACATGCAGGGAAAAAGTATTAATACATAGAAAACCAGAATAAACACTGAAAATACAATAATGCCATTAAATGTGCCAACACTAGAAAACATTGAGAAGGTCCAGGAAGGGGCAATGAAAATTATGAGAGGTCTGGAAGAAGGCTTTAAAGATTAGGAATATGCAGTTTCCATAAGAGATGAACACACAAGAAATTATACAATAGAGCTATGCAGAACAATAAATTGTATAGATAAGCTAAGTCAGACATTTCTCGCAGAGTAAATAAGAGATACAACAAAACTGGAAGGCAAAAAATGCAAAATTGAGGGAAGACAGTACTTCTACACAGTGCATGACTAACTTGGAGAGTTTGCTAGAGGAGAAACTAGCCGTCAAGAGCTTAGTAGGACTCAGAAAGGATTAGATATTAAATAAATAGCAAGACAATATTGGCTGTCTAGCTGAGCTTAAATAAATTTAAGCATGATATATAAATCCTTATAGTTCAGTCAGCTGTTTACTGACAATGGTAAGGAATATATTTCATCCCGTTTTAATTATTTTGGATTAGTCATTCATTATGAGATACTGCAAATTTTTAGACATTTCTATTTGCCGTTAGATTTAATGTGAAAATTCTTATCTTACATTCTTCACACTTATAAGAGTTACAATATTGCAGGTTATCTTGCTTTTTTTTTTTTTTTAAATCATGTTTATGAATTGCTGGAGCACTAGAGTACAAAAGCAGGACACGAAATAACTGTGAATTCCTAGGATCTCACACAGTTCATAACAGACATTATCAAGCCAGTTCCACAAGGGGACCCCCTTCCCCAGCCTTCTTTGTCGACCACAAAATACTCTACAGATAACTCAGTCCTAAGAAAAACCTGAGATTTTTAGCACTAAAAGCCAAAATGTGAGGAAAAGCACTATATGGAACCAACCAAAGGGTTTGTCTGTGTGTTATATTCATGTGCAAGTAACCTATTAAAAGAAATATTCCAAAAAGCTCAAGAAAACAGATCATTCACAATTAAAATGACAAGAAAAAGATCCCAGTGGTCCTAACAGAAAAGGCTCTTCCCAAGTCCCGATCCAACAATATATCTCCCCATTAAAAAATGCCCCTATAACAAATGAATACTTTCTTGCCTGCTTCTTAATTGTGAAATCTTGTAACACAGCATTCTTTTTGCATGTAAATTCTGCAGTTATCACTTCCAGCCTATGAAAGTACTCTGTGCCATTGTTCTCCAGTTTATCGTTGTACAGAGAGCGACCAAAACATGGTGGGACGTGTATGGATTTATTTTCTTCCCAAAATAAAGATAAAAGACAAAACTAATTTTTGCCCAGAAATTGTCATAACTAATGCTTACAATGGTTATTCCCATCTGTCCACATTCCAGGGCAAGATTAACTTTTACCCAGAAAAGATGAAAAAAAAACCCAAACCTGTGTAGAGTTTCTTTATGACAAAGTATAACAATAAAATCATTACAGTCAAGGGAAACAAGTAATTCACTAATTTTCCTTTAGAGGTAACATCTTGTGTGCCCTGAAAAAATAAGAGTTCTTACTAAAATTTTAATAAGCCCTTGGGTTTTCTCTGAAATATTTAAGATTAGCTGGTAAGAAAACAATTGGAAAAGAGCAGATGTTGAAATCTATGAATATATATACTTCCATATTTTAAAATTAAAAAAAGAAACTTGTACTAACTGTAATTGCATATTCAACAAAAAAAAATAAAAGAAGTCTACTCCTACTTTTGCTTGCTTCTCCTGTACTCTATAATAATATACTGTTCAACTAGATGTTCCATACTGGAAAGCATCAAGTGCCATTACAAAATCACTCATGTCATTTGTTTTCCATCTTTACAAAAAAACCCCTGTAATGTAATGTACTGCATTATGGTTTTCACCACTCCAGCTGTTTTTAAAGCACAAATTATTTCTGGCTTTGCTTAGAATAAATTATGGATAGCATGTAGAGGAAAA
This sequence comes from Brachypteracias leptosomus, assembly GCA_013401335.1. NCBI lineage: Eukaryota > Metazoa > Chordata > Aves > Coraciiformes > Brachypteraciidae > Brachypteracias > Brachypteracias leptosomus. The sequence goes on from VYZX01004411.1 coordinate 36,233, forward strand.
GTTACTTGTACTGCTGACTGCAGTTGTGTATATACTTTGACATTTTGATAATTCTTGTAGCTATGACCGTGCCACATGCCAGACTTGATATGAATGAAACAAACATCTTCAGAATGCAGCACATAAATATAATTTTCCTTTCTAGCTACCAGTGATGCTAAACTTCTGTTAAAATCCTCTGTGAACTGAAGAGCAACTCCTTGAAGATTTTTTTTATTTATTGAAATTACCATTTCATAATAGCAGTGAGATGCCCCAGGTAATGAATTCATGAAAGATCACTGTGGCACTCAGGTAGTTAAAGGAATGCACCCTTCAAATCATTCCCAACAATACCTCTAACATCAGAAGTATATTTCAAAGGGATTAACGTCTATTGTGTCTTATTGTTTAACTATACACCGACTACAAACAATGTGAAAACATAATATAATACTGGAATACTCCAAATATTTTGATCTTAGAGCTCAATGGCTAACTACCACTTCCAGAACACTATTATTTAGAATTTATTGAATCTATTTAAATATCTACATTACTTGGCTACCAAATGCCTCAAAATAGGAAATGCTGCCATTACTTCTAGGCTAACACAAGCCTTTGAGGTGGCAGGCAGATCCTGATTTCCCTTCTGCGGCAGGAGACAACTTGAAGCTCAGTTCTCCCAGTCCCTGCATTTTAGTCCGGGATACGAGCTGAAGGATCACAGCAGCGTACAGGTACCAGCCCAGGTGTGCAAAGGCACTTTAACAGCAAAGCAAGACCACTGCTGGTGACCCAGCTTCACCGCCATGGGTACCCTTGGTCAAGGGCTCTGTCTGACCACAATGCTGCACTGGACAAACTACAGTCTCTTCCCTACAACGGCACCCGTTAGACTGAAACGGGCGTTTTCTATTCAAACTGCTAAAAATCTCCCTGAATCCAGTGACATGAATTTGACACAAGCAGCAACTTCAATATTTCAATATACAGCAAGTCTAATATGAGTCATTGTCTGGAGTTTTGTAACAGATCATTCAAAAAACAAAGCTGCCACCTCACTTGTTATACAATTGCGAATTTGCATAGATGTTGTACCACAAGCAATTTTTAAAGTAATTTAAACTCATTTTAAATAATAAAGTAATTTAAATCTCTTTTTTATCACTAACTTCCACTACCAAGTTACCCCATGTAATTTCTTAAACACATATAAACATACCTATACAATTGTTTAAATCATCTTTACCTAATTTACTTCATTTTACAACAGAGCATTAAGGAGCAATGCAGGTACCTAAACATAGATATCTAGTGCTATTTCAGATGCCTGAGGGCATCCCACCAGGCTTTCAACTGCTGCTAAAGGCATTAAGTCATCTGTCACACCTGCTAGCCCTGACAGATGTCTCAGGTACCCAAAGCATCTGAAATGGCATTAGATGTCTATGTTTAGGCTTCCGAATCTTTTCCTTGGTGTACAGAGAAAGTGCAAATGGGGAGGAGAATCGGTGTCCTGGAGTCTGCCATTTATCTCAAACACAAGCACTAGAGAAGCAGTGGAAGTGCCAAATCTTTACATTGTCTCCCTAATGTATATTTCCACTCTGTTCCCAGCAGATCAACCAGTGGCAAAATATACAGTATGTTGTGCATTATTATAAGCAACACCTATTGCAAGGAGGAAAGCTAGTACAGGGTTTTGAGGGTAAATAGCATCTCGTTTCCAAAAAAATCAAATTGGATTTACATGAGACAGAAGGATGAAATACCCTCCTTCAACCACAATTCAAGTGGAATCAGTCTCTTGCTCATTCTGCTGGCATCTTATTTGTGGCACAGCATGGGGAAAAAATAAAGGGTTTTTTCCCCCCTGCATTTCTTAAATATTGGTGCTTTCTGCAATATAATACCAGGTTGACATCTCTATCTGGACAATCCATAAAGAAAAAAAAAAAAAATCAAGGTCATTGCAAAACATCTAAAAATGCATTTTCTTAAATGTACTTTCATCTCAGCCAGATGAAATCAATTAATTAGTTCAAAATATCATAGTAAATAAGCTTGTTGCCATATAGAGAGACTTCAGGCATACAAAGGGGCTTTTTGTAACATACTATTCATTCTTCTTGGGTTCCGACTTTGAAACTTACTTCATGGGGAGCTTAATATTCAGACTTGATTAATCTGCTAAGCATTGTCCTAAACAAAGCCACATAATGTAGAAACAAATTGTCTGCATGTAAATTAGGAAGAGTAAGCAATCCAGAAATGCAAATCATACAAGCTTTCCTCTGAACACATAGGGTAAAAAAAAGGAATTTTTAGCCATATCCAGGAAGAAACCATCTTCACTGGAGACTGTGCAACAGCCTTTTAGGCTGCCCTCTCCTCCCAGTTCCTTCCTCCATTCCCTGTCCCATAACACTGATCTAGCAAATTATAGCAGAATTTACTACGACAGCATCTCATGCCTTTTATTTGATGTGATCTGTAGGTCAAGGGATTTCCATGCCATCTTCTAAGCTACGTTTATATCATTATTAAAAAAAACCCAAACCACCAAAGCCAGAAAAGGTTTTTTGAAAATCTCCAGCTAACCATACGTCTTATGGCTTTATTTCAAAGTCTTAAAGCTGTGCCTCTTTCATGTGTTTACTTCTGTAGCCATATGTTATAGCATTTTGCCATAGGTGTTTTTAATAACAATACCTTCTGAAAAAATTAAAGCTATCATGGTTTTATACTGGTCATAGAAAACACCCAAAGGAATGCTGCATGAAGGAAAACATTTTTAAATGGCAACAGAAATGATTGCTTACCTCAGACACTTCCTTGGTCACACGAGTTTTCTCCAAGAGTACAATAAATTGTACTCCAAACTGTTTATGAGCAATTGACATTAATCTACAAAGTTGGGCAAGCAGTTAATTAAGTCGTGTAATGAAACACTTAAAAATAACTCCCCATAAGTAATCGCATAGCTTCATTTTCCTTTTTTGGTTTTATAGTTATTTTGAGGTAGAAAGATATTTAGTATATTATCAATATCCCTTTAAGAACTTGGCATATGCATTTGCTACTACAAGTAGCCAGTAAAGCAAGTAATTTACTTCAAAGAAAAACTAAATTTAGGCATTTATCAATTTGGGAAAAGTGGTATGTGTCTGTCATGGAAAGGTAAATCACAAGTTACTGGGAAATGTGCAGTGGTTAAAAGTTATTTTGGACCTAACCCTCAGATGTGACATGTCTGATTAGCCTTCAGCACCCCATTAGCTCTGCTGCAGCTGACCCAAGGGAGAATATGAAGAAACCACTGAGAGCCACCAGCTCAGCTCTACTGCTGCCACCACTTTCCATACCATGGAAGGAAAAGGTCATAGAGTCTCTTTACATGCAAAGGTGCTATGTTTCAAAGGCAGGGAGAGAAAAATCAATACTGTATACGGAGAGGGGGAAAAAAAAAAGTTTTCATTAACAAAACTTTAACTGCAAGGGCATCAACTAGTTAAGAAGGGAAATCCACTCACCACCTTGCATGATACATAACTGTCCTTTACAAAGCAGATAAGAAAATTGAAGTTCTTCATGTCTATGTCAAGTCATGAAATTAGTAGGTTAAAAAAAAACCCGGGAAAAAATCCACAAAACCCTGGTTACCATAAAACTTCAGAACGCCTTTAAGCAATTTCCCCAATTATTGTCTACATAATCACATGTTCCACTGTAGAAGACAGAGGGAAAATGCACTTTTCCCTTTAGACCACCTGCTTGAACTTAACTAAGCTGATTACTGTTATTGTGCTTATATTGCAGCAGCACCTAAGATGAAAGATGCGTATAATCCTTTAAGGCTGATAATCTGTCTAATAGTCATTTCATGGCTTATTTGAAACAAGCTGATGTTAGCGCAACAAATGAAATCTCTTAAACACTCTCTGCATAAACAACGAAGGCTGAAGAAACCTTCAACCTAATTTAGGATTTTTTCTTCTTTGGACCTGTTTCCCTCCCCATGGTACACATCCAAGATGCGAGTTCTGTAACACAATGCAGCTTTTCAGCTTTTTTTTTTTCTGAGTTGCTTAAGAATTACAGAAAACGTGCAATAACAATAGAAAAATGTAAAAGACTCTCAATCTGAAGTTCACTAATGCAGCTCTCAGTATGAACAATTTCTGATGGAGTTTTTAAGTGACAGTATTAGAAATACTTTGTTTGCTGGAGGTAATACTGATTTATGTAGCTATGGCCTGTGATTGAGATGCTCCAATGACTCTCGTCTTAGCCATAAACAACTCTCTCATCTAAACAAACAAATTCAAAAGTGCAAAACATCAAATAAATCTGTGATTCCTTTTATTACATGTATAATATGACTATTAAAGCTTTGCTTTTCTTATCTTCTCTCTTCCCCACAAAGTTTCAGCAGCCTTCAGCAAAAAGACTTTTCACTACCTGTTTCCACTTTCCACAAATCTTTTACTACACAATTTTCTTCAGGAAAAAGCACCCAAATTTTTCTAAAATGAGAGTTTTTTGTTGAGGTGTTTTGGGGATTTGCTTGTTTTATGTGATTTGTTTCAGTTGTTTTAGTGTGTGTTTTTGTTTTACAGAATCAACACTTGCCTCTGGGAAGCAGTTCAGACTTTCAGCCTACTAGTCCTGCTGCAATCATGACATTAAGTTAATAATTCTCTACATGATAGACAGCCTTGTTTAAGCTACCCCTGCTTTCCAACAGCCTGCACAAACGCAGGAGTGTTTCATCAGCCTGCGGCACACCCCCCAGCCCAGGGTTTGGGAGGAGGACAGAGCACGGTAAATAAAAGTGCTCTTAAAGGGACACAAACTCGAGCAGCAAGTCCCAGAACATCTGAAAGTTCTGACACAGGTAGTGCAATATTGACTCGAGAAAACTGCTAACGTCAGCTGATCTCCACCCACTTAAGGCTGCTAAATCAAAACTACCACTTTAAATGCCAGAGTGAAAGTTGAAAGCACCAAGGGGAGATTAAGGAGTGACAGAGACATCTAATGTCCGAGTGACATAATTTTGCAAGTTTTCCATACAGGTTTTCACTTTTTTTCCCTGCAGATCTCCCACCAGCAGAGGCTTAAAAGACACACTCATACTGTTCTGATCATAGACGTGCAGTAAAGAGCATTACATGGCACAACTTTAACAGCAACCTCACGGTGTAAATACAAATGGAGGCTAGAGCTCCCAATAAAAGCAAAGGTATGCCAGCTCATTTCTACCACCCGTGTTTGCTCTAGATCTATGAGAATGACCTCCAACACATGTAAATTAAACATCATCCCCATTCAACACATACTGAGCTAGATATCAGTATTCATCAATATGAATAATTCATAGTAAAAGACACAGGGATTTTGAAAATCTTGTTTCCACGTAATGATTTAAATTCTATACTAGACGCCAAGTTTATATAAAAACATGCTGTTTAGTAAGTAACTGATATCACCAGCATTGCAAATTTTTGTAGCTTTCTGGAATTATCCAAGGTAAGAAACAGCTGGTCAGCTTTACCATTACATTTTACACGCTTCGTAAGGGTAACAAATTCAGGAAATAATGCACCTATCTCTATGTAGATTCCAGTTCTTACAACAGCGATGTGATATATAATAGAATATTTTGCTCTAAATAACACATATAGCTTCAGTTTTGGTTGTTGGGGTTTTGTTTGCTTGCTTTTCCACATCTAGAGGACAATATTAAATAGGAAAACTGTAATGAATTACAAACCAGACAGCTGAAGAAAGGAAATGAAGTGAATCATTACAGATTTTACACTCCTTTTTACACTTTTTTTTTTTTTTTAAATTTTATTTCAGGGGATATAAATTTCCCAGCAGCTCTTTTATGTGACATAGGAAGCTGCTTTTAAATAGTATATTTTTTTATTGCCTAGTCAACTCTTCCATCTTTGAGACTGACTCTTCATACCACCAAAACCCTGGGATTGATGATAATGAAGAGACTGTAGATGAGTTAGTAATAGTAACCCGAGGTCTACATTTTCAACCAGGAGAGATACAGTTAAGAGGAAGGCTTCATTGTAAAGAAAAATAATGTGCATAATTCAGCAGCTATGCCATTCCACACACATATAATTAACAAGTCTTCAGCTCATTAGCAGGCTGTATAAAATACATATAATATGCTGTGCAAAACTGATTGAGAATAAAAAGCTTCTTATGCATTGAAATAAATGTTTTAAATTGTTTTGAAAGAGTGGTATCAGTAGCATTTACGGATATAATTCCCAAACCTACTCATGGCTCCATCTCCTTCAGACTGACACATTCACCCTCATGGTTTTCAGCAGATATCTTGCCATGCTAATTCTAACATAATACATCCGATCAGTGATTGCTGAGATTCTGCTGCAACCCCGAGACATGAATAGGACCAAGGGAGTACAAAGGACTGCATCAGAGAGCTCTGTGTAAGTGCTAACTCCCCCAAGGAGGATGCACACATATCACATTGCAGGCACATTTCAGTGCCAATGTAGGAAGCGTGTTTTTGAGGGACAACACATTTAGCATGCATTAGCATTATCTCTTTATTTTTCTATATATCTATTAGTAGACTGCACAATTTCAGTGTTCCTTCTTCAGACATAGGATAAAGGGCAGTGCATTATTGCACCTGATGACACCAGCACTTATGAGTCCTTGAAAATATTAAAGTGTGTCTCAAGGGACAAAATAGTTACTCCTGAGCTGCAGTGACACCTCCTGGCAACAGACCGAGAAGGTCTTTTCTCACATAAGAGAATTTTTTCTTCAGACAGTTCTTGGGGGTTTTGACTCAACAACTGTGGTGATCCCTTCAGCTGGGCTTCAAAGGCACACTGCCCAGAATTATAAGTGTTACTGACATTTCAGAAATTGAGAGGCTAAGATGCAGGAATGTCAGCCTCTAAGATCTCTAGATTTATTGTACCACACATTGGCCTTTCTTAGTGGTTGAAAAAATAGCTGCAAAAGCTAATCAACTAGCAGCTTAATTCATACCATGAATCTTGCAAAGTGTTTTCTCACTTCTCTCTGAAATCCTGTCTGTTTGCTGAGAGTTTATATCTTTGCCCTCTCCAGATTCCTGACAAATATTGTAAGCATGATTTTGGTAAGAAGAATATAAGTTAGCATAGAAGAAATAATAGACTACCTACAACCCAAATATAATAATATGGAGGAAAAACATCTCTCTCTGATCCAGTGTAGGTAACAGAGCCAGTGTAAGTTGTAAATTCTGTAGAAAGCCAAAGATGGCAATTGTTTATATGCATTCTAAAATACATTAAATATCACAGTACTAGAAGTGAAATAAATTATTTTAATCTTCATAGCAATTTTGAACAATAGGCTTTGAGGCAGAGGGACACCCACCAGCTTTAGCAAGAACCCCACATTTAAAACTCCTGCAGAACTGACAACCCCAAGATTTATATTCAAGTGAAAGTCAGGCAGCAAGTACATTTGATAGCTTAAGTTTAGCATGCTGAATAAAAACAATTACATATTCAATGTTTTACACAGCAATCTGTGGGTTCCCCCCGCGATGGTACAACCACTATCCGGCATTTTGAAGAACTTGATTGCTCTCATTATAATACTTCTGTTACATCTTTTGTGCTGCCTTTATACAGCACCATTTTCTTTATACTTACATAAGAATAGAAAGCTGAATTTTTGCTCATTTTCTTTTATGCCTATCTCTTCTCCCCCCCCCAACTCTTCAGAGAGGTAATTATGATATTTTTAAGTACTTTGCATATGCTGCATGCAATCAGGAAAATTCATTTGACAAACTGGATTATAGACTGTCTGCCAGAAAGCAAAATGGTAACAACATTTTCAACAATGTCTCAATGAGTATGTCTGTTAGATGCTCACAGGACAGGTAAGAAGAGTTCTACTTTCGCAGTTTAAATAAAGCAAAATGCCCCATGAAAATTACGTCGTCCCTCTCATCACATACAAAATTAAATTGTAAAACTATTTTTAAACAATTGAAAGTCTAACAAGGTAAACCCCCATTTGGCAATTAATTGCCACCTTCAGAAACTCCTTACTCACAGATAATGAGCTGAACCGTGTGTGTGAACATTTCTACAGGGTGAACTGGTAACGAGTGTTACTTCTCAGATAGTAGTGCTTTAAGATTTAACTGCATTTTATTTTCACTCCATCTTATTTTCAAGCAGATAAATACCTACATACATACCAATCTCTGCATCTACCCATCAACATATATGTATCTTCCAATTGTGATAGTCATCTTAAGTTGGATTGCTACCAAAATCTGATACCAACATTACCATGTATTTTCTCCCCCTCACCCATACACTTGTAGACATGCTAGCTGTATACCCACAGATGGAATTGCTTTTCAGTGTTAGCTCCATCCTCCAAGACACTCACATGTGTACTGTGCAAAGAAATATTCTGTGGGAATTCTTAGATTCCTTCATGTGGAGGAGACCTAGTAGTAGAGCACTCCACTTGCATTAATTCACATTATTTTTCTTATTTAACTGGCTTTCATATCAACGCAGTGCTGCACAGTGCAAGCACAGGCACATCTCAGCAGGGACCTGGGGATCTGCACACAAGAAAGTATTGCAGACCACCTTGTGATGCTTCAAAGGTAGGGCAGGGGCTGCCCACCACCCCGTTACACGCACAGCTAGGTACAGTTTTGTACAGATGTCATTATGCTGACATTTTACGCAGGGGAAAGAAGAAACCTTTTTCTTATGCTTTTTCAATAACTGTTTTCACAGTTTGCTCAGTAGTTTGCTAAGAGAAAATGGGGATGCTTTAACATGGCCAAGCCATGTTTTCCTGCACTGGTGGAAAGACTTGACATTTGATCGAAACAATAACGTCTAACGTGTCCTAATGACAGAGACAAATTCTTCCCGTGGAAGAAGAGGAGCTTGTCAACCTTACAAGTGTGTGAAATTCTCTATAGGGGTTTAGAGTTTAACAGCTGTGTTCTCTGGAAATTCAACATATGTTCAACATTCTATCTTACATATTCAGGGACGTGGCAACACTCTCCCCAGATATTTTTTTTAAATTTTTTTTTTTTTTTAAATTTGATGGATCCAGGACTGCTTTGGCTACCTAGGCAATGAGCAGGTAAAGCTTCTGTCCTCACAAACTCAAGCAATTTGAAAAAGACTAAGGTTTTGTTAGTTTTCAAATGGGAACAAGAGTTGGCTCGCTACCAGAAAAGAAGTAAGGAGACTATAGAGCAGACAAGTGAGATTGTGTGTGGAGTGAAAACAAGAGCAATAAAGAAATACTGAGATCAGTGAATCTGTAAGAGTGGGAGAGGGAAGGGGACTGTTAAAAGAAATCAGTGACTGGGCAAGATGACTGAAGAAGCAGCCTGGGAATGGAAAACAAACTGGGATGATGGTGAGCAGTGGAAAAGAAGTGAGTCTCTGGAGTGAGAGACCAGGTCAGATTTATGTGGGGCACTAGAGCAAAGAATATGTAGCTGTGGAAAAAGAGATGTCCAGTCGTCAGCATGTGAATTTAGATGAATGAAATGTAATACTCTTTCAGATCTGAATGGGATCCAAGATTGCTGGGGAAAATGATAGAATAATGGTACATCTATCAAAGGATGTACCATGTTCTCCACTAATATAGATCAAGCAGAAACAGATATTCTCTTAAACGCTTCATTAGTTCAGGTTGCACAAACCTGCCTGGTGATCCAAAGGTTCAAACGCTGCTCACAGACTAAGGAAGGAGACCCAACCCCTTTCCTCTTTTAATGGCATGGGAAGGTATTAACACAAAGCAAGATAAAAGTAATAAATAAATTGTAGTGTTACGCATTCACAAGCTGGGAGTAACAAGCCTGCTGGTAGTTTCAGCCTTCTTACTCTTGTCTAAACATAATGAAGAATTATATAGCAACTGACCAAAAAAACCCCCCAAAATACAATGTACAATCCCTAACCTTTATTTTTGTAATAAAAGTTGTGAGGTTCGCAGTGAATGAGACAGAAGACTGAAGGAAGACTTCACTGAAAAATGCAATTGAAAGTTGCTCCAGAAAACTGATTCTAATCTTGTCACTACAACAGAAATACAAATAATGGCCTTTGATCCAAGCTTAACAGATATGACCAATAATTGCATGTTCCTCAGGTTTTCAGTAACCAGCATGACAGCCCAGGATTTAACCAACAGAACCTTTAATTCCTGTACCTGCCACAGGGTATCAATAGGAGCCCAAGTGGTACTGCTACTCTGAAAAAAAACCCTCAACCATTAAAAAGCTGTGAATTACAATAAGAAAACAGATTTGACTATCAAAGCTTCTGATCTCATAGCAGGGTCACAGTAATCACTAAATGGCAGGGGGGGGATGACACACAGAACATGATGGCTATTGGATAACTCAAAGATCTCTCAATCAGGGAATTTCACAAAAACTTTTGAAAAAAAAAAGTCATCATGTCATTAAGAGATCTAAGTTCCAGTTTTGAAAAGTTTTGAATACTTGGCTTTGTGACCACTGCTCATATCCTAAGATTTTCCACTTTCTGTTTTGTATGAAACAAAAAGACTTATTATTACTTCATTAGACTTTGCATTATAAATCCACACTCTCACACTAATAATGTTTGGGCAGTTTCTCATTTATAGCTGAAATGTTCCATCTTGATCTTTGGGTTTGTGAAATGGTTGGTTTCCCTTAGTTTCAAAGGTGATTTTTCTTTTTAATTTTACAGCCTTAGGCAGGTTCATTCACCTGTTCTTTGAATTATGGGTAAGTGAAAAAAAAGTAATACTTGCTTGAAATGGCAAAGTATAAGTGGGACTTCCTCACTTCAACCCCGACTGAAAAATGCTGAACTTTACGGTCTGACATTTTCAGGTTGGCTACATCTGACTCAGTACTGGGCATTTTCATTATATGTGAAGAACTCGCTCTCTTCCTCACCCCACACAAACAAATAAAGAAGGTTAAAGCATTTTTAAAGTAGATTTTGTAAATTGGGCTAGTACCAGAATTACAGTAATATTCCCTATGATGAGCTAGCAAGAAGCTACCACCCATGAAGAAAATGCAGGGCTAGACTACTCCTTTCTAGAGCAGCTGCAATAAAGCAGAATTCTGTACTTCAGGTTCACACAAAGAGCTTTCTAATACATTTTGTAGACAAAAACTAAGTTCTGTAGAAGGGAATAGATCTCAAGAGAGAATTCTGAGCCTTGGAAGAATAGCAAGGAAAAGGGGCCCAAGCTGTTAACTTGAGAAAACTACTTCTTTTTGTTCTAGGAGCAAATAGAACCCATTGGCAGATCTGTCAGCTAACTTTTCAACAAAGAAAACTGGGATTGCATATGTCTTAGATGATCTGTGCAATGGTTCTGCTCTCTCACACGGAGAATGCAAGTCCTTAAGCATCAATTCTGCTGGCTTTCAAGAACATGGATGGATTTCCATAGTAATACTATTTGTCAGGATGAACTCTCCGCATGGGGACAACTTCATGTGCAGTGTTAGTGGCATGAAAATTTGAGTTCAGAAACAACACTAGAGTTACAGATACACGCTACAGCTGGAGAAAGAAAATGTGTGCTGTCACATTGTCACAACCAGCTTTGAAGTGGGAGAAAAAGTTGTAGGTGTAAAGAGATCTTAGAGCTAGTGAGCAAACCAAGCAGTTGGAGTAGAAGGAATTGGTTTCTTTGGATAGACTAAGACAGACAGAGGTGGTATATCAGTGGAAAAGGGAAGGATTAATGAATACAAAATATCTCTGAGAACTGAGGGAGGATGATCAAAGCCAGAAGTGACAGAATAAAGAAAGGCAAAAGTTGACTTGTAAATGGAATTACAACTAACAGAACAGGCAGGGTGGATTCAGTAGAAGCTAACCTCACTGAAAGAGATCAGAGAGATCTAAAGGAGAGCTCCCATTAGTCAAACAAAGTTAAGAATATGTAATTGAAGATGCTTAGAAATACTGCTGCAAAACTGATAGGAACTCCTCCTACTCTGGAAGAAAGAACTCAGAAGCCTCTTTTCCAAGTGAAGATGGTTCTTACTTGAGCTAAAGGAACAGTCCCTTGGCTAGTAGTATGATAAGCACTTACTGCATTTGCAGACCTGCCACTGGAGCAGAACACACTGAGAAATACAATGACTCTTCCTTGGCAAAAGAAGCTTGCCTCAGACATCTGAATTGTATGACAAAGTCAAATGATCTTCAGTTTACAAGGGAAAAAATAGGTGGTTTATACCATCAAAAAAAATGAACTCCCTGGTTCTTTCATAGAATGACATTTGTTTCTAGCCCTAAAACACTGGTATCAGACTTCAAAAATACTACTACTTTTTTCCCCCTCTTATTTTGTTTGATAATTACATTTTGAAGATTCTTCTTAAATCATCCACAAAATCACCATAATTCAAGACACAGGCTTTTCTTCATTAAAACCTCACTCCCCATGTAACAGACATCTTTCCTGACTGCTTTCTTGCCTGGAAAAGAGACAAGCATTAAGTACTTCCTTGAAGGATCAACAATACTTGATTACTTCACATCAAACCTAGGACTTATTTTACGACCTAGAGTTCCTGCAGATGTATACTGTGTTGCAATTCCCTCTTCAGTTCCACTGCAATTCATTCAGATAGAATCACCTGGAGTATCAGGAACACCCATACAGACATATTATGGCATGGGAAGCATCCCAAACCAAAAGATAATCTGGTATATATGCTCAAGCCTCTGTATTTGGTCATCTGTCATTAACACCATCATTTATAAAAGGGTCTCCTGTATTTTGAATCCACTCATGTTTGGTTAATTTAAAAATACAGTGCCACAGCAGGAACTAATTCTCAAGATCAAAAATTAAGAGATAGTATTTAAAAATAAACTCCAAACAGCTGTAAATAGCAGCAGAGTTCAGCAATAAATTCTCAGTACCTATCTTTGGTGAATAGTAGAGGATGTCAGCCTCCTATTCCTTCCAGACCCCCAAAGAAACCACTTAGTTTCACCTGTACTGAGTCACGGAAATCAGTCTTTTGGACATAAGCATGTCAACCTGCAGTGCTGGTGCTGAACGCAGACAGCAGTGATGAGCTCAGTGTCCCCTGTCTGCTCACTGCGACCAACACACCGCTGCCATGCGCTCATGGGAACTGAATAGGAGGTAGAGTGAAATTGAACTCCAAGACTCACGTTTCATAGAAGTCCATTTTTGAAAAGTGACTGTCCATGATGTGCGTTTACAACAATAGTCTTGAACTCAAGCATTCAAAAGTTTTAAGTTGGCTTGGGCCTGTAAATACAGCCCATTTCCACTGGCTCGTTCTCTAATCGACAGAGAATGAAGTAGCTTTAGAAGAACAGCAACTGTCTTACAAGCATCATATTTAAGAAAGAGCGAATTGTTAAACATTCAGAGAAAAACACAGAACAAGAAATATTTTTTTTTGTATCTTAATGTGTTAAGATAGCAATATTTACACAAGATGTCCTTTAAAATTAGCACATTGCTCTTTTTGACCTTTGAAAATTTCAGCTACCTTCTTCCTCAGACATTTGGTGAGCCTGACCTTCCACAGCAGATTATATGCCCTTAACTCTTCCAAGATTCAACAAAGACTGTTCCCAGCCTCCTCTCGTAGATTTCCCACACTTCCCAAAAGAAAGTTCCATAATCTGAACACACCGAGATATTTAAACATAAATTTGCAAGACAGAAGTAGACAACAAAAGATTTGGAGCTAGCATCTCAGAACAATAGCTTTTTTATTTATTTCTGTTTTTTCAGTGAAACCATAATCAGAAAACATGCGAGTATCAGTATACAAATAACTCTCTATTTTGGGGTCCTGAGAAGTTTCAGCAATTGCTTGTAGCATAATGAATGTTTGTAATTCATTAGGTTCTGTTTAAAAATGCAAAGCACGCCATGACATCAATGATGTTCTCTTTATCTTAACAAAAAGACTATTACACTTAATGTTCTTTTGACAGAGCTAGCATGTTTAAAAATATGTATTTCTTTTCTACAGTATAATGTTTACAATAGTGCACTCATATTTGGATGTAAATTAACTGTATTAATGCCATATTTCAGGCAAGACCATGCTCAGCTAATTATCCCAAAGAGCTTCAAAATCTTTACAGTATATTCACTGCATTTATATCTTCTCCACAAACTTACTGATCTTGTTTATATAATTTTGCAAATGATAAGATGTGTAGGATAACTATCTAAATGAACTAAAAATTGTGTCATGGACAGATCCTTCATAGATTTGCAATTTGTAGCTGTCAATCTTCCTACAGCTGCTAGATAACATAACAACAGTTCTTTTCTTCATGCAGACAAGCAAATTCAATAAACATTGGTAAGGGTTCTTTTCCAAAAGAAAGAAATCTCTGGCTCTCCACTGTCTGTTAAACCTTTCCTTACATACTCCTTAAACTCCTTTCTTTTTTTCCTTAGGGAAGGGGGAAAAAAACCCTTATAGCAATCCTGTGTATTTTAGCACTGTATTTAATCAAATTTGAGTTATGTGAAAAATGGGCTCGCTGATTACTAAATATTTTGGTGAAGAGAAAAAGTATGGGGAGGGGCAGGGGAAGAAGAGATGTATAGACTTACAACTCGCATCATATCATTATTGGAGAACGCTCAATGGGAGTAGCTAAAATGATCATTAAAGGCAGCCAATGCATTTTTATTTCATTTTCTCAATCAAGACTTGGCTGAAATGGGCCAAGTTATATTAACATTTGAAAGAAAACACAAGTGAACAATAAAGGGATCAATACTGCATGAATCTTACAGCTTCAAAGTTGTGAAATTAATAAGGGCACTGCCTATGTGTTGTTGGGGTTTTTTTTTCCTCTTTTCCTTAAGATGAGGGCATAAACTGTAGTTACAAATGCTGCTAAGAATTGGATTAGAGATCAACACCCACAGCGATAGGAAAGAAAAGGAATTCAATCAGTAGGAAAATCATTATGGAAAGGGCAATAAAAATGGAAAATGAAAACAAATTGCTACTACAGCAGAGAGGGATTAAGTGGTATATTACAATAGATAATACAAACATTTTATTCCTGCAAAACCCTTATATTCTATTTTAATAAATGACTTCAAGATTTCTACTTTCCTCAAAGAAATTATATATCACTTTCCATAATTACAACACTAGTTCCGCATCATAGATTTTCCCTTTGAAATCAAACTCCGCGTTAGACAGAGGTGTTCACAGAATGTGTTGCTCCCGGGAGCTAGAAAACTCTAAGCCTCAGCAGACTAACGCACTTAGCAAGTCCATCAAGGACCATCAAACAAAAAGCATTCAAGGCAGTCAGATATGCTGGGTCCACTGAGAGTAACACCCAGCATCACTTGATGCACACGAGCAGCTTAGGGTGATGAGTTGTACCAGTTCTTACAGGAAATATTTTGAATCTTTTTGCTATCTTGCACAGCTACAGAAATATTTCTTTGTGGATGCAGCAAACAAAGTGATCAAGACACAGACTTGCAAGAGAAAAGGGTGTTCGCAGGTGCCTGTGTTCAGCGAGACACGGTCATAGAGTACACATTCGCCTGGTATACCCCACTGATTGCTCTAGACACATGTCTTATGATGGCAAAGGGGATCCATGAATACTGCGGAGAGAGAGACCTTTAACAGCATGTTCGCTTATGCTCTAAGACAAGCGAGGAGGAGATAACATAATTTAAAATAAATAAATAAATATTTCCTCAGTCCACCGAGTAGAAAGGGCTGGAGCCTCCAGCTGAGAGAATAATTGGGAAGTCGAAACATCTGAGAGGATTTAGCAGCAACAGCAGCCCCGGCTGCTCCAAAACGCCCGAAGTGCCCGGCAGAGAGACACGTACCAGCGGTGGCGGGCGGGCCGGACCCGCAGCTGCCCTTCAGCTCGGGGCTCGCGGAAACACCCCCGGANTCGGCCTGTTTGTTTTCTCTTCCTCAGCGCTCCGCGCCTCTCCTTGTTCTCCTTCCTCCTCGCGTTACCCCCGCGTCTCTCCCC
>VYZX01004411.1:53019-91802 GCA_013401335.1 Brachypteracias leptosomus
CCCCCGCCGCCGCTCCACCTCGCCCCCGGCCCAGCTCGGCCCCAGCTCACCCCCAGCGTCCCCATCCCCAGCCTCGGGGCGCCGCAAACAATGGGCGGGAGGCGAGACCCGCCCCGCGCAGCCCCAGGCATCCCGGCTCCGCGCTGGCCAACGGCACCGCGGGGCGGGGGCGGCCGGAGCCTGTTCCGCGGCACCGGGCGGAGGAAGGACGGACGGAGGGACTTACTCGGGCTGCGGCAGGGCAGAGCGCAGGGCAGAGTACGGCTCCAGNTTGTCCCTCGCAGCCCCCGCGGGGGTACCGGTCCCGCTCCGCCGGTGGTCATCCGCCCGAGGTGGGGGGGGAGGGGGAAGGGTAGGCAGCGGCCGTTGGCGGGGCGCCCTGACCGGCTGCTCGGCCTCATCTCGGGGAACCCGGCAGCCACCCGGACCACCTCCCGCCCCGGCTCCAGCCGACACTGCAAATGCTCTTCGGCAATCAATAAAGCGGACATCGGGCTGGGCTGCGGGGACAGGTCTGGAGCAGAGATTTTCCTCTGGGAATTGTTTTTACCTTCTTTGCTTTGCCTCCTGGCGAACTTTCCCGTTACGTGTGGATGCGGTTTGTTTCCCTCGGCGCCCCGCTCCCGGGCGGGGATCCGCCGTTCGGAAAGTGCCGCTGCTCCTCTATAGCACCTGCAGTACGAGTGAGAGCAGACAACTCAGGTTCACCCCCAGCAGGGTCCGAGTTCATCAACAAAAGCCCTAAGTTTTGACTGTGGCACGAAATTGGAATCTTTTAGGTTGGTGTCGTTGCAGATTTTGCAACAATGACTTTTCAGAATACTCTGTTTCTTAGCCAACATCAGACATGGTTACTTTAAATTTGAAACTTAGATATAAATTTAAGCTCACTTTTTGCAGCTTCCGTTTTGATGCTCTTGTTTATTGAAATGTCACGCTTTGCGAGTTGCAACATAATATCTAATCTGAACGTTTTTGTTTTACTAAAATTTTCACTGAAGAAACAAACAAACAGAACAGACACTAAATTGATTATTTGGGTAGCTCTAACCTGAGTTCAAAATGTGGATATTCTCTTTGGAAATAAATGGAAGCTAGGGCACATAAAAGAGAAATCATTTTGCAGCTTATCTTCAAGCATAATCTATTAAGAAAATCATCACACCCTTCTCCAGGTACAGGTTCCTCTACAAATAAGGGAGAGGAAAACGATACTTGTGTGGGGATGAGGAAGTTAATATATACTTTTTTTTTTTTTTCCTGCTGGAAATCCTCTAGTGACAATCATGTTTCTCAAATTCTGCATCAGCAGCTTGGCATCAAGCCATAAGCAGGGGGGCTGACTTCGGTATCTCCTTTGAAATCTTCTCTCCTTCCTTTTCCACCAGTGGCCCGAGCAGGTCCAGCGCTGCAGCCTTTGTCATTCAGCACCACGCTGAGCTCTGCCTGCCAGCCCCAAGCCCACCTGAGGGACGATCTTCTCCACAGCCCCACTCACTGTTTGGACACTATCTCCCGTACAAACATGCATGCCGGTTCAGCCCATCACTGTGTTATTAACTGTGGTGGGGGGTTTGCCTCAGTGTTGTTGCTGCTTTAATCTTTCTTGGTGGCATCGTGCAAGTTGCCAAACCTTAA
The DNA here is from genome assembly GCA_013401335.1 of Brachypteracias leptosomus. NCBI lineage: Eukaryota > Metazoa > Chordata > Aves > Coraciiformes > Brachypteraciidae > Brachypteracias > Brachypteracias leptosomus. The sequence continues at coordinate 54,658 of VYZX01004411.1, forward strand.
TTCTTCCCGCTCTTCCAAATGAGCTGAAGCGCTAAGGTGCCCAGTTCTGTCTTTGGCTTTGGGAACAGACTCACTGCTGACTGCTGTTTTGCAATTGCATTTGCTTTCCTTGTCATGGCTGTCATGAACCAGGCCCAGCAGGAAGGACTGTGCTTGCCATGATGGCAGTGCCATGCGTGGGTGCTGTGGCTGGACAGAGCCCCGCTTGCTTGGCTGGCACCTCTCCCATCACCAGCTTCGCTCACCATGCTCAGCCTACCACGTTTTGATAGTGGGGGGGCTGCAGGAGCAGCCTCTGTGAGGAAAGGGCGGACCTGCCCTGAGCTGGACACGGCCGGTTCCAGCCGGTTCCCAAGGGCCCCACTGCCCACCACAGCTGAGCCGATCAGAGACGCTCTGAGGAGGAGTCAGGTGAGGCAGTAAAGCGAGCCTGGGAGAGCAGGAGCTGGGGCTTGGCTTTGCTTCTCACCAGCCAACTCTATTTTTAATTGGCAAGAAAGTAAATTAATTTTTTAAAAAAATTGAAATTATAAAAAAATAAATTAGTTTTCCCCAAATCAAGTCTCTTTTGCCCACCACAGTAATTGAAAAGTGATCTCCCTGTCTTTATCTCAGCCTGCGAGATTTTCCATCTTCTTTTCTCCCCCTTCCTGTTGAGGAGGGGAGTGAGAGAGTGGCTGGGTAGGTGGCTGGTGGCCGGGCAAAGTCAACCCTCCACAGGGGCTACAGCCATCGGAGAGGGAACAGAATCCTGTCTGGAACACACCAGTTTCGGTGCAGGCTGTGTTACAAACTTCTCTGTGCTGTAATGGTCCAAGTCTGCCCGGGGGTCCTTTTCTGCCCGTTCTGCCACCAACACCCATCTCTTGGCTGCCTTTCCCACTGATGCTGGTGGTGCTGAAGGTTCTGAGAAGATATCTTTTGCTAAAATTCCCATTTAGCAAGAAATCATTCACATTTCACTGTAGTGAACGGAGCATTTCAGTAGACTGTAGCACCTTCACTTTTCTGATTACAAAGCTTATCTGAATGTACTGGAGCCAAGTCAGCTTGTGAATTTGTATCCTATAGATCCCTTTGCAAAATTACACCATGACCACGTGGGGAAGAATTCTCTTTTTCCTGTCAATCACTATACTCTCTGCACCTCCCTTACTGTCCCATAAATGATTTCAATTGAATATTCATTACTGGAAAATATAATGTCCCCTCCTCTCTTGCTGCTTCTTGAGAATAGCTCTGTTTCAAGTTGTGAGTATATATCTGGTTTATAATATCAGTGATTAAATTGCCTGGAATTTGTTCTTATTTCCCTTGAAACAAAATTGTAGATAAATGTTGGGTGAATTATTTTTTTCCATGTACTAAATTAAACAAAGATGCAGTTTCACTTCATTCCCTCAAATAGTTAACAGATTTGGATCATCTTTGCTGAAGAGTTTTTCAGGGTATCTTCAGGATAAGATTTACAATGGGACAAAGGTGTTTTCATCAATCTTTCCTCTTCTACTATCTTAATGGCTAGGAAAATTTTGAAGCATGTAGGAGATCCAGGTCTAGTTCTGTTCTCTGCCTGCATGGATTTGGGCTCTTGATGATCTACTATGTTGCAAGTTGTTCCGAGGTGAAAGGCGAGGAAAGAGAAGATTATTTTCCTGCCAATGCTATTTCAATATGTACAAATAACATTAACTGGAGTGGGAATTAGATTAGAGTCTTTTCTCAGGTGAGAACCAGGAGATTAGAGCCCTACTGCTCATACTTCTCAATCAACATTATTTCCACATGGAGTTCAACAGGTCTCCAGCAGGAGAAGCTGGAGGAGCCCTGCTTTGCTGCTTTGTGGCTGACACTTGCCCTGGATATAGGAAAGTGGATGCAAATCACTAAGAAGAAAGTGAACGGAGCCCAGAGGGCTAAGTTGCTTTTAAGTCTTGCGGTGATACTTCTGGTACCTTTCATAGGGTTTGGGTGGGCAAAGAAATTGACTTTCCAAAGCAGGAAACCTTATAAGTTTTTCTCCGCTCAGCCTTGTGTTCTTCCTTTTGAGTCACCGTAACTTGATGTCATAGCACTGCGTAACTTTTTCTTTGCCCTTTCCATTTCCTAAAATGAAACTATTATCTGCCCTGGAAGATTATTCCTGCACCTGGAAAGTGCCTCATTCAGATTATACTAAATTCAGTGTAAACTAGAATGCTTTCCGGAAGCATCCACAGTCACTCGTTTTCAGAGGTACTTACACAGGATGAAGAAAACTTTGTCAAGTGACAGGAGAGCTTGTATAATTTAACATGAAATAGTCACTGCCGAGTGTTAGCAAAGCAGGCAAGAGCCCCTCAGAGGCTGTTCACGAGCAATGTTATTCTTCACTATTAAGTGTTCCTGAGCCAATGTCAACCTCTAGCTTACAAAAGAACTTTGTCACCACAGTTTGGAGGCAGATCCACACTGTGCTTGTTTCAGATGTAACATCTTTTATCTGAAAATACGCCTGTTTCTTCTTCAATTGTTTTACTGGGTCTGCTGGAAGAGTGGGTGATCCCCATCATACTGGGATGCTGTTGTCCTCCTTTCAGCTGGAGTATATTTGACGGCACTTGGTGAGCAAATTGCTCTTTTTTATGCTACACTGTTGCTCAGCAAGGTATTTCTGTCTGTCAGCTGTTGCAGACTCCAAGAGACAATTTTGCTTGTTTCACAGGTTTCTTATTAACAGCTTGTTTTTGCTTACAGGACCCAGAGTACATATACTGTATATCACCAGCTCTCCAATACATTCTCTAGTGTAATATTTGTAATATTATCAATATTTCTGGGGCTCATATTGCAGCTGGTCCCATGATTCAGCTGCAATTGAATTGGTTTGTGATCTAATAGCTCAATTGCAAATATAGAAGTCTTTTTTCCTGCAGAGCATTTCAATCAAGAGTTTGTGAAGCACTTAAGGTCATATGGCAGATATCCTCTTGCTCCTTGGAATTCTCAATAGTCTTAAACACTGTAGGTGCTGCTGGTTTTCCTTTTTTTTTTTTTTTTTTTTTAAATTTGATTAGTTTCTGCAGTAGAATATGAAGTCTTTGCTTTTGCCCCATAATTCCTGTAAGCATTTTTTTCCTTTCTCCTGCAGATGCACTGGTGTAGGCTTTGTGTCTCTGTCCCTGTCCTGCTACCAGAACTTCTTTGCATGGCATTATCTTTCTCACACCGTGTGTTGTTTTTGATGTGATCTTTTTTTGTGCAAAATTTAGCTGACCTTGGTTTTGCATTTCTTTAGAACCTAGATATTTGTCTTAATAGTAACCCAAACAAATCAAAACCTGTTCTACTTTGACCAGGAAACAGGTGTCTCACAGATGGTCTAATTTTTAAGTAAAGAATTTTACTATCTCCATACTTTTAAGTGAGGATGGCAGAATTCTCAGGTCTGTAATTTAAATATCTATTCCCTCATTACATCTCCTTGTTGGCATCAGGAAACAGAGAGTCACATTCTCTAAAACTTTCTAGCTACACTATCCGTTCCAGTATTTCAAATATCACTTCTTGTCATGGTGGAACAATATTTACATTTAAAGTATTTCAACTTAGAATAGGCAACATGCAAGTGAATATCACTGTGTTGTGATACCATTGAAAAATAATTTGATTCTTTTCACAGAATAATGCTTGGAAATTTCAGCCTTCATTTAAAAAAAAATCTGAACTGTGTATTTCTTAGAGTTGCAACATTAAACAAATATGTAAAGTAAGCAGAAGACAGAATAACTGTAAAAAACAGAATAAAACAAAGTTTTGCAAAGAAAATGGAAAGGTCTGATTCTTTCCTAATGTGCATTTTATTATGGTATTTAACTACCATAATATACCCTTAAGTAAAGTTGTCATGAGATACTATTCTGATTATATCAAACTCGGAGTCCTAGAGAATCAGGCTCAGTGAATGCACATGAAATTGCTTCAGATTGCAGAATACAACTACACATTAATAGCAGGATTGTTTCCAAGGAGATAATGACACACAATGGCTTGTTATTCTTGTGATAATACTTCTGATTAAAAAAGGGTACAGAAGTGGAAGTCAAAACTTATTTCATATTCAGGGCATAAAATACCAGTAAAAGGGCAACTAACCATTCTGTCTTGTTTCAAAAGACAGTGTCAGTTAATAATAATCCAAATAGTAAATGCTGACATATGACTGCGTTTACAATAAAACCTGCCAGGACATGAAGTTAGTTTAAAAGATTCTTGCCAAGATATCACAGGATAGTACAGACTGCAGGGATACCAGGAAAATTCTCAGAATTCTCTACTCTCAAACCTTTTAAAGGAGAACACTACATTGCATAGAGAGAACATTGCATAGGAGAACACTACATAGACAAATCAGCTAGCCTAGGGAACTAGACACCAAAAAAAAAGCCTCTCTCAAGAGACAAATTTTAAGAATAATTTGATACATGTAAGAACTCAGAGATATTTAGATGCTGAATGAGCCTACAAACATGCTTTGTTCTACAAATGCTATTGCAAACCCAAATGAGCACACAAACTGATTCATGTGATCAAAAAAACTCACCAAACATTATCTGATGAGAACCAAGTGGCAACTAAGATCTCAGAACAAAGATACCCACCATATTCCATGTGATACCTACACTTTGACAAGTTAGCTGACAGAAGCCCTGAATTAGAACTTGGATGCTAGCATTATATATAACTATGGGCCAGTAGTCCTACTCTAAGCATGCACTAAAACTGAAGAAAATAGGGACAAATATGTTTTATATTACATTGTTAAAGTTTAGCCTTTTCTGGGTCTCTATGTGGACTACTTTACATGTTCAAAGCAAAGGGATAAATACATAGAGAAAGCAGTAATTACCCAGTACAGACTCCAGGCCTTGTGCAAAGTTTTGGCAGAAGCAGAAAACTGGGGTAGATTTCTGAAGATGGAAATTCCCTATTTCAACCTCCTCACCTAGAGGAAGAGGGGAGCTAGTAGAGAACTTTAAGAAAGTCTAGTAAACAACCAGAAACAACCCATCATTGAAAAAATATCTCTTCTAGATATGGAAGTCATATCTACAAATACATGAATACTTTAGTATCATAGACAGTAGTGCATCACAGCAACACTCCAGCTAGTTTTATCAAACTTCTTGGCAGGATAAATTAGACTCTTTGGAACTTTGTTTTGCCACAGCTCTAGTATGTGCAGTGTGAGTTGGCTTTTTTACAGCCAACATAACAACAGTTATGTGTTAAGGATATGCTCATCTCTTCTTTAGTTGGATTTGGTGATCCAAAGGAGTGCCTTTGGATTTTCCTAGCTAGTACATTAGCTGTTACATTCCCAGGTTCTTCTCTTCTGAGCTGTCTACAAATTTAAATGTCCTTACTATTACATGCTGATTTTTTTCTACTGACTTTCTCTCTTGGTTTACAATCAGATTTTAGCGTTCCAGTTGCACAAATTATTTGATATGTTTTAGTCACTTCAGTTGTATATCCTTTACTGAGAATTTGTTTCAGAATCTACTCAAAGAGTACAGTCTGTTATACTTACCTGACATTTTCAAGCAATCACAGTGAAAATAAAACCCACTGTTTTAGTTGTTGTTGTTATTATTATTATGAATGGTTCACAGATGTGTATATCTGGTAGAGTAAGACAGAAATTAGGGAGAGATTATGATGTATAGTGTATTATGTACAAGGTGGTAAAAATACCCCGTACAGTATGAATTTGAGCTCTATTTTCTGTGCAGCTTTTACATTTATGAAAAACTTCCTGCTGGCAGAAATAGCAATATTTGTTCAAAATCTGTCACAGTTCAACTGCCATAAATGCAACAGATACTTAGAAAAGTACATCACAAAGTTGTCCACTTTCAAAAGGAGGGTGACTCAATTGCTGGATGCATTTTTACCACAACCAAAGAATACTATTCAGTAAGAAAGAGTAAAGATAGGAAATCAAGTCTGTAGAAGAAAAAAGTCAGGCAGATTCTAAAGGATCCAAAAGGAATGATATTCTTCATACAAGAGAATACGATATGTATTATGTTACTTTCCCATCTATTCCAGCAGAGAAATGCACGTGTGCCATAGCAACCAGCACATTTCATAATTTCATAAAGTGTATGTGCTAAACTCGAGATCACTTACTTTCTCTGGGTTGGTAAGCAGCAGTTTTCCTGTTCTTTCAGGAACTTTCTTAATAAACAAATCATAAATGGTTAAATGTCCTGAATGCTTAAACTTTTACATAGTTTCTTTCATGTTTTCTAAAACATGTGCAGAAAGATTTCTTTAAAGTAAATACTACTCTTAGAACATATGATATTAGGTGACTTTTGCACAGAAAACACAAAACCAAATGCAATTATGTCAAGAATTTGATTACATAGCATAGTTTATATTCCCACTTCCTCACCTTTAACCTTTCTAAGTGGACAAGGGGGTTTTCTTTCTTATTACATAAATTATTGTCAGTGGAAACACTTCCTTGAACCTCTGGATGATTGCATTTGATTTTCTGTACTGTTATATTTTCAAATTATGAGGGAATACAGTGGCTTGCTGTTTTTTAATGCAATTGTTCTTTAGTGATATCCAAAGTGACCAGTAACAGAGTTCAAATCATTTGCAGTTTTTCAAAATGCAGGATTAACTTTCATTTAAGCATTGCTTTTCCTGCCCTGCAAATGCAAATACATTGTGTTTGTTGAAGTAATCAGAGTTAAATTAAAAATCTCAGCACACCCTCGAGGGAATTACTCTTCCTAAACATTACTTCAAGTAAAAACTTGAGTGAATATATAGGCATTCAATACGACAGGAGGGACAAGAATCCCTGGTTTGGTGTAATCTGGGACTTGCTTTGCTACCATCTCTCTTCAACCAAAGATGCACTCATACAGGCACCATCTGCAAGAAGGTCCCATTTAATAAGATTTACCAGTGTGAATAAAAAGAGGGAGGCAATATGTGGTATTACCAGACTTGGGCTGTAGCATCAGGAGAAAACAAGAGTAAAAAGGAGGTCCTGGATCAACTCTAATGACACAGGAGATTTTTCAGGATGGTGTGTATCCAGTCATCCTTGTGAGTGCTACATACATATGGACACTGAGACTGCCAGCCCAGCATGGATCTGATCAACACTAGGTTGGACGCTGTCACTGTGAGGTAAATGGACAGACTCCAAGTAGTTAGATGGTATAGAATCTGTACAAAAAACACTTTTACTGCTCGGAATGTCTGTGGAAAATGATTTTGGAGAAATGTAATATTTTGTGTTGAAAAATGGCTAAAGCACAGAAAATGTAAAAATATTTTCTGAAGTGATGGATCACACAGATGGCATATGAAATTATTATATGTACAGGAGTACATTATATTTTTATATATATATATTTACAACATCAGCAAGCAATTTATGATCAATCAGTAGGCTCAGTTTCCTCACCATAATATTTGACAGAGAGTGATGGCAAACAAATAAGAAGATCTCACAATCTGTTCAAGCAATTTGCAAACAGAAAGGACTAAATTTGATTAACATTTTTCTTTACTGCAAATTCTTTCTCAAGCTACTCATAAGATTAATAGCAGTTTACAAAGTATTTAGTACTGGTACACAGAAATACCCTAGACATTAAACTTCTCAGCTCCAGCTAAACTTTGCACGTGGTAAGTGAATGACACTATAAACCATAGCACAATTATAAAGCACCAACTCTAAGCAACCAGCTTTCTGTGGGTTTAATATTTATGCGTGCACAGGGTAGTATTTATTTGAACACAAGAAGTAATTTCACATAAAAATGACATGTAACGTGGCTTGATATTCAGATATTGAGTAACAGCAGCAGGGTAACAGCAGCAAACCTCCACCTGAGCTTGGACAACTAATTTGTGTGGTCATTCTAGCCTGCAAAAAGGCTGAGACCTGCAAATCAAGGATTGATATTGAGAGTCTTGTCTTCTTCCCAGGAGAGCTGTAGCTGTACTTGAGCTCTTGAGGTCTTGCCCTCAGTTAGCTTGCCTGAGAAATTATCCTTGGATTACCTTGGATCATTGATTCCACTAATGTATGGGCAGTAGATATTATCTACTGCCAGGTTTAAGATTTAACTTACCAGTTACAAGTAAGTATGGGTTTTTGCAAATGATAATACAACATTCTCTAATGAGCAGCTAATATTCCTGTTGAGCAGCAAATGTAGATCACTCTCCTCAAAGACAGACTGCTTATAACATTGCCTTTTCTGCAAAGTCTTTCTTTTAAAGCAGATGCATTCAAGTTTAAGATGGGCTTTAAAATGCTGGATAAAAATTAGTACCCTTAAAAGATCTCTTTCTCCTTACCAGCTTTTTAAAATCTAGTATTGGCTGTATTAATTTGCACAAAAGATTTAAAAACAGCCTACTGTAGCCTCTGCTTTTGTGTACTGTGGCAGATGAATTATGAATGATTGCATCATTTACATTCTAAGTTTAGTTTTCAAGTATGGTTGATTTTGCTTAAATGAGAATCCTGTAGCTATCTAGTAATTAGGACTGATAGTTCTATGAAGTTCATAATTGGTCCCCAAACAGGTGTTTTCTTTCTTTTTTTAAAAAAATTAGGCTTATTTTTGCCCTGCTGCATGTGAGCTCATGCAAATTTCCTGAACATAAAATTATACAATATTCATAACAATTTTTTATTATAAAAATCAAAATTATACTTCATTTTAAATGCCTACTGTGCTAATGCATTGAATTTGAACTTCACTCAGGCATCATTCGCAACAGTGCTGTGCACCCTCACCCATGAGCAATGTTAGCAACAACTGCAATTGCTTAGTACAGATGGTCTGGTAACATTTTATGGGAGTCTCTATAGTGGGGATAGCTATTCTGAATAATAACTATGGATAAGTTAGATAATGCTGGTTTTCAGTATTGACTGTGTCTATCTCATAGAGATAAATGGTTTTGGATGAAAATAAACCTGTTATTGCCTAAAAACCCCCACATATCATTTACATAGACTGAGTGGCAGGAATCACACAATACTTGAAGGGGTCACCCCCTTGAAGTCTCTGTGAATTGTCTTAGATTATGATCTTAAGTTTGTGTCTCTACTTTGAAAATGGCAGCAGCTGGCAATCATTTATCATATTTGATTGTTCTCCAATGATCTGAGCTCAGACAAGTTACCTTATCATCAGTGCAGGCAATTTTTATGTAAAGCACCACTATTGACTACAAGAGATCTGATGGCAGCTTTAAAGCCTTTCTGCATTAATAGCCTTCTCACTGCCTTTAAGCATCCTGTCTCTTAGATGCTGTGATGAATGTGACACTGCTATTATATGTCCTAAGTACCCACTTTTAATGGTGACAACATCTATTCTTCAAAATGCTAATTGCCTAATGCTATCTATCTTTGCAACTTATGACCACCTTGGGAAAAATACTCCTTCAAAATTATGTAAGTATTTAGTTAGAAATACGTAATTAAGCTGTTACCTTGTTGGAATTACTTTAGAGTAGCTACATATTATGGGATATTAAAGGCCTTTGCTTGCACTCAGACAGGTAGCACCCATTCCATAATTGTCTTGGCAATTCAGAAGATGGGTGTCAAGAGTCATGATCTGCGCAGATCCCCTTGGCAGGAAATGGAGGGACTCAGTGAGCAAGACTAATTTGTTCCAGAGTGAAGCCAGACTGGTTTACCAAGCATCAATGGCATTGAACTACTCTCATATGTGTGTCTGTATCCCTGCCTATGCTTCACATAGACTGTTTAGACCACAATGGCTCTGGGACACCTACTGTCTTGGTAGCTGTCACAATACAGCCCTGTTTCTTAGTCTGGGTTGTTAGAATATTTATTAATATCAATGCAATGCAATGAATGTTGAGCTGTGGAATCTCATAGAGGGAGAAAGAGCCACTAGAGCTAAAAAAGCTACAAACAACAGGCCCTTTTATGCCCAAGAAGGGGTAAAATTTGGTGAAAACAAAAGTCACTTGACAAGAACCAAACTCACCTTATCCGCTCCTTGCAAAGCATTTTTTGAAGAGGTGTGAGATTCAGACCCAATCAGTACAATACTGCACCAGCTCAGAATTTATACAAACAATATAATTTGGTACAATTGTTAGGTTATGTTTGATTATTGTCAGTATTTTTAATTGGAGAATGATAGTTTCAGAAAAAAATTGTAGGAGGCAGTTACTTTTGGTGAAAAAAAATCAGCTCTCTGTTCTAAAACTGACAGTTCCTTTTCCACTTGTTTCATCTAAAAAAATATTGAGGGATTTAGATAAAAAAAGTAGATTTTCAATGAAAAAATCAAATTTTTCTCCAGATAATTTTGATTTGCTGAAGCCAATTTAATGGTCACCTATAGCCCCCTCTTAAGATCCATCACAGTCCCCAGAGAGGCTCCTATAAGTGGTTAAAATCCCATCTCTCTGTGCTGGGCCTTGACTGCCACACTGCTTTTCTCCCATTTTTTTTCTTTTTTTCTCTTTTTGTGATCAATTATTAACTAAATTGCCTGCTCTCCATTTCACAGGGCACTGTTTGGTCCTTCAAGGTGCTAAGCACTTCCATTTCCATTTGAAGTCCAAAGAGCATGCAACAGACACCACTGCCCAGAGGATGCTCACTTGTCTGCATTATCAGCCCCAGGAGAATGATGACAGAGCCAGTCCTCTCTGCTACCAACACCAAACAGCTGCCTTGGAGGTGAAAAAGTGCACCCATTCAAGGCTTTCCTCTAGGCTGCACTATTTGACTGGCATCTCTCAGACCCACATTCCTAGCATGCTACTGACTAAGGAGAATAATTAAACACCACATTTTACACAATTGTAATTAATTTTGCCCTTAAAATTTCCATAGAGATGCTCTTAGCAAGGTGTAAAAATTTATTCAGTATCTAACATAACCCCCCCAACACAACAAATAACTGTATTCTGCTGTGCCTTGTTACTCTTTCTGCTATTCAAATGTGTGGCAACAAGCCTTTTGTCACTGAAATGAAAAATGAGAGAAGTCAATGACAATTATTTATCAAGTAACCATGCAGGACATTAAGAATTATATGCTCACCTGAATTTATAAATGTACGCAGATTTACTTAAAACCTCCTCTAGGCAGATTCATGACCGTGTATTTTATTATCATAAATGTCAAGTTGCTGGGAAATAGAACAAACCTAATGAAATACTGACAGATGGAACTAAAGGAAAAGCCAAGTATCTGAGAAAGGACAGAAAGTTTGAAGTGCTTGGATTTAGTTATAATTAAGCCGCAACTTCTTTGGGGGCTAAAAGGCTCACCAGTCCCGTTCTGTTCAGCGTCCCAGTGGAGCCAAAGTAGAACTGCTGTTGCATTGATACTTCCCTAATCAAAGAATAAAATCAGTAAGAATGGTGTTTGTGGCACAAATGACTTACAGCTCTCAATATGATAAATAATATGTTAAGACAGTACAGGAAGAGTTTGCAACGTTTTGATAGAGCAGCAGGAGGCAAATTTATTTACTCATGTTTTGTGTATCATTGAGAAAGAGTCAAACAGTGAAGAGCGAAACCTCCAGATTTCAAAAGTTATCAACAAGCCTCCCATCCCTCTACAACAGCTCCCACTGATTTTGCAGAGACAGAGGTTGAATACACCCTCCTGGCATTTACAGGGCAACCTGTGTCAAAGTCCAAATTCACTGGAAGAGACACATCTATAAAGACTTGAAGGAACTGCCCAACTCATCTGCAAGAACAACCCAGTGGTACCAAACATTCAAGTTGTAAGATTTGAGAAGCAAATGTTCTGGAAGGCTTGATCTGACAGGACCTGTACAATACGGACAATACAATAAAGTTGTCACTCCACAACGGAGTGTGAATACTTTGCAGGATTTCTTGGATTTAGTATCACAATGTGACACAAACCCCTCCCCCCTTCCAAATAATGAAAACACTACTATTGAACACACACAAAGTCTTAACGGATTACTGAGAATTTTGACTAAGATTTCAGCTTGTGGTACTATGAGGATTTATTATGTAAATGAATGGATATGAGAAAAATTAATTAGGTCTTTCATGTATTTTATAAGAAAGAAGAAAAATGCGTTTCCATTTTCAGAAAAAAACCCAAGTGGTAACCAATTTACAACACAAGTCTGCCCATATGTAATAGCAAAAAAAGAAAAAGAACCTATATCATCCCAGAAAGTCATTCTCTATTTCCTTACACTATTTGCGAAAGAAAAGCGATGTGACAGGAAAGGCTGCAAGCAGAGGAATTGCCCATAAGGTGTTTTACAAATTGTAGTAGAAGAAGCTTTTGAAAGGGAATGAAAGTACAGGAGAGCAGAAACAATTTGATATGCAGCACACTAAATTCAGAAGTGCCAGCAGGTGATGTGCAGCTCCTCAGAGTTTTGAAAAACACGTCTGTCTAGTTTATTCATTTACTTCATAGAATAAGTTCTTCCAAAGCAGAATTGCTTAGCACAGCTTCTAAAAGCAACTGAACCTTGTACCGATACCTTTACGTACATGAAGAAAGTGAAAATACACTGTTTTACAGAGATGAAGGGCACTCAAATTCAAAGGAAGTGCTCTCTTCTGTGATTACAGCCTACGTATTCTCTCTGTAACCTGAGACCAGGTGTCCAAAACTGTATCACCCTGCTGAAGGCTACGGTCTTCCCTATACACCACCCTCTTGCCACAGCTTCCCCAGTGGCCTGGCCTGCAGACGTCATATCAGAGCAGAGCTCTCCAAGTGGAGATGGGCATTCTTTCCTCCCCAATACACAGGAATTAAGCGCTTCCTCTTATCCTACCAACTTTCAAAACAGTGAAAGGGGATGGTCCCATTTTGCATTTCTCATATAGCTTGCTGGTCTTTCAAAGCCATAATGAGGAATGCATTTCACAATACATGCAGCAAGTAAATGGATATGCTGAACCCAAGGCCCTTATCTGCTAGTGTTCTGCATACTATGAAAGCATCTTGAGATTTCTGACAAGCTCTGTTTTCTGTAGAAAATAATTCCAGAAATGATGCAGATGTTATCAATCAAAGGATTAGACACAACTGCCAAAGAATTCAAAGTTTTAGTAGAAGATTCTGCTCACAGGAATTAATCAAGAAATTTGCTACTTCGACCTAAGGACATGGTTACTTTTAATGATTGTGTTCTTTGGCTTAATAACTCATTGCCAGCCTAAGTGAGCGGGTCAGAAGCTTGTCTTCTCTACTTCTGCCATTTGCTGCTGTTTCTAAGTGCCCTACAGAGTTGTGACTGCCTTGCTAATGCATCCTGCTTGCTAATGGGTTTTCCAAGGGCTTTTCTTGCACAGCCTCTTTTTGTAACACTGGTCAGTTTGCATTTGTGTGAATGTGTGTGTCCTGGCATCAGAAGCACACACTGCATCAGCCAAGTGTGCTCTTCATGCTGGTGGAGATAACCTGCTGGCTGGTGATTTTGATTTCTCAACTCCTCATGTTTGTTAGAAGTATATTTATCTAGAGTCAGAATCTTCTATTGAAATTTACTTTTTAGGGTGACTAATTTTACACTTTGGGTAGCTCCAGCTCTCAGAGCCATATGCTAGCACTGAGGCTGCACTGGAGTTTGAAACTCTCACTCTTGTTGTAGTGCTATATGGCTTTCATTTTTTCATATTTAGTTACATTTCTATTTTCTGCTACAAACATCTTTCCTATTTTTAATATGATTCCTCTTGAATTCTCTGTTAGCTGTGCTATGGTCTGTTGCCTTCCAACGTGACTATTTAGCCTGGCATGTGAGCTTGAAGGATTTTGTTTTGGCATCAATGATTTTAATTCACTGGATTGCCCTTTTTGACTGGTTTTGTGTGTTTTCCTTCACAATTTGACCTGGCAGTTGATAATGGTATAGTGTCTATGACTTTCCCTCCAACAGAGAAAAGAACAGATGTCAGTCAGTCTCTTATAAGTTTGGGCCCACAATTTCTAGATTTGAAATACTCCTGCCCTGGGCAAAAGAGACATTGGCTTTAATTTAATGAAAATCTCATGTATAACAGAACTAGCCCTCCCTCCTCCATTTAGGGCTTGGAGATGAGCACTCAGGATAGGGTCTGAACACACACTACAGAGAGCTCATAAAAGACATGCATCTTTATTATGGCTATGCAGTTAGCTGGACATGCTTCCATTCTGAGTTTTCAGATTGTATTCATCCCCACCTGTCAGATCTTTTGTCTCTTTTGGGAAGAAATGTCAAAACTGCTGAGAAACTGTCAAACCCATGAGCTCTATTCACCTGAATTCAAGTTATTTGTGGCATTCTTCCATTTGGGAGATACAAATACTGGTCAGAAAATCAATTTGAACAACAAAATACCATACACATTAGCAGTGGAAAAGCATGTAAGTCACAGCTCATGAGATTGGCAAGCACTATATGTGTTTGCTTGGCGTACTTACACCTCATCAGCTTAATGGCAACACAGGCAAGGCTAACTTCTTCATGCACATTCAAACAACCCTCCTGTTTTAGTTTGGTTCCCTGACAGCTGTTTTTCTGCCAATAAATTAATTTCTTTTCTTCAGCCACAGTCAAGTCTTTTGTTAGTCTCTATTACGGGCTTTTTCCATTATGGGACAAAGCAAGTTTTGTAGCTTCACAGCCACAGAAAAAACAGCAAAATTAATAGTTTTGTTATTACCCTTTAACTCAAGTGTTTGCAAAGAGATGGCTATCATGAGCTATTCTTTACCTTTCTTTGGGTATTGCAGACATTTCACTACTAAGCTAACTGTACTCTGTTGAGGTGGGTTTACCTTGGCTGGGTGCCCGGTGCCCACCCCTAGTCCCTCTATCACTCCCCTCCCCAAACCTNGTCCATAATAAAGTCAACATGTCCAGCCTCATAAATTCTCACAAGATGACGGCAAATGTATTGAAATCCTTTTACAATCCACAACATGTTCTTCCTTCATTCCTCGTTTGGATCATGAACTGATATAAGGACAAGTCAAAGTTTTTTACTTTCCTTTGTCTGCTAAGAGAGTCCTAACACTGCCTCGATCTTAACTTCAAAGGATGCAGATTGGGCCTGGATCACACACCTAGCAAAGGAAGGCTTCCTTGCCTGCTCTCCTGCTCATGCACAGCCGACTGACTTGGGGCACTGCATGTCTTGTATGTTCCTGTGGCTTCGGCTTTAATTATTATTCCAATATAGGACTCAACAACATTGTACTTTTAAAAAGTGATGGTGAAAAAACAGACAAACATAATAGGAGAGAAAAGAATGAGCTTGAACATGTCACTCGTAAGTAATATGATTCTTCTCCCATTGTATTTAGAGTAATTATATTTGAAATGCTTCGGGAATTGAAGAAAGATTTTTTTCACCTCACATGACACATGATGTGGTAAGTGCTACAATGCTTTTTCTATAAGCTATGTATATCTGAGATCTCCCACAGACACTCTACAAATCATTCCTCAGTCCACTTAACCTTCATTAGTGCTGTCATGACCCTTCCAGAAAGAAGAAGAGATAGAAGAAAATTGTTTAATCTTCATTTTATGAATGAATTTAGTTGTGGAATCTTTTATCAGATAAGAATACCTCCTCATGAAGAGCACTGCTATGCAGCTCTTCCATCAAAAAAAGAATACTGTGCTGTATTTTGTATTTTATTAGTGATTCTCTGTGAATCAGGACACTAGTCTTTTTATACTAGAAAAATAATTTAAAAACCTATAAAATGTAGCAACTTCAGCACCTGTTTACGAATAACACCATAGAATTTTTTTAAAAATAATTTGTAATAGGAAGATTTAGAAATTTGTAGCTCAATTGGAGCATCAGATACGAACTTACCCAAAATGCAAATCTAGAATTCTTCCATGATTGCCATAAATCACCTCAGATGTATACAGATGTAAATCAGAGCAGGATCAGTTTCTTGTTTCTCACTGGCATGACAGGTTATTACCTATGCAGTGTCTCTCAACCTTGCTTTATTTGAACAATATAACTGCCCCAAGATTGTTCCTTCTTCGTTCCCTGTTATGTTATTTTCAAGCATTTGTCCAGCTCTTCTCTACAAATCTTTGTAGCTCCTTGGTATCTGTCAGCTCCTGACCATAGTGTATCCCTTGGGCATTTAAATAACAAACAAGATATCAACGTCTAGTAGGTAAAATTCAGTATAACATTTTGTCTGACTACATATGTACACATATAGAAAACTCTTCCATATTCCAGATGTTCAATCATATAGAAAAAAAGATTAGGTGAATTGGAACTTTTTCAGGTAATTATTCCGCGAAAAGCTCTCTAGCTATCTACTTCACAGGTAATTTTCAAGCTTTCCAAATGTAGAATAGGTTGTCATTCACAGATGTGTCTACACCTGCACCTGTTAGTGCCTCACATTGCAGTTCTGATACTAAGAAAGAACAAGTTAGGAATTGAGCTGTGTGCTGTGTACAGCACCTCTTCCTAATGATGAGTAACAACATATGCAGGGAATCCCCATCCAGAGAACAGATCAAAGAGAAAATTGCTTCTGCTCTACTTTTCAAGTAATATGATGTTTTGAAAATTAAAATCTTTATCTGATCCACAAGCTTCTTCTGATGTTCTAGAAAATATAAGATAAAATGTCATTCATTGTAATATAACTTTTCTGTCTAGTTTCAGCAGCATTATTAATTCAGGTATTCCTGATTTTCCTCTTCAATAGCAACTATGCTGCACACAACAGGCCTTCTGCAAACATGCAGTTGACCAAGATGGCAAAAAGTGTATCTTTAGAAAATAAATTAGAAAGATCATCTTATAATTGTTCACTAGTGCTTCCTAGAGAAATCTGCTGTACAGTTTTTCTCCTGGACATTACTGCTCTGGACCCTCATATATTTCATGCTACTGTTTTCTGCTATAAGACTTTAGAGGTCTGTGAGAGTCATGTTATCAAATTTTATATAGACAACTTTCATATTTTGATTCTTATTATATACAGTTTTTGAAATAGCTTGAGTTCTTCCATTCCTGTAATTTCCTCTTCATCACTTTGTCCTTCTCCTACTCTGCCTAGTGTGAGATTTAGCTGAAAAGGGTGTTTTGAAGTAAAGGGAATGGTCTTTGTATTTTGTTTTAATACCATCATTACTGGAATTCATTTTTTAAACCGTAGCAGCACAAAACTTACTAAGACTCACATCACAGTGCTGTCTTCCCCACAATTAACAGAAAGCCATGTCATTGATTAATTTATTCTGTCTTTGCCTATCTTTGCATTGGTGACAATGTACAAAATTGGCTGCTCTTTTTGTCTCTCCAAACCAGTCTTTTCTGGGCAGGTTCTGAAATGAAGGGTTTCCTTGTGAATGGTGTGTGACTGGCAGCCTTGAAAGCTCCGGTTTTCTTTACATAGAAACCAAATCCACAGTCAAAGTTTGTAGTGTGAAATTGCCCACAGCAACCTGCACACCATGCCCATGCTGGTTCAGTAGAGCTCTCCACTTTGGAACAGGCACTAATTAAGTTTGTGAGTAACTTTTTCTGTGATGAATATGACAGCTGAAATGTAACTAGTATAAATTCCATTAATTTTTGTGATATGACATCAGTATCTCAGGAACTATGTTGAAACTACCAGTTTATTTCACATAGAGTTGGGGATGGATTTTTCTTCATTATCCTTTAAATTGTTTAAATCTAAACCCTATCTTTGGCATATTATTTCCATGTGAGTAATCCTTATGGAACAAGAGTAACACCATTTAACATCTCTTTGTTCTAGACGACCAAAACCCACATCCCTACTCTATTTCAGTGATGCTCTAACTGTATTATATCACAAATCTCTGTATATATGCACCTACAGCAATTCTGGGTTCATATGGATTAATTTTCTTGTCTCTCCTCAAAGCCTGTTAGACAGCCAGAAGTTCTTTTTAGATCCCAGGCAGAACTGAGTTCTTATAACTATTGTCAAATCCCCCTTAAAATGGGCGTTTTTCAGGTGCTTCTGCGTGCACAGGAGGCCTTAGTGCTAATTTATCTCTTTGGCAAACAGCACAAGCAGTCCTTTCCAAAGAGTGAAGGCACCTCTGAGATTCAGTGAAAATAAATGAAATTCAGGCATCCAAGTCTGACCTCAGTAGCGAGCCAAAGTGGAAAAGCTTGGCAAAAAAAGAGCTGAAGACAAGAGGAATTGTGCTAAAACTCTTCCTCATCAGGCCACAGCAAGAGGTATTAGAGACATTCATTGTGTTCTGTTAGGAACAAACTAAATCACGCTGTACATGGCTGTTTTCTACCTGCTCTGCAGCCTCCCTGCAGGAGGGGCTGGCCAGCCCCTGTGGGACAGCTCCTGCAGCACCTCTGGCCTGGCCAGGCAGTGCCAGATTGTGTGAGAGCGCGCTTACATAGTTCACCAAATTCTTACCTAAAAGCCTATAGAACAGAAGGAGATCTATTATTAATTATAACGAACTGCATTATCTTATAAACTGCACAGGGAGGAATTAAAATCTCATTTTTCTGTATCCAGGTCTTCATTGCCATTTTGGGAAGAGTTAGAAGCTACAGCTCTCCTTCTGCCTGTTGTCTTTTAATCCTCTCATTCTCAAGTCACCCACTAGATCATAAAAGTACCATAAACCTAATGCGGTGAAGTTTTATGGCCTTGCAGTAACAAATCCTAAAAGCAAAAACCACACTTGTTGCTTATATGTCTCTCTTAAGCTGCTTCCCAAGCCTGTTCCCCTATTTCTAAATGCATGCCTGCTCTCTTCATCTTCCTACTGTGAAACCCAGCACAAGGTGGGGGCAGAAGGGTGCAAAATACAACTGCATTGCAAAGCAAACATGTTTATTGCAGCCACGGATATAGGAAGAGCAATGTTAAACCAGTTTCACTTCTTCACTTGGTTTTGGGTTAAGATGGGATTTTACGAGGTAAGTAGCCCAAATTAGGCTACAGAGACATTTCAAACAGCATAGAGATTTTAAGGTGTTATATGCATCCAGGGTTGTTTGAACCCCTTGGATTGAGAATAATTACTACAGAATGCTATTAATTTTGTAGTGTGCTTTGTACTGAACTGTAAATGCCATAAAAAAGAACTTGAGATGATTTTATTTTGGCAAGCACAATGCAAGGCAAAGCAGCTCCCTTGGGATGCCAGTATAACGGGTGTACTTACTCTAAAAGCAGCTGAATATAACAGCTCCATATAAAGGCCTGCAAACATATCTCTTTAAATTTACTTGCTCCTCCTTCTCCTGCTATAACCACACCCACACACCATCCTCCTCCCTACAAAGCTGCAAAACCAAATCCAGCTGGTCATGAGATTCCAAGTGCCATTCATGCAAGAATCATAATGGTCACAATGCTTCTTTCAGCAACCAGATAACAGCTCAAAACCCACCTCATGACTACTACTGGATTTCATGAGGGAAATCACTCGTTTGTTTGATTCTGTCTCATTCTAGAACTTCTATTCTTCACCATAAGCAAGCTACATTATGCTGGGGGAAAAAACCCAAGTAGTATCACCCCTGAAAAACAGAATATGGAGCAGACCAGAAAAAGTTGAATCATGAGACATTTCCCAGAACATGAAACTCAGTACAGAATTTTGCAGCAATTGGCAAGCAACATACTGAAGCCAATATAAGAAGACAGCATGAACCTGCAGTTTCTGCAGAGTTAAACATTGCATGAAGAGCTAACAGGCCAACCTCATGCAACTTCTCCATCAAGACAAGCCCAAATGACAACAGCAAGGAGTACAAAGTAGTACATTAGATATGGTGGGGGAAGAGGAATCTGCAGTCTCCTATCATGTGAAGTTGTACAGAATCCTGTTGTTTAGCAGGAATCTAGACAAAATCTAGACTGCCATATCTAGAGTGTGAGACATGGTAGTCAGAATGGAGAAAATAGTATTAGATCCTTCAGAAGGTACTTAGGAAACAATTACCTTAAAGTTATCCTCTAAAGGATAACTAAATATTATCCTAGAGGTGGAGTGGCAACTTTTAAAGGAAACACTAACTTTCAAAGGAAAAATAGATACCTTGTGAAAAGTGATGACACAATCCACCATGGTCCTTTCCCCAGCACTGTTTTCACTTTGGACACATAATATTCTATCTCCCTAAAGTGATCCTGCTTTGTCAGGTGGGTACTTTCTATCCCAAGATACTGTGAAGTGTTGATGCCTGGTGATACCACTTTTGTTTTAAAATCAGTTGCATTTTAGTACCAAGGGAACAAAGAGCATCACCTTAGATTACTTTGGGGGGGGGAAGTCTACACAAATGAAGTGATTATCATTATCTTTGAATGCACTGCATTTTCCCTAATTTTCCCAAACCTAAATTTCTTCCAAATTTTTAAAAAAATTGAGACTTAATTAATAACATATAAAGAATATGGCCATGGTCACTCCCAAGTATATTTTAATAAGCCAATTTAGTCTCTAGGCAGTCTTTATGATTATGTTTCAAAAGCAATTACTTATTTACTGACTTTTTCTGTTACTAGAAAATCTTCAGATTGCTTGTGATTTCCATTAATTTGTCAATTAACTTTCCTGAAAAATCTCTTCTGTAGCTTAGGAGAAGTGCCCTGTATCTCAATGGCAAACTTCCCTGAGAATATTTAATATTCCATATTGAAAACATGAGTTGGGTGGAGCATCATTGCTACTCTGTCTGAATTAATTTAAATCAACAAGATGGATTAAAGAAGTTACTGGGTGGTTTCTGTTAGAAAGAAATTAAATAAGCAAAATTAAGTGAACAATAGTTACCATTAAAATTTTTCCTTTCTAAGCTGCAGAAACCTTGTCCAAGGCCTTATTCCTAAGAGGAAATCAGGATACTGTAAAGCTTATTGGCTTGCTGTAGAGTTTAAAGCTATTTTGTCTTATGACAGTAGTAAAACATAAGTCCAGAGGGAGTAAAAAGGTAAATAAAGAGTTTGGATTTAAATCCTTCTCTGTTTTCTTTTCCTTTATGCTTTGACTCCAGAGCAACTGGCTTAGCAACTCCTTCTCTCTTGCTTATCTCCTAAAACATTTCTAGTTCAAATATCTAAGCGTATAAGCCAGACTCTCAATTCTCACAAGCACTGTGGGAGTTGAACTCAGTAGTGTTTGGTGGAATCAAGCACAAGCATATGCTAAAGCAGGAACATCGAAAACAGAAAATATTTGATCTTATTTACCTAGCTCTCTGTTCCAAATGGCACATAGCAAAAATCTAAGCAGATTACCTTCAGAATATTAGAAATGTTAGGAGTTCTTGAGCTCCCAATATAGGTTGTTGCTCATAATTTTTTCCTTCTACTCTACACATATCCATGCCCCAAGATAGAAAGCATGACAGTCAGAATTAGAACAGAAATTATCAAACATCTGTTGACCATAAAAGCTAAAAACCCCAAATCTCTCTGATTAGCTTCATAATGCTGTAACACAGCTGCCCACTCCTTTTAAAATCCTTTATTTTTTATTTATTTATTTTTTAATAAGCAGGTAGACAGCACAGGTAGAAGCAGCATAGAATAGATATCTATACTTTCTCCTCTGTGCTCTTTGCCACATGTTTGGTCACAATTACATTACATTGTTTGCTACAAAGCCAGTATTAATGAATTAGGAAAAAATCACTCTTCTCCCCACCCCCTGTATTTTTTTAAACTTAATAAAAATATAACGGAATAGAGAACAAGACACTACAAAAGCATTTTCATGTCTTTTCTATTACAGACATCCCATTCTTCTCTTGCATCCCACTCCTAACAGTTCATTTAAAGGAACGGCATACATTTCTCTGTTTGCCAAAGGAGCTCCATTTACATTTCCATGGTGACATACACAGCTCTGTTCTTTGTTACTCAGGAGTAAAACGTGCAGGATCTCTGCCACATACTAGAAATGCCAGTACATGCCATTTTAATTGCAAAAAGTCCTTCTCCCCTTCAATTCCATTGTTTCTGTATTGCGCACTTGCCAACTGTCTTGGCATTACCGACTGTTTCACAACACCCAACTTCTAAGCGAGAGGGCAGGAAGCACAGCCCTCTTCCCAGGCGTTTGGTACAGGGCCAAATCCTGACATCCTCACTTTTTACCAAATTCTTGTTCTCACACTATTCCCATTAGCTGCTGTGAGAATCGGAACTGCACAAACATGCGGCCAGGTTGTTCAGGTCCAGCGCAGCGTCTGTAAAATGTAGAGCTGCAGTTCACATCCACAGGCCTGTTTAAGCGAGAGCAACCTGCAGAATCAGGCTTCGAGAGTTCAATCAGTGCCCTCCTCCAGACACAAAACGTTCCGTCCTTTGACCTGACATGTTCAATTACACTGGCCTATGGAGTGGAATGGACATTGCAAATACAGAACCTGTTTCTGCTTTTCGGTTACTAAATCATGATATTTCTCCATTGAGGCACTAAGATGTATGGACAATAAAATGTTCTTGGCTTGACTTTTCATGGCTCACTCAAGGTAGAGACTACAGGAAAAATATTGGGTGAAATTCCCACCTGGTAGAGCCAGCACAGATCCAGCCCATTCTTTTTAAAGTCCTGCCATGGCCATTCTTTTCAATATTACTTTTCTTCCTTGGAAGGCAAATGCAATAGTCCCTATCTCTACTAAAGCCCCATCACTTTCCTGCAGTTTCAGAGCAAGGGAGACCTGACTCCTGTTGCCAACTTCAACAATCCAGTTGATCACATGCACACGTTAAAGCATGTTTTGTACAAATGCCCCAGTGCAAAAGCACAAAGAATGTAAAACACCATAAAATAAATATTAAAACAGCTAAATAAGAGAAATGATTTTTTCACTTTGATCTAAAAATAGAAAGAATTTTGAAGTTGTAAAACATAAAAGAATCACATTTCAGAGTTATAGAGACTAGTGAATAAATAGGTAGGGTCCATTAGGTACTGTCCATACATGTGAACGGGCTAAAAGCCTTTTAGAAGCTGGAAAATGTCTCTTGATTAAGTGTTCAAAGGACAGAACCAAAAGATGCAAACCCTCGTAAGCTAGGATCGAACTTTAAAGTCAAATCTATTATTACAGCAGGTCAATTAGGTTCTTTTCAAACCAGGCTAATACAATAGGTAAAAATTTTCATCTGTGAAGCTATTTTCGGGACCGGATAAAGCTATGCTCAAAGGTAACATCAAAGGCTGGATGTTGGAATATTCACAAATAAAAGAAACCCAGACACAATCAAATCAAGATTAGAGTTTCAGCAACTACTTTGAAAAAAAAGTATTCTGCTCTACGGGGACTGAAATATAGCAATGTTTTGGGGGGGTTTGTGGTGGTTTTTTTTTTCTAAAAGAGAATTGTCACAGTCACTGCAAAGCTCTTTTCCTCCCTCCATTGTCCTTGAAGAGCCAGCTCCTGTCTCAGTCTCTCCTGGGGTGGGATTCTATCTCTTCTTTCTAGCTATTCAGATTTTTTTTTCCAAATTATGCTAATCCCATGGTCTCCTGGCTATGTTGCTGGAAGTGTCTATATTACCTTGTAAAAATAGTTTGATAAAAACAGTATGAGTATCCCAGGTAATGCAGGTATAACCTGCATTACAAAGTTCCATCTATTACTGGATTTTAAGTAAAGTGCACTGTGATTCTTCTCTCTGGAGCTCTGTGACCAGTGTGGAGAAGAGATCACACATCTTCTTAATGCCCAGTTTATTTTAGCAATAGTACTCAAGCACTGAGGGAGAAACACCATTAAAAAAAAAATAAAACAAGGAGTTTATACCAATGACTGCCTTTTCCTGAGATTGTTTCAACTAGCTGAATCTAGCAAAGAGGCAAAATCACAAAAAGGAATAGTCTATAGATTATACTTTACCATTTTGCAAGTAATTGTAAAGAAGCAGTTATTTTGAACCATTCTTCTCGTTGCTTGCTTTTTCTGAATAGGAAAGCAAAACTTTTAGCAGAGTCACTGTTCACAAATTTATTTGTTTTAATGATAATGTTTTTTAGTGCAGGTGACCTTATAGGTCATCTTTTCTTAATAGCTGCTATTTCCTATATTATTTTCAAAAATTTATTTCCAGTGCATTCTGCTACTACTAGAATAGGAACTTTTCCCTTTCCTTTCAGAAATAAAGACTAGCCCAGCCTAGGAACTCTGCCTCTTAATTCCTTCCATTTATTTAATGTATCTCAGAGTAGCTTTCAATGCAAGGACATTTGCTGAAAAGGGACACTCCCTGTGGTGACGGACCAGGGGTCAGCAACAGGTGACAGGCAAGGAATCAACACAGGTTCACCCAGAGCCTGCCCTGTGCTGTTGTGGAACGTGGGGACTGCAGGAGCCAGAATAACGGCACTTGCCATGGAAGCTCCCTCAGCACCCACCTCCTGGCACCACACAGAAACAAGAACTATTCAACTCTACCATCTTTCCTGCCTTATTCGAGCTGCAACTCAGCTGTGTGTTAGTTCTTGCATCCATCTCGTATTCCCATCGTGCCTGTTCGGCCCCTGATTCCTGGTTCCTGCCTCTGCTCAGTCCTGTGACTCCTGGCTTTAGCCTTATATCCATCCTTGGAGCTGCTCAGTCTATACAGAGTGAGCTGGCACCAGTGTTTAGTGACACTCTCATAAAAATCACAAACTGTGCTGAAAACTTCCCTCTTTTACCACCACAATTTTCACTGCCATTCAACATATATTTTAAAAGCTCTTTATCATAGAATTTTAATTGTACAATTATCATAGAATTTTAACTGTACAATTTCTACATAAACATCTATCACTGCTATGAAATTTCCCTTCTTGCTGAATCTGAAAAAGGTCAAAAATATCAATCTTCACATAAATTAAAAAATCCTAGAAGAATGTTTTAGAGAAATGTCAAACAATTTTGTAGAAACAGTTCATCTCAATAATGCCTTACATTTCATTATTGTTTTCATCTTAATTCATTATATTTCATTACACAAACTGTTTTTTAAAAGTTAAATTTTTCTATTAGCATTACAAATATTGATAAAGCAAATAGATCACTCTGGAATGCTCTGGTAAACTTAAATCTGCATTTTCCAGTGGGAAACTGCTCCATCACATTTTTCTTTTTTTTTTTTTTTTAAACAGTTTTAATTCCGATCAGATGTAGTGCTGTGCTAGAATTCAGGATATCTGATGGATGTTCTCAATTATATACAATACCTGTGGCTACAACAGGCCATGCTGACAGTCAGGAATAATCAGCATGTAAGATGCCTGGGTGTAGGAAAGGAAGGCATTACATCTTCTCAAGCAGTTACACAATGGATGATTCTTTTTATACTCCCTTATTGCAGGGATCCTCAAGTGTCTGCTTAAATAGGAGACATGTAAAGCCACCTTTATATTGGATATTGCAGATATAAGCTCTCTATAAGGACGCAAGTAGACTAAATATTGCAGTACCTTAGATTTTATGACTTGGCAAAAAGCTAAGTAGAGTGGAAAGCTGTAAAAATAAAAACTTTCAGCTCCACTAAGCTGAAAACTGATATCTAAGATATCAGAAATATAGCTGCTGCTTCACCTAACTAAAAAACTCATCCTCCCAAAGGGTCCTTCCCCCTCTCCCCACACCAAATTGACTAAAGCTGATATGATGTCAGGGGAGATGACTATTAAGCATGAATGTTATCAGTTCACTGAAGTGACTCAACTCCACATCTTTTAATCAAACCTAGATTTTTCAGCATCTAATTTCTTCCAGGAAAGATTCTGAACAGAAGGTCACAGCCTCAGGCCCACTCAAGGTAGGACAGAAATAATGATTTTAAGGAAAGCACTTTTGGAGGGATTTATCAAGGGTAGCAATTATTCTCATCATATGAGGCATGCCTGCCCTCAGAAGTTTGCAAAGGTAGAGGGGTTTCTAAATATTCTGTCACTGTTGCGGCTGAAGGTTAAGCCTGGCCAAGGATTTTTGCTAGGTTATATTTTCACTAGCATGATTTCTGAAGTTGGGTATGCAATGTGTGTCCTGGAAAAAATAGCAGGAAATACCCAAATAGTAAATAGCTGAGTGACTGAGACGTTCAGATGAGACCCAGACTATGCCTCTGCTTTGGATTATGTAGAACAGGGATAATATTCCAGCTAAGTACTCTCATAAGCCACTCTGGACAGCTGCCAATCCTTTACTTTATAAATATTTATTAGTCCAGAGGAAGAAGGATGGACACAATAGCTTGGTAGTTAGAGTAGAAGTGAGTCTTGGAGTCAAATCAAACTCCAGCCAAAACTTGGTCTCAGACATTATTTTTTTCTCCAATCTGAACTAAATGTAAACTGTGATGTTGAAATAGAACCATCTTAGCCAAAGATTAATCAGAACTGGAGTGAAATTAAAACATGTATATGTTTCACTGTGCCAGGAAATATATAGAATGGACATAACACTTGCCCTTGGTGCAGTCCCCCGTGCTCTGCCACACACAGACAGAAAACCAGCCAGGGACAAAGCCAGGATAGTTGAATTCCCCATCTGCAAAGGGATGTATACTGGGAATGACAGAAGCCAGCAGATAAAGGGCCCCACAGGCCTCCATACAGGCCAGCAGTCTATTTCTGTTACTACAAATTAAGTCTGAATGATCTGTCCTACTTTGAGCTGCAGACAACTCGGGATGTGAGGAGTCGTAACACTGGCTTACACTCTCCTTTGCTGGTCTGTCTGCTATGCCAAGGAGGAATTTAGCAGATATAAAGAGCTAGCCTAACAAGTTTTGAAAGTGTCCCATGTGAAAACCTGCTCTAAAAAGGATGAAAGAAAAAAGATCAGCACTTTCATTACTGAGGTAATGCAAGTTTCATATAATCTATAAAGTATTACATTAAAAAAAAATTTCAAGGTCATTTTTTCATATCAGAAAATTAGAAAGTGTGATGTTACCTCTAGAAAACCTGTAACAGCAATTGGTAGAACAGTTCATTGTGCACAACAATTTTAAATGAGAATATAACATCATTTAAGCCATAATGGGAGGAGAGCATCTAACATCAGATAGTTCACAGCAGCAGGAATAATAAAAATCAGTGTCAGAATAGAATTACTGATACAATAAATATTACTTTTCAAGAGGAATCCTATAGCTTTTAGATTTTGTTTTCTTATGTACACTTAAGATAATTCCAGTCGGATAATTAATATGTCCTTCTAATTGAAAAGTCAATATTTAGCATCCATTGTGTTCTGATTTGTAGGACACGCTTCATTCAGAGAATAGTGATTTACATCAAATTAACTCCAGAAATATACGGAAGAAACATTGAATATATGCCATGAATGAAAAGCAGATATTTTACAACACAAGACTTTTAACAACACTCATATCTGCAGACTCTTATCAGCATATTGTCTCCCTATGCTCACTGTATCTATCTTTAAAAGGGAGGCATAAGATCCCTTTGCATTAGCCCACAAAGACCTGTTTTTTTTGTCTACCTATCAAATACTTTGAAGACTATAATTTAGTAGTTCCAGGCTACACTAATGCTTTGTCAACACGAGGGAGTTTGCATTTGTTAATTGATAATAATTTAGCAAGTGTTTAATCTCACATTTCTCCCCCTGTCCCTTTTCAGATTGTGGACAACGGTGGCTTCATATTTTTGTTTTGTAAATTTAAATCCCTAAGTGAAATTAACTATGATTTGAGTTATGATTATTAGGACTCTAATAATACCATAGAGTCCAATTCTGCTGTTGCCCATGTGTAGCTTTTACAGTGGGTTTAAACCAGCAGAACAAAACATTTGATTGCTGAGGCAATGTAAGCATGTTAATTGAGATTTGTAACACCATATTGGGCAGGAAAATATTATTATTTCTGTTTAACA
Source organism: Brachypteracias leptosomus (assembly GCA_013401335.1). Taxonomy (NCBI): domain Eukaryota; kingdom Metazoa; phylum Chordata; class Aves; order Coraciiformes; family Brachypteraciidae; genus Brachypteracias; species Brachypteracias leptosomus. The sequence continues at coordinate 82,602 of VYZX01004411.1, forward strand.
CATGAGGAAACAGACATGAACAGACAAGGGCATTCATTGAGTTGATCTCAGTTCCGTTCCAGCTGTTTTAAAATCAGAAAAATTAGCTTGAAGTTCTTTCAGGCAATATGTGCATTTTGGGCACCTATTGCTGATTTTATGCAACTATCCTGTACCTCCCTTTTTGTTGTTAGATATGTTCTATTAAAGCACAGACAGAATTGATCAGCATGTACTTATGCCAAATGTTTTGGTGATTTTTTTAATAAATAAAATTGTGTCTTTTAAGAAAATAGATGATCCTCTTTCCTCTGTATTTAAATGTTCTTTTTAATGGAAGCATGAAGAGTTTTGACCTCACAGAACAGAGGAGGAAAGAAATAAGGCAATGGTAAGGTACACAACTGAAGTTTTATCCAGTGTTTTTGAGGATAACAACACAATATTAAGAGTCTAAAATAAGGGTTAGAAATACATCCTTGAATGGATAGAAGGACAGTTACAGACACTATGAAAGAGTTTGTAACATAGCTGTATTAGACACTTTCTTTCTTTGTTTTTAGTGAGAAAGTTAAAATACTTAAATGACGTATGGCATATGACGTATATTATCCTTGCTAACATTTGAGTGCTATTACTCCAACCGATATAAATCATTCACTGTCCTTATATGCTCCAGCTATGAATGCAATAAGCTGGTGAATCACTAAAAAATAATTAAAATGTAAAGGGCTGGCTCATTTGAGATATTCCTGTATGCTGTCTTGTGTAGCTTTAAAAATCGTTCACTGTGCGCCAAGGCAGAAGTGGGATACCAGATTTATACGCTATGCAGCAAGAGATATTGTTAAGTTTTGGATGAAGAAGTGCTCCCCACCCTAAAACTACAGTATCAGTAGCCGATAGGAAAGTAATGACAACCCTTACTGATCCTGAAAGTCAGTTACACACTTTAATGAACACAACCGTGGAAATACATAAAATGGTGCTAGAAATGACCTGCTGAGGTCAACTAATTCAACTGCTTCTGGGAGGCAAGATGAATTAGACCTAAAGTACTGCTGACAAATTCCTGTCTAGCGTGCTTTTGCAAGTGCCAGTGCTGGAGATTTCACTCCTAGGACCATCTACTCCAGTGCCGAAGGCATTTCACACATGGACCTCTAGCAATTATGCCAGGTACTGGCATAGACATTTTGAATTCCTGGCAAAGTCTTTATCTTGTTTCTTCTCCACAAAAAAGTAGGGGTGTCTGGTGCACCACTATATCCTCTCTATTTGACTATTCATTTTTCTATTAATAATTCTATTCTTCTCTACCCAGCTACCAGTAGCAGACCTGATCCCAAATGGCTCAACTGTTTCCTCCCCATCACATAATGTACATCCTCAAAGCTGATACTAGAGAATACTTCTACTAATGATGTGTTTGAATTTCTACTGTTTTGCAGATGATTTTTCAAAAGTTTTTTAAGGGCACTGGTTCTTTAAGGGAAGCACAAGAAGTTTCTGTAGGGTATTGGTTCTACTCCACCTCTGTATGCTGAGCTGAACTGCTGAGAGCAGGCTCTATGCTTGAAAAGCTTTGTAAATATAAAGAGTGTTTAATTTCTATTCTTTGTCAATCTCCACTCCTGAGAAGCTGAATCAAAGCAGAAAACAACTGGGAAAAAGTATAGCACTATAGACCAAACTAAAAAGCCCATGTCACCTGCAAATAGCTTTAGTAATAAGATTTGTGTATATTTAATAGGTAGGGGGTGGGGGAGGTGATGTGGGGAGAAGTGCAGAAGGCTGCTGGTTTCACCTTGAATGCTCTTTTGGAAACCAGAAATTTAATAGGTGCTTGACTGTACTCTGCCCACTAGGTTTAAAGGAATACAAAGCCATCTATCCATAAGTATCCCTCAGATAATTATGCAAAACATCAACTGCTTTTCAAGAACTATGAAGACTGGAAAGTTCATCTGGGTATTTTCTATGTGCCAGTGACACTACAAACAATGCATGTGAACAATGTTACCTTTGTGTTTTGACTACAAAAGGCATTCAGCACTTGCAATAATTCCTCAGACAAATGGCATCAGCTAAAAAATAATGGAAGGCAGAAAAAAACCTAAAAATTGATAAACCAGTCCAAATCCCAAGTGAAGAGGCAAAGATCACAGGTACCTGGATCATGACAAAATAAGTTTAGTAAATGAGAAAACAGAGCGATGGTTTGGTTGCAAACTACCAGTTGAGAAGTTTGAACTCTGACTTGGTGCAAAATGAGACAATCTGTATGATTTTACCCAGATTGCATCAAATTTACATCACTGAATCCTCATGAATTCAAGGCATTCATCCTCAAATGAATCAACACAGCCCATGAAGCCCTCCAATGTGTATCAGTTTTGCCCAGATAATTTCTGTTTTATGGTATATTTATATTGCAAGAGTGAGAACTGATTTCATCGACCAAGAAGACAGCCCCTACCTGTCATCAGCTGAAGTATATGGTACATTTGTATTTCAGGTGTGAGAAGGGATTTCATCAACCTGGGAGACAATCCTTACCTGTCATCAACTGATGTATATGGCTACCTCTGTATTCCCTTCAATAAATTTGTTGGTGCCCATGACATCGCCAGACAGTGGTTGCATTCCAGCTACTCCTCACTGCAGCTATACTTCCTAAATCCTGGAGAAAGCCAGATAACCTTTAAAGTAGTACTTATCTGCATCAGACCTCCAGTCCTAAGCTGAACTCACTTATGACACAGGGATAAATTAAACTCACTAGCTTCAGAGAATTACTTCTGAGCTTTTCCAATGAGCAATCAGATCTGGCAACTAAGACTTACCGATAAAATCAAATATATGAAGCAGCTGCAAAAGCTATTTCACTACCATCCTCTCAGCTGCCAGTGAAATAAAAGGAATGGTATAGATTGGATTAAAAGTCACTATGTTTAGTCAGACTAGCCAAGCTTTCTTAATTTTAAAATTAATTGCAAGTATAGTCTAGCAAGCTAGAAGCTTGAGTGAAAAGAAATATTCAGCAGAAGGTTGATTAGCCTTAGAAATGGATACAGTGTACTTAAGGCAAATAACTAAAAGAGAGCAAAGTAGTCTCATCTTTTTTGTTTGCAGAAATAAAGAAAAATAAGCATTAATTTTATGGAAAAAATTGCAATAAATACCAATATGGTCACTGTGTACTTGACAATGCACTGAACCAAATGAATGAAGAAAAAGGAACTGCAAGCAAGAATGCCGTACTGCTGAAAGGAGGAGACAACCAGAAGGGAGAGAGAAGGACCAGGGAAGGGGCTTTGGCTGTCTCTGAGAACTTTCTTAATGCTGGACCATTGATTTAAAAGCATCGCTGAGCCCTGGGCATCTGGTAAATATCACAGAAAAAACAAGGAAAGGGAGAGAAATCTTCAGCCAGTCCCCAATGAGGAAACAAATGTGAAGGAGAAAGGAGTAGTATATTAGTGTGATGAAGATTAAGTAACATACCCAATCCTAGTGTGTGACCCATTTGGAAAAAAAAGAAAAATTAACATAATGTGATACACTGAGGAGATTCAACAAATCATTAAACCTTTGTAAGAGTGGATGTTCCCAAGCATCGGCATAAATTGCAAAATCACCCATAATGAAAAGTCGTAATGAGTGAAGAATCAAACCAGGAGTCAGCTTAGGCCATTAGAAATTAGGCCATTAAGAAATCAGAATGAATAGTTGGTTGGTGATAGAAAACCCAAATGGCATGAACTGAAAAGCATGCTGAAGGAATAACAGTCTAAAATCAAAAGGGTGAAAAAAGCAGTAGCCAAAACAATTCAGACAGAGGAAGACCATTAAATTTGGTAGACAGATCTCAGAGCACACATCACTAGGAGTGTCTTTTTTAGCTGGAACATACAGTGCTAATTTCTTTGTACTTGGAACGAGGATAGAGAATTCAACTAAATTGGCTGAAAATTGGATGTGTTTTTAGTAGTGTTTCCAGGAAGCTACTGTTATTTCATGTACCTCAGCTGAGAACGTTGCAGATGTCAGATGTTATGGGAGTGCTCAGAAGAAATAACTTTTTTGTTTGAATAATGGCAAAAAACAAGCCTGAAGATTAAGTTATCCCTTTTATTGTTGGGAACTGGGAGAAAAAAAAAAAATTTTAAAAAAAATCACTTTTTTTAGATGTGCCCCTGTAGCCACTTCCAACAGCAGAGGGCTCCCTGTGGCAGGAAGTCTGGCTTGGTTTGGTGCCCTGGGGCACCAACAACTTTCACCACTGGTGACTGTAGACCCCAGAGTAAGTTGGCTAATCACAAATATTTCTGAGATGGATGAAACACTCTACTGATCTGACATTTAGACCTCTCACGAGTGATAAAGGATCAAACCTGCCACTCTGTTCCAAGAAGCAGTATCAATCTATTGTGCTCTATCCAGATCATGGGACACATGCCCTTCCAACAGATACAACACGTATTTCCACATCAAGGGAGCTACATTTGGCTCAGGCAGTGCACTAGGTAATGCAGATCCATAAAACTGTTTCAAAAGTGTATGTATTTTGAAAAAGAGACAGTGATTGTTTTGGTTTAGGCATTTTCCCAAACTTTGAATTTATTCAATTTTGGTATGTCTAAAGCTGAAGAGGGAGTCCTTACAGAGCTAGAGTCTGACATTGACAGAGTTTGTCATTGATCAGCACCAAAATTAAAGCCAGTAGCAGCAACTTCAGCTGTATAAAACTTTACTGGATAATTTTACTCATACAAGTAGTTGCAGTTGGTTGATCCAAGTTCATACTATGGAGAAATATGTTCACATATGACTGCAGTGAGTCTGTAGCAGTGTCTTAACCAGAGCTGTCAGCGACCACAGAGTTTTTGATTAATAATACTCCCAGATTTGGGACAGTAAACGGATAGTTTTAGGTAGATACATTGGGAACTGCTAATAAAAGTAGTAAAAATCAATCTCTAATGCAACCTGACAGATTATCAGCCATGGTGTTTTGTTTCACTTTTCTTCAAGTATATTTTTCAGTAGTAGTTCTGTATCATAAAGATTGCTGTTGTAACTGCATCTCTTGGAGTTGAAGTAGATCTATGAATATACTTTTCAAAGACACTCGTGTCGTAGTCAGTGCTTTATATGGCAATAGTTTGTAGGCTGGCTACTATCTGTTTGTAGAATAAAGAAAGGTATCATCTAAGTTAGTCCTAAAAATGTCTATTCCCTTTCCAAAATATAGTTTCCATTTTTCACTTTGACCTACTATGAAAAAATAGCTTATTATAAATCATCTGACCTTATACAGTTGAGTCTACAAAAAAAAAAAGTACTATATGGGCTAGCAGAAAGACTATAGCTCCTTTCTGAAGTAGTATTTCTAAAGCCATGTACAGCTGAAACCAGACATTTTTTGTAGTAAGTGCTGGTTTTTGGTAACAAAGCCTTGCTCCAGTGATAAAAGGCTCCCTAACAGTACTTTAATTGAAAGTTTTTATCTGAATGTTGCCTGAACCTCTGCTAAATGCTGCTTTCTTGCTTCAGTTCAAATTTTCTTAATCTTCATTTTCACGTTGAATATTGGTACACTGTCTGCCTCATTATGCTAAAGAAAGATGAAGTGTGCTATTAACATGCTGAACAGCCTACGAGATGTTATGATATAGAATGTCATTCATTTTTATGAGTTGGCTGTCAGTGTGTGCTGCAATAAAGTTATAATTTCTCAGTGACAATATGTGATGTCTGGAGTCGCTGCACAATCCTTATTAAAATTTCAATAATTGTAAATCAAAGGAAAGCAAATACGACTTTTATGGAATGGTCGCTTCTGAAAGTCAAGGAGTACAAAGTGGTGGAGTACAAAACCAGAACATTATTCTTTTGCTGTTCCAAGTCATCATCATCATCCTACAGTTTTTCTTCTCTTGCACAAGGAAGTGTGTGGTTGGTAATACATACTGTGAAGTTCTCAGGAGTGGAGTGCTTGTCTTGCTGGCGTTACAGGAACGGTGAAGTATGGCTTGTTTGTTGCTCTTTGCTGACTCCACCTTTATGTGGCTCTGAGTGTCACCAGGACATTTCTGGAAATATTTATTGGTTCAATTTATTGTAGCTCTCTATCAGTAAAGTCAGGTGTCTTCAGAAGCAGCTATATGGCTTGACAGTGAGAAAAGTTAGAAGAGATTTCAGACAGCTTCTATGCAAACACTGGTGAGCAAGAGCTTCAAAGCCTGATTCCTCATGACTCTTGCCAGTTGTGGAACATAGCAGGGATGGATTTATGGTAGGCTCTTTAAAACATTTAAGGTGTCTTGGACAGTAGCAGGGAAATGAATCCCAAACTCAAAATAAGCATCTTCTATCTACATACAGCTGTGTAATGGCTACATCTATATTTCTACTGCTATTATTATAGTTTACAACCGGAAATGTAAGAAGTCTCTACCACTGTCTAAAACATGATCTTTTATTTTGAGCTTGACATAACCCAGATGATCAGAAGTTGAAGTTATTGTAAAACATAGCCTCAAATTAACAGCTTTCTCAACTTACTAGCTTCAGACTGAAGTATCCCTGTCACTGAATTAACTGCACAAGGTTTCAATGTTGTCGGGGCAACACCTCTAGCTCTTCTTTCCCATGTTATTTTCAATTCCATTCCAAGTTGTTATTACTTGCAAATCACTACAATAAATGTTTATAAACTCTGTCCATGGGATAAATAACTATATAGATCTATTTTTGAATTTTCTTCAGCAGATTTTAAGTATCAAGAACCCACTAGACTCCTGGGGCTCCATACAGTCATGATACAAAGGCTGTGCACCCTCTACTCTGCCATAGTATGAGAAATGTTAGTACTATGGAGAGGTATGCCAATAGGCAAAAATGTATCTAGATACTCCAATGTGTAACTTCACTCCATTTCTTAGGCTATTCTTCATTACTCAAAAGTTAAGCTGGATATATTTATTTCATCACTGCATTTAGCATGTTTTCTAAACGTTAACTAATAACTTCATTTCTAACTATATTCCTCTTCTAAATTGACTAACTCTATTAAAATTTACAGCATCACAACAATAGTCACATGTCAGATATGACATCTCATATATCAACATCTCGGATGTACTTCCTCAAGACAGAAGAGCCAGCACATGCTCATGCACAAACAAATGCAAAGCTCTGGTCAAACGCAAAACTCAGTCTCTTGCATGGAAATACTTGTGCACAATTCAAGCAATTGTCTTTGCAAAGGTGTCCCTTCGTGTCAGGAGCATACAAACACAACAAATAATGCATGCTGCTTCTCCCAAACTTGATTTATTACCACAAGTGTCCTACCATTGCTGGAAAAGTTTTATAGCTCATAGCGTAAGTCAAAGGACAGATGTGCACGTCTATCAGAAAGCTCCATGTGGGGAAAAAAGCAGATTGACCAAGCTAGCCACAGCTACAATATTCTGCAACATTACGTCTTCTCATACACCCAGACAACCATATAGGAGATTTTGGCCTACATACCAAGACAAATCAAGAAACTGAGATACAGAGAATTACAGTGAGGCAAGACTTTCACAGAAATCTAAAGGAACGAGGTATGCAACTCATAATGACTCAAGTGTCAGTTAAAATTATTGTAAAGATGTCAGCTAAAGACAACCGGTCTAATGAAAGACAAGACAACTTCAACAAGCAAGAATACTTAGCTGCTATAGTAATGCTTAGAGATTTCTTTGGAAGGACAAGTTTCAGCAGCAGTCAAATGATCAAACATCCCTTGCCACCTAAAACAGCTGGGAAGCTAAACATATGGTCTGATTTTCTTTGTTTGATAGAGTTGATAGATTATCTTTTGAAGCAAAATACCTGAAAGCCCACTCTAATTGCCAGCAAACCAGTGGGTGAACAGACAATCTCTAATGCAGAACGAGGTACTGGTGATTGTACTGACTGACATTTCGATATCTAGCCATACAGAGGCTTCATAGTTAAACCAAAACATCTGATACAGACTAGTAAATACTCTCATGATTTCTGTTTATGTTGCTTCTTGGAAACGAGTTTCAGACAAAATTGTGGGAACCTTATTGTTTTTATAGTGCTGTTTCTCAAATATTTATTTCTTAAATACATTTGTTCACTTCTTATGAAAAGACTTGGATTGACAGAAACACTAGTAATAATAAATTCTTTAAAAAAATTTAAAAATGTATTCCTACATACTAGCATGTAATTATTTTATGGTATGATATTTTGTGAATGGCCAAGGTTAGAAACATATGCTTCTGTGTGGTACACACTTCAAAACATATAACTGGAAATCTCATAATCTCAGCTATGTTATGGAATACAGTAAGTGTGTCAAACCCAGCTGTTAGCCAGGATATTAAATTTAGGATCTGTCACAGATCTGGGAAGAGGAAAGATATGTCTGTTTTAGATGTGTGGTATGCATAATTTGGTGGGGAAAATTACATGTTTTCATCTTGTGTTAGGTACTGTTTCATGTTTATATCCTCTGTATGGAAGTCTGAAATATTAGCTATAATCTAAGTCAGAGGGCAAATTGAAGGGGGAAAGATTTTATTTCAGGTCTCTGTACATTATGTCATGGCTATTTGAATTAAGGCAATTATACCCAGGAAACATACATATACATATATATGGATATTAATTTATTAATTTCACCAAAAGACTTCCTCTGCTGCTATCAAAAGCCATCACAATGTTACAGCAGATTTCAGTTGGTATAGGATGACTTACTTAATAGCAAAGTGGCTTGGGCTTAGTGCAGAAATTTTACATTCACTTTACTAAGAGCTGTCAATTCGTACACTAGGATACACATACCTAACCAGAGAGGAAGGTTGGGGTTGGCAATTTTGCAGTTCTCTTATTCCTTTCCCTGTACCTGCACAAGCTATCTGACAGCCAAAGCTCAGAAACATCTGCAGTGAATGCCTCAGCAAACAGTACTTGCCAACAAGGGACACCCAAGAACATGGCATCGTGTAACGTTTCCTTGTTTCTCAACTTATAATTTATTTAATCACCAATATCTGCATATCCAGGGTTAATTTTTAAAAGAATCATGTGATGACAAGAATAAAACCAGATCTAATACACTGGGCTTACAGGGATATGTATCTTCTGTGACCCCTCAATTCAGTAACAAATGAGTTTTTTACTTGGCATCGTTAG